>JARVGV010001030.1:27913206-27924499 GCA_031762435.1 Hypsolebias longignatus | reverse complement strand
TATTCTCTTGACTTGAACAAGTTGGGAATATTAATTTGGTAGCTAATAAGGCTTTAAATCCTGCCTATCTTGCTACACTTGTGAACAACAGATGGTGTAATCCAGGACATGTGAAGTGTGAAGTGTCATCTCTGCGGTCCAGATATTGAACTGTTAGCACTAAGATGTCATCCATATTTTTGCCAAGAGAGTTCACCAGTGTTATTTTGGCAACTGTTTACGTTCCACCCAATGCTGTTGCCAAGACTGTGTGTGATGTCATCAGCTCTGAGGTTGCTAAGGTACAGACACAACACCCTAGTGCATTTGTGGCAATATCTGGTGATTTTAATAATGTCTCTCTCTCTCTCTCTGATACACTTCCGACATTCCAACAGTGTGTCAGCTGCTCTACCAGAGAAAACAAAATGCTGTACTTGTTTTATGCAAATGTCAAGGATTATCAGATCACAATATTGTGTTTCTCTGCTCAAATTATAAACCCTTTGTTCAGAGGCAACCTGTAATAAAGAGAACAGTGAGAAAATGGTCAACGGAAGCCAAAGAATTCCTGCAGGGTTGTTTTGAGGCTACAGACTGGGATATACTGTGCCAGCCACATGGAGAGGACATCAATGCCATGACTGAGTGTGTGACCGACTATATAAACTTCTGTGTAAACAACACCATCCCCACCAGGACAATGAGATGCTTCCCCAATAACAAATCCTGGGTCACCACTGACCTGAAGGAACTGCTAAACCAGGGCAAAAAAGAGCTTTCATGGAGGGAGACAGGGAATTGTTGAGAAGTACACAGAAGCAACTAAAAGTCAAGATGAGAAACAACAAGGAGGTGTACAAGAAGAAGCCGGAGAGCAAGCTCCAGCAGAACAATATAAGAGAGGTGTGGTCAGGGATGAAAAAGATCACAGGCTTCAAACAGAAGGAGGATCAGAAGGATGGAAGCCTGGACAGAGCCAATGAACTGAACTTGTTCTTCAATAGGTTCAGTTCAGGAACAAGCTCAGCATCCTCTTCTCTTGCCCACAGATAAACAGCCATACCACCCTATTTTAACCCAAGGCTGTCCTGTCAAACCTCAAATACTGTATCTACCACCTTGGTCATGGACCCTTCTTTTACATGTTGGTGTTCAACCAAATCAGAATATACTGATGCCTCCTTTGCCTCCTCCCTCTTCATCTCTAGAATACAGGTGAGGAAGCAGCTGGAAAATCTGAACCTGAATAAATCTGCAGGTCCAGATGGTGTCAGTCCCAGAGTCCTGAAGGTCTGTACAGTAGCTCTGTGGGGTTCTGCAGCACCCCTTCAACCTTAGCCTGGCCCAGGAGAAGGTTCCAGGGTTGTGGAAAACCTGCCTTGTTCCAGTACCAAATACAACTCACCCATCATTCCTCAATGACTATAGACTTGTTGCCCTGACATCCCACATCATGAAGGTCCTAGAAAGACTTCTGTTGGCCCACCTGACTAAACAAACAAGCACATATCAGGACCCACTGCAGTTTGCTTATCGGCATGGACTTGGATTTGAAGATGCCATCATACACCTGCTTCAGCAAACTCACTATTATCTAGAAAAAGGCAGCCAGCACTGTGAGAGTCATGTTCTTTGATTTCTCCATTGCATTTAATACAATCAGCCTGATTTGCTTTGTCAGAAACTCCAGAAGACTCAGGTGGAGGCCTCAACAATCACCTGAGTCAAAGACTACCTGACCAACATACCACAGTTTGTGAGACTGAAGGGTTGTGTGTCTAACAAGTGGTCAGTAGCTCAGGAGCACCACAGGGGACTGTACACTCACCATTCCTTTTCACTCTGTACACAGATTTACAGTGAAAAACAGACTCCTGTCATCTGCAGAAAAATTCAGAAGACTCTGCAGTGGTTGGGTGTATCAGAGATGGACAAGAAGCTGAGTACAGGGAACTGGTGGACCGTTTCGTGTCATGGTGTGGAAACAACCATCTCATCTTGAACCTGAACAAAACAAAGGAGATGATTGAAGATTTCAGGAGAAACAAACTGGTCCAATCCTATTTCTATCATGGGAGAAGAAGTGGAGGTGGTGGAGAAGTATAAATACCTTGGGGTTCACCTAGACAACAGACTGGACTGGAAATGCAACAGTGAAGCCATCTACAAGAAGGGACATAGAATATTGTACTTCTTGAAGAAAATGAAGTCCTTCAGTATTTGCAGCAAGATACTGCATATCTTCTATAAGTTTGTTTTAGAGAGTGCTATCTCTTCTCCCATCATCTGCTGGAGTAGCAGCACCAGAGCAAGTGACTTAAAAAGATCAACAAGCTCATAGAGAAGGCTGGCTCAGTTCTGGGGACTCCTCTAGAACCTTTGGAGATGATTGTACAAAGAATGATTCTTCATAAAATGAAGAACATTATAGACAACCCTCAGCATCCTCTTCATCAGACTGTCATAAAACATCAGTGTCTTCAGTCAGAGGCTTCTTCAGATCTGTTGTAAGACAGATTGGTACAAGTGATCCTGCCTACCCACAGCCATCAGCATCTATAACAACTCTTTAATGAAACAAGTATGATGAGTTACAACAACATTTAATTTCCCTCTGGGATTAATAAAGTATTTTTTGAATTGAATTGAATTTGAAAACCCACACATGCAAGGAGAGAGCATACAAACTCCACCCAGAAAAGTTGCAGGTCTGGGATTTGATCAAGCAACCTTCTCGCTGAGAGGCAGCAGCTCTACCAGTTGTGCTACTCTGCTGGCTGAGAGCTAGTTCATTGACAGATTACTGCATACTAAATGCTCAAAAGAGCTTTACTGCAGGTCTTTCCTCCCAGCAGCTGTTAGACTCTTTAAACATCACTGCTCCCAACAAACTCTATAAGGATTAAATTCATGCCGACCTCTACTAAAACACACACTCTGCCTATACTACTGTACTGTAAATAGTCAGCCATTCTCAATGTTCAACACATACTGAACAATATTATTGATATGGTTTATCTTATTTTTTTAATAGTATATTGGTTTTAACATTTAGAAACTTTGTTGTGAATCTTTTTATCTGTTGCTGCAGTTGCTGTTGTTTCAATTGAATTTCACATCCGTAGGACAATAAAGGCTGTTTCTATTATATTATGTTCTATACTATTCAATTCTAAAAGTATTTTTAATGGATTTACAGTAAAACAATGAGGGATTGGGCCTGCCTGACATGCAGTGGTAACAAATTCAACACTTTCTCTCCTCTCTTTCTCTCAACACTTTCTCTCCTCAAGGGCGGACGTCTCCTCTCGGTCTCCGCTTCGCTTTTGCTTTGTATTGTCTGTGAAACTGTCTGAGAGCCTTTTTTGTACAAAAATCTTCCGAATCATTACTGTGGACTTCAATTTGGTCAGTTGGTCCCTCAACACAACTGATAACATTTCTTCAAAAAGAAGACAGGCTGTAGGCGAGCTGATTTGCCATGTTGACATGCACACAGCTGGATATCTCATCAACTTGGAAGACTTGATGATGTATCTATCTCTGCTGTCATCTGTGGATCTTAAGGACGCATATTTAATTGGATTTATAACAACTGGTTCCTGATTTTTGGATTCGGCTGGTTCCTGGTCTTTCAACACACAAGGAAGTCGTCGGCAGCAAATCTGGATCTGCTCTGGCTGCCTGCCTTACATGATGGCTTGGTTCATGTATCGAGAACCCAGACTTTTGGCTGAATGGATTAGATCTCGGGGATTTTCTCAGGCATGCTCCATTGGTGTGGTCATTTTAATTTGGACATTTTGGAAGCGAGTGGACCGACACAGACTAAAGGTAGATGTCATTAAAGTTCTGCCTGTCCCCAAAACAATCGTGTTTATCTGACATTCGGCTCCCCGACTGGCCTCGACAGGCCGTCTTATCTCAACACGCCTAAAGAAGTTTTGTAAACCTGACACTCACACCCCCGGCCCCAACCCTTCAAATGAGGAATTTCCATGGACTTTTCGAGGAGCCCAGCTGAGTAGATATTCTGTCATCATTTCAGGACTCTGGATTTGTCTCTGGTCGTCCTTGGCACCCCCGAGTGTGCACGGATCTCTCCAGAGGGAACTACTGTATATGAACTGAGTGTTTTTATCTGAACTCTGCAGTGCCACTGTGTGTTGTTTGTGGCTGCTCACTGCCCTTGCCCCCCGCGTAATGTCGGTGTCATTATGTGCTCGTGTGCAAGATTTTTTTTTTTCATTATCACATTTTTGACCTTCAAACAGAGGTCAAAATTGGTCTTACTTGTAAATGTCTTCGAGGCTCAATGCAATTTATCTGTTTAAATAAAGGTTGAATGAATTAATGATTTATTTTGCTAACAGACAAGCAGCATTATACCAACAATAATGCCAAAGTTTTAGATGAAACTGTTATGCAATGTGTAGTAGTAGGGGTATTGGTGAGGATACTTCTCTACATTCACACCATATTTTAGCTTGATATTTGTTAAAGTGGCTATGTTGCAGCTATTTTTGACTTTTCTCAAATTGATTAGCTGTGGCAGCCATCTTGAATCAGGTTAATTCCCAAAGTTAATCAGTGGTAGACGTAGATCCAATTAATATTTTCTGAGAGCTTCAATTAAATGTTCAAATAATTTGCTAAGACAAAACAACCAAACACACACAGACTGAGGCAAATGCATCCCCACCCACCTCCATAATAATCTGTGGTGATTGTCAGAATGGAAAGAATGCACACAGTGTTTTTGCAGACAAGTTTCACTGCTGAAAGATAAACTGTATCCTTGTATTTAAGCAAAAACAGTCAAGAAAAAAAGCTTTTTTTTATTTATGGAAGTGATGAAGCCACAGGGAGGAAAAGCTGCCACAGTCCCTCTCTTACCTCCCAGCTGCCTGAATCTCATCTGTCCTCTGGTCTCCATCTTTTGATCCCCGTTCCATCACCGGCTCTTAGTGCCAGTCTGTTCCCCTTTCAGCACTCCATCACAGCAGCTCAGAGCCCTGAAGATGTCTTCCCGTGAACGAGTGATGTAGTGGGCTATGCTAACACACCCCTCTTGACCACTATTATTAACCAAGTCAAGCCCTCAATTCTCAAATCCCATAGAAACACTCACACACAATTGCAAACAGATGAAAAAGTTTGGGAAAAAAGAGCACACACACACACACACACGAGCACTTCATATGGTTGACATAGAGATCGGTCGCTTTTTTAAATGTTAGAATTAATGCAGCAACAGCTACATTTGATTTAACTTCAATTTGGTCGTTGAATTATTAAATTAGCAGCGGTGCGTTGCAGCAATGACAAGACGATTTTTTTTTCTTCCGCAGCCCCACAACTCTACTAGCCAATGATAAAAGCAATATTATTACCACAGTATGCAATATTCAAACAAGAGATTTGTCATCTAATGAAGAGAATTACATTTCACCGCATGTATAATTCATTGCCATCAACCTTAATCCAGTACTCAGCACTGCACACACAGACTGCAAATGCAAAGCAGAAACACACAAGTAATTCATCAGAATCAATAAACTAATGTAGATTCAAACTCTAATGTAGCTACTAGTTTTTAACGCCTCTATTTATTTTATGTATTTTTTTTTTACTTTTAGTAGAAAAAGCGGTCTAACAGCTACTCAAAGCATTGGTGTGTTTGTGCATCCATCCTTGCATGTTCACCAGTTTTTCCTTCTTCTCCTCCAGCGGTGCATGACCAAAAATGTGTTTTATGTTATTTTGATGTGTTGCAGAGTGTGTTTTCTTGCTTGAATGAACTGGCGCTCCTTTATTAGTCCATCCCTATCAGCAGAGCTGCCATTCCTGCGTGTGAGTGAAAAAGCCTTCTTCTCCCAGTGGTGTGTATCGAATTCCTTTACCTGCTTGTACAGCTAGTGCTGCTAGCTAGGAAACGGAGTAAATATAACTGCTGGCTCTCCCTATAGCCCACCAAGGCATTGATTTATATGTAGCCTTGCTGTGGCTGGGAGCCACAAATTCATGTGTATGGGTGTATGTGTGTGGGTGTGTGTGAGTGGTGCAAGTAGTGATGGGTCAGTTTATAAAAATAAAAATAAAAAAATAAAATAAATAAATAAATAAAATGAAATGAAATGTTTCATACACATGTCAAGGATTTTAATTATGTGTAGATAAAGGCTATAGGAGGGACCAATTACAGTACAGATGAAATAAAAGCCAAACCAGATTTTGTTATTGTTCTGTGTTGGCCCTAATCAGTACCCTAATGTCCGGCATATAAGTCACTCCCGAGTATAAGTCGCACAAGTCCAAATAAATAAATAAATGAATAAATAAAATAAAATCCAACATGAAGAGGGAAAAAAACATATTTAAGTTGCATTTATTATGCATTTATTTAATGGTCAAAAGAGCTTCATTTTGCCTGGGCAGTGCCGCGCCATCCATCCATCCACTAGCTGAGTGAAGCGAGCGTGCATGGGGGGAATCATTGTTGCAGTTCTTCGAAATTTAAAGCCTCAGTCAAAAATTGTGTTATGAATATGGAAGAAAAAAAATGTGTATAAGTCGCTTGGCCGTATAGGTCACAGGACTGACAAATCTATGCAAAAAACTGTGACTTATACACTGGAAAAACGGTAGTTGGAAACCCAGAGAAAATGTTTCATTCAGAGCATTTGTTGACGCTTGCATATGTGCTGATTCCCTGGCACCGCGTGTGTTGCAAGTAATTCTTCACACAGCAGGGGCTCACCTTCTGACATGGAGAACAATTAAGAAAAGAGAGAACGAGAGGCGGAGGAAATGAGAGATGACTGCAGACGTGTGTCTTTCACCAACAATGTTTAACCAACGCGGGAGGAGAAAACAAGGAAGTGTTTGGGAATGTGAAGGTCGTGAGTAAACAGAGCGGGACAGATGGAAGGGAAAACAAGGAGCTAGAAGATGAGAAGGATCGAAAGCAGACAGAGACGAGGAAGGAGAAGAGGGGAAGAATAAAGGGTGCAGGTCGGGAGTGCGCTGTGTCTGTTGTGAGGGGAACCTTGTTGAGTGAGCCAGTGGCTGCGGTGTCTGGCACAGCATCAGTCCGTGTGATCAGACAACGGGTGTCTGGCTCATCACCCAGTCACTTTGTTCCCTCCTCTGACAGCCTCAAGGCCTGACTGCCTGGCTGACTGTTAGTGAGCGAGAGCACGAGAAGCAGAGACAACGCCTGCGCCACCTCTGTTCGCTCCCGAGTCGGGAGCAAATTAGCAACATGAAGCTATTTCAATTATTGTGAAACGTCTGCTAAAATTAGCTTTCCCAGGGGTTGGTTTGAAAAGAAATAATCAACAGTTCAAACTGTAAGTGCTCTCACTTCCTCTGCGCGTCTGTCACACATTTTGACAAAAAAATACACAAACGCACACACAAACCAGCAAGATGTATAGTGGCTGTCTTTGACACTGCTCCACAGGCCCGGATAGAATTCCTAATTGATGTGACAAAGTGCTTGGGAGTGTCCCGTTTCTCGGGAGTGCTTCTCTAAAACGCTGCTCTGACCTTTCCCCCACTTCTCCTTCTTCTTTCTGTCCTCCTGTCTCACTATCCCTTTCACAACAGAGTGCGGTCTAAACAGGGTAAAAACAATCTCTTGACATCCGACAGTCGGATATTATTATAATCGCAAAATATTGACCGGCCACGTGGTGGGCGGGCAGAGATGAGAGAACGAATCAGACATAAAAAAGCGCGGCCAGAAAGCTATGGTCTTTGCAGAAATGAAAAGCGGAGGAATGCGTCGGCTTTCATCTTGTAAGATAATAGCCCCGTCATTGCTGCTACGCAGACACGGCCTCAGAGAGCAGCAGGAGGCGGGTTTGCATGTGGAAGCTTTTAAGATCTGTCACTCTGAGAAACACGACAGTGGCGCTAAAAATAATGCCTGCTTATAAACTCAATGTCAGGGGTTCAGGGCGTGTTGGGTGTCTACTTCAGAGACCACGGCTTAAAAAAATAAGAGAAAATTCATGCAAGTTTGTGCACATGCTCACACACAAACACCACCAGTCTCCACGTTACGTTTCACTGTCAGCTGGCAGCTAACGGAGAATGGCACCGGCCGACCCGTCCTTTGTTTCCACAGATCTAAATGGATGTGCTTGTTGTGTTTGGTTTCCCATTAATTAAGTCTGGGGGTGTCGGTGTCACTCACTATTAATTTGGAAGTGGTGATCCGCCCAGCATTGTTTGTCAGTCTTCCTTTATTATACCGCAGCAATGTCATAGAAAATCATGATTAATTTGTTCAATTTAATGATGTTTAGCACGACAACTCTTTTTTTTTTTTTTTATCGCTGTCAGCTTAACACGAGAGATTTATTTGGAGGTAAGCTTTAGAAGGTTACTTTTGGATTTGCTAAGAGTAATTTGGTATGTATTTTTTAACATGTCATCTTGGGGCCAGACAAAATGTCATTGAGGGACAGATTTGGCTCCCGGGCCTTGACACATAGTGTCAGGCCTTTAGTTAAAGCCACATACTGCTTTGTTCCTTTGCTCCCCTACCTTTTCTGCCGTTCATTTCTTGAGTCTCACTTTGTTTTAATCAGATCTCCCATCTCTTATATATAGTTCAGTCTCTTACCATCTCAAGATGGCTTTACGCAATCTAATCTTCAAGGAATAATAAAACAGAGCTATAAAGATCTTCACATCTAGTTATTTCACAATCAGCACTGTGAGAATCTTGGATTTATTTAGAGTTCATTATAAGGGTATATCTTCCTCTGTACGCCAGATTTAAATAAAAACAGCCCAACAATGAGGAACAGCACAACGGAGCCCGTTCCCTGGAGCCGCAGAACTTTATATGGAACCTGCACTCGGAGCTCAGACTCTCCTGGAGGCTATTTGAACTGTAGGAAGATGAGAAATGGAAAAGCAATCTTGCACCGCTGCACAGAAATGAAACAGCAACAGAAATGATAACTTCCAGGCCATGAGGCAGCTTGTAAAGCTCAGGACCACAGGCGATTCAAGCAGGCAGAGCTTAACAAGCTCCTAATAAAAAAAAAAACCTATTGTCTCTTGGTGGTAAACGAGGTGTAAATGGTGTTTGTAAAAGCAAAAAAAAAAAAAAAGTTAAAAAAAAAAGTACCTCTTCAGGGTCAAATGAAGGTGTTGGAGCTGAAAGGTTTGTGGCAGAGTGTTACTGCTGCGTCATTTTAAGCTTCATCAGGTCCTCTCTGTACTGAAGTGTTACGGTGTGTATTGTTGAACATTGTTATCAGAATTTCTAAAGGCTGAAATCAATTATTTAAAGTTTGAAGTTTTCAAATTTATCAAAACTTCAGCTATTATCGAGGCGATGTGTGTCATCCATTCATATGCGTCATCTGAACTACATAAAGTAGATTTAGACATTATAATATGTTCTATTTACTGACTGTGATGGTGAATGATAAACTGTCCCATGTACCATATATTCCTGCGTATAAGTCGCTGTGGAGTATAAGTCACAGTCAAAAAAGCATCATGAAGACGAAAAAAAGAAAAGAAACCGCTTCGGCATATAAGTCGCATTTATTATGCATCACCACTGACCCGTCGTGTTTATTATGTGTTTATTTAATGGTCAACACAGCTTCATTTTTGCCTATGCGGCAGAGCGGCATCCATCCATCGCGGCCGAAGCCACTAGCTCTCCAGCGTTCCTCCGCCTGCACCAGATGAATGAAGCGAGCACGCACGGGTGGACTCGCTGTTGCAGTTCTTAGAAATTTAAAGTTTCAGTCAAAAATTGTTATGAATATGAAAAAAACATATACAGTACTGTATGTCACTTTGGTGTATAAGTCACAGGATTGAAAAATCTATGCAAAAACAGCTAATTATACGCCGGAAAATATAGTAATCAGTCTTACTGTGACCAGTCAGTGCAGAAGCAACTGGTTGTTGTTAATATCCTCAGGGGCTGACTGATATGATATTGATAATGATATGGTGACATGTCTTCAAGCAGAGTCCTTGACTCAGATCCACTCCTTCCTGTCTGCAGCAGACCTTTCAGTGACAGCTCGGACATGGAGGGGAGGTGCTGAGAGGAGGCTGGAGGTTATTCTATGAAACTAACTTGTCCAGTTCAGGAAGTTAGAGCAGGTCAGGGTTTCACACAGATGAGCGCACTGATAACAGTGTCATCTCCTTTTGCATTTAATGTTTTGTGAATGCTGGACTGCTCTTCTAAGCTTTGTCAATAAATCTGATGAACTGCACCTTAGTCTGTTTGGGAATCTCCATTTTTCCACGACACGATAACTAGAGTGTAAAACTGTAGGCTTTGTTTCTCTACAGGAGGTTAATTGTCCTAACACGTTCTTACGCTCAAGTTTTTCTTCCATTTTTGCTCTCAGATAAATCAACATGTAAACAAAATCAAATCAAAGGTTGAAAGGTATGGAATCCCTTGAAGGAATGTGTCATCTTCATCATGCCTCTTTAATGCCAGAGAATTAAACTAAGATCTTCTGATGAGGTTTTGAAAACCTTAAAGTTAAGCACAACATGCAACACTGTGGGGTTTGTTGGCACTTGAATTGTATATTGGGGATAACTCATAGCTACTACCACATTGCAATTCAACTTTTAGATCGATATCTGTAAATTTGACAAAGTGGTAGCCTTTCGTGTTGGCTAATGTTGACTAGCAGGGGTGGTCCATCCATCCATAATCTTTTACCCACTTCTTCGTTTTTGGGTCACGGTGGTCACTGGTGCTCCAGCAGTCACTGTGTGAGAGGCGAGGGACACCCTGGACATGTACGTGTCCAGGTCTCCAGTCCATCACAGGGACACATAGAGACAAACAACCATTCACTCACTCACACCTAGGGACAATTTAGTTACCGATCAGTCTAACATGCATGTTTTTGGCCCGTGGGAGGAAACTGGAGTACCCAGAGAAAACCCACAAGTGCACAGAGAGAACAGCAGCAGCTGTACCAACTGTGCCACCATGCTGCCCAGTGGTGGTCAGTTTCCTAAAATTCATCATTGAACATGTTTATCTAATCGTGTCTTCATGGAATTTAATAAAATCCATCCAGTTCCATGAGATATTTTGCTAACAGATACAGGATTGAATATAACAATTAGTGCCAAAGTTTAATAAATGTGTAGTATTGTGAATAACTCAGCTACTACCACACTAAATTTTAGCTAAATATCTGACAAAAATAGCCTCAGTTCAAACAATTTTTGTGAATTATGCGGTTGATTATGTGGCGGCCAATGAGGCAGAAACTTTATTGACATAGGACGG
>JARVGV010001030.1:27784737-27800524 GCA_031762435.1 Hypsolebias longignatus | reverse complement strand
TAAACTAAACACAGGAGATCTGAGACTACTAACACGGAGGGGCTGAAGAAACTAACTGAACGAGTAAACAAACACAGGACTAAGAACCAACACAGAACTAAATGAATAAACAAACAGAGCAGGCATGAGGCAACACAAGGAGAACAAACAAAGGACAGCAGAGGGAGCCAATCATGACAACTACACCACTGATATTAACACTTGAAGTGTGTAATAGGAATGACACTAAGCTACCACACTGGATTTTATCTCAGCATTTCAAAACAGACCGAGTCACAGCTGTTTTAGTGTGTTCTTAGGTTGAATAGGTGCGGCAGCAATCTTGAATTATAAAAATTAACAATGTAGGCCTATTTACTTTTACATACTGTTTTAATTCTCAATTAAACAACCCTTATTTCGCATAAATTAGCTGAAAAGTGAGCATTAAGAAAGTATGTAAAAAGTAAAAATGTTGTAGAATTTAAAAGTTTTCATTAAGTGAAAGCAGATTGATTACCATAGTCATGTTATGGTGAAAACAAACTCACGTTGACTGAACCTTTTTTTGGTCCTGCCCTTTGGGCCTTTTCTGTGAGTTGATGAATTGGAGTTGTGTTGTAAATGACAAATGAAGAACGCTGCATGACAGGAAAAAAAATGAAGAAACCTGGCTCTGCTTTCATCATAGTGTGACTATTTTTGTCAAATTAGCTTTAAATCAATCAGATCACCCAATAATTCATTTTTCTTTTTTTCACTTCTATTTTTTCCTGTATAATTGTCTATCAGTCTACAACTTTGTCGGCTCAGATTAGATCAGTTCCTTTTAGCAACCTCCACTCTTCATATCTACAACACTTACTGTGTCAAACTGTCCAAGATAAGCCAGATCTTTCTAGATCTTTCAAGGTTCTAACCAAAAAATTTAAAAGCAAGAAAAAAAAATTAATTCATATACATATCACACAGTTTTTGTTGTTGTTGTTTTTTTTATCCTCGTGCTTTACCAACTTTATCCTGTGATGGTCAATGCAAGCTTGAATTCATCACAATTGTGAGAGAAAACTAGTTAAATTTGTCATTTATTTTCACCATTTAGTAAAAATATTCCCATTTGTAGAATAAGCTTATCATTAGGACTTTTTATATTTACAATATATCAGGTAAAGGTAGAGTTTATTATGGAACATTTATAAAACGCACGTTGACCAAAATGGTGTGCAAAATCTAAGAAATTAAATCAGTAATTAACACAACAGCAATTAATTCAAAGACAAACATAATGAAATAGCACAAAAAACAGTGGGGATTTTTTTTTTTTTTTTTAAAAGCTTGCACAAAAAAGGTCAAGGTTTATTGTTTAACTAAATCTTAAAACTTGTGAAATTAAAAGAGTTTCAAGCAGTGAATGAAAATAATCAGTGACATGCAACTTCAATTTTCAAGGTAGGTTATTCCACAGATTGAGACACTGCTGAAAAGGTTCTGTCAACTTTGTTTTTGAGCCTGGATGTGGGACTGTTTAACTGATCTGTGGATCTCATAGTCCACAAAAGCCCTGAATTTTAGACAGGTAGAAAGTACCATGCTACAATAAACAAGAAATAGCATTTTAAACCTGATACTGAAACATAGCGTACAAAACATTTTAATTCAAAACGTGTATGACACATCATGATTGTACAGTTTCTTCCCTATGATAGGCCGTTGTATTTTGAACAGCTTGCAGGCACATAAGCAAATATAAGTTAAGACCAACCTATAAAGAATTGCATTAATCCAAACAGTATGTAATCAAATCATGATTTACTATCTCAAACAAATATAATATAGTGCAGGTCTTAAACTTACGGTACCAAGGGGTCTTAGTAAAAAAAAAAAAAAAAAAATGTCTTCAACATTAAAGTAATCTGTTTAATTTAAAGGCACAGACAAAAATTATGCCAAAACATCTTCCAAACAATCGAGAACAAATCTTGTCGCACATGACTTGTATGCAGGCTTACATTTGCTACCACAAATAAATTTACAATATTGTCTTGACATTTATTAAACATGACTTTAAGGTCCAAAATTATTTGTATCTGCCTCAGCTAACTAGTGGGAGTCATTGTATTAATAAAGACATGATCCATCACTGACTTCCCACCAGCAAATAATGACAGTTGTGGTTTATGGAGCACCAGGCCCAAGCCCAAAACTATAATAAGATTTATTAGAACTAGATCTAATCAAACTTTGAAACTGCTTCAGTTCCATTGAAAGTGAATTCCTCTTTTTGGGAACAAAAATTAAATCTGAAAGAAGTGGAGCCAAATTCATGTCAAGAGGTCCCTATATGCAAGTGCACAAGCTAGTAAGAGTGGGTATTTTAATCTAAACTTGGTTACACACAATTATTTTTAGGGCTACATGTTCCTAATGTGCAATTCAGAAAGTACTTATGCCAGTTGTTTATATAAAGTGCACTCAGTCTAGTTAAACACTGATGGAATGGTTGAAATGTAATGACAGTTTTGAAAGATCATGCGAGTGTCTTGCAATGATTACAATATCAAATCAAATGGCTGCAGGTCTCATGTCAGTAAGGTGTGGCATATCATCAGCCCTGGAGACAAGCAGTGAGTTCATGTGAAACAAAATCACTCCACTGTTGTATCCTATAATGTGGCAAGTTGATCCACAGCTGTTTTAAGCGAACTTTGAGATGCTGCAGCTGAACACCGGGTCAGAGTAAATGATCAAGAAGGCTCCGCTTATGTTCAACAGGTGAGAAACTGAGAGACTTGGCTGACCCCAGGAGGACCTCAACACAATGCAGGCAGTGAATTGACACAATTAAAGCAAGTGGATGTCTTGTTGAAAGACTGTACCAAGTTGCTATCTCAAGAGAGGGAAGACGTGGTTGGATGCAAGATGTCACTTAACATAAGTGCTGTTGTCCAAATCAGTACCAGGTGACCTGCAGTCATACCTATTGCTTTGCACACTATAATGTCAGGACTTTTAGTGGTGAATCTCCTCCCACCCTGCGATGGACTTGAGACCTGTCCAAAGTGTGCCCTGCCTTTGCACAGCGATGGCTGGAAATGGGCACCAGTGACCCTCGCCACCCAAAAAGGAAGAAGCAGGTCAAGCTAATGGATGGACAAATGGTTTGCTTCCCTCTGCACAACCATATGTGCATAGGATCATAATCTACAGTAATGTAGAACAGATTAATCAGTCTACATGATACAATACCACATGTCATCAGTCTATAAGTCCCAAATGTGAGATCACTCCAATCGCAGCCATCTCTACTCTGATATTAATGGCAGGCTATAAATGGAGGGGTGAACTTGGGGTCTGGCTGACACCAATTATTGGAGACATGGTGCAGGATTGTGTAAAGTTTTATATTATGACTACCCATTTTTAAGCAGCATGTACAACTCCATCAGCTGTTACCAATGCTGTTTAATCTGCCTACAAGGTATTCTCTCTGTCTGTTGACCTTCACACACTCGGAAACTAAATGCTGGATGCACCTGCAACTACTTGACAAAACTCTATTGCGCTACTGATGATGCTACCATTTATGTCTCCTTGTGCTTGTTTTAGACGTACCAGTTTAAAAAAAAAAAATCTAATTATACACGTACTCTACCAGAATGTGATGTCATTTAATTTTTCTCATTGAGTGTGTGTGCTGTTGTTGTGGTCAAGTAAAAGAAGAAAGAAAAAGAGCTTTGATCTATTACCCTCTATCACAATACAAGATGCTGTGTAGCATGAAAATCAGCCAGATGAAAATACAGTGTTTTTGGTATTATACGTAAAAAAAAAATGTATGTGTTCATTTTCATTTGAAGATTTGTGGAGACAGATCCATTTCTGTGTAAAGGCATCTGTATGAATGCATGCACACAGCCTGTGTGGACTGCAGCAAGGGCCTGGGAGCAGGTAATTACTGCACTGTGGTGAAACATCATTATTCACTCATCTGCCCACTAGCACCATCTGTCCTGCTGAGCACCAACCTCATACACAATCAGTACCACACCAAGGACAACTCCACCCACACCCACGATCTATCTCCTTGAGCATGGGCTTATAGGACACCACTCATCACCTTCCCTTTCCCCCTATCCATCCTGCATCACTATTTCTTTTATATTCTGTCTTTTCTCGTGCTTCGCTTGGTGCTTGTAGGTAATTCAGTTTCTCATTAAGTAATTGAGTTCAGTACAGTTCTTATGGGGTTTCATGCATCAGTCTGACATATGAAGACAAGCAATATGTCATTGCGCAGTCTCACCTTTTAGTGCACATTTATTTAGATGAGAGCATGAAAACAAAGCTTGTAAATAAGAGATGCTTCACTCCACAAGGCGCTGATCAACTGCAAATAATGCCACAAGAAATGCCGTGGTTTAAACTATAGGAAAATGGTGATTACCTTTAGTTTTAGAAGCAACCAGAATGTGTGAGATCTTTGACTTCAGGAGTAGCGGAAGACAGTAATGGGAAAACCACAAGTCAGACATTTTTGCATTTAAAGAGGCAGCAATTAAAACCTTCAGATGACAAGATCTACCCTCATGATGTTTCTTAATATGAGTATTCATTACTCTCCACTTGCTCTCCTTACTTCAGTAGAAAAAAAGGAACTTTAATAGCAATTTGCAGTAATGCACCGTGCAGTAATTCTGACTCTGTCTGTTAGCTGCATCAGTGGCCGGGCGTAATTGCCGTTTTTACTCAGAGCTGATGGATTAGAACATAAAGTAACAAGAGAGGAACAATCATGTCAAAGAGATGGATGGATGGACCCATGGGGGTGAGTGAAGGAGTGAGTGTGTGCATGTGCACGAGAGCGAGTTTCAGTGTTGGAAGATGGGGAAGTGGACAGTTGGTTAGATAAAAAGCAAGAGGCATAGAGCTGGAGATGTGGATTGCTTCTGGGAATTCAAACCATTTCCCAGCCCTCTTCACCCTGTGTCATTCTGAGTGGGGAAACACGTGGAGCTGAACTCACTCACACACACTCACAATTACAAAGAAATCATCAAATATTTGTGCCACCATGGTCAGGTAGGTCAGAAAAATGCATTTTTATTTTTCAAAGTATTCTTCTTTCAGGTGACTGTATAGTCTATGTCCACTCTCTAAACCTTGAACAAAATGCTAGTCTGCCTGCAAAGCATTTAAGTTGCTTTCCTGTCAAATAAATCTGATTACCAAGGCCTTCTTGCTTTGCTGGTTTCCTGAGGTCACTGGATGGAGAAAAAAACAACAACGTATTTTTGTAAAATAAAGTTAAAATGCAGTCATGAAGTGCCATGCATTCAAACATCAAAACCTGATAAATATTTAGGAACTTTCAGAAAATCTGCACAAAGAATTAATACTGTGCTAAACAGAGAATAGTCTTTAAAGTTTATACTACACTATTGTTCTTTGAAGGATTTCAGATGGATAAAAGCAAAAATCTGCTTTTGTCTGGGTCAAACTCAGATTGACGATGTTAGCTTTTTAAAGTCCTGTTCAAACGCAGATTCATGCTGTTAAAAACAAAACGTATCTCCCATATTCTATACATGTTCATGCAAACTATATTTTATAAATATTTTCACCTTTGTCATTTTGACAGAAAGTCATGCCTTTAGAAATATTATGAAAATTGTCAGAGAATATTTGGTCAAAAGTTATGGATGTTTCTGTTATGAACATTCTTCCCGAGAACAATTACATTATCTCCCAAAACACTCTCTTATTCTGAACTGGAGCGATGCCATGAATCGTATCTGTGAAGGCCAAGAGTGCCATATGAGACTTCGAGGGCTGGTTTCGAGGATGCCCACTGTACTGCAATAAACCTGCTGAACTGATAAGGGTATAACAGCGATCAGATAACGCAGCTCATGGCTTTTCTTCTGTGACGGCTTCTCATGCCTATACATCTATGTATGTGATATATGTATATTTATGTAACCTATCCCTAAAATCAGACCTTGCAAGTATAGAGGTTAAAATGTTTCTCCTGCCGCCGAGTGGGGTTCTTCTGGGTTAACAATGTTGGTGAGAGAGATTTTCTCCATCAAAGATCCAGGTGAACGTATCCCAGGTCCACTGAAAAGTGCTACAGCTTGCAAGCAACCCTAGACTCTGTAAATAATGATTTAATGTGCACTATAAGTGTTTATACAATGGTATTTACATGAACAACAGTAAAAAAATAAACATTTATTTTTATGAAATAATTTAACTCAGTAGAAATCTACTTTGTTTTTTTTTGTTTTTTTGTTTGTTTTTTGGTCCATTGGAATATAATTCCAGTCAGATTTAAACCGAGTTGTTTCTTTGAGAGAATATTCAAAGAGTTATCTACAACAGGTAATACATTAACTGTTCATAACATTTCCATAGAAAGTCACTCAAATATTTGAAGTTTCTTTACAAGTTTTAAAAGCCACCAACAAATATAAGTTTTGTTCAGATCCTAAATGCTTTACTTTGAAAACTATGCAGCTCACATTAAGTGTCATTTCAGCAACAATACTGCCTTTGTGGCTCTGGGGCCACATGTGACTCTTTAGTCCCTCATCTGCGACTCTATGAATCTTTGACAAAAACTTACAAGAAGTTTACTTGTTCTGGTTTTTATACCACAGCACGGTGGCACAACTGGTAGAGCTGCTACCTCTCAGCGAGCAGGTTACCCTGGTTCAAATCCCAGTCCGGGGGCCTTTCTGGGTGGAGTTTTTATGTTCTCTCCATGCATGCGTGGGTTTTCTGACCAAAAACATACATGTTAGGCTGATTGGTAACTCTAAATTGTCTCTAGGTGGGAGTGAGAGAGTGAATGGTTGTTTGTCTTGTGTGTCTCTATGTGTCTCTGTGATGGACTGGAGACCTGTCCAGGGTGTACCCCACCCCTTGCACAATGATTGCTGGACATGGACACCGGTGACCCCCGCAGCCCAAAAAGGAAGAAGCAGGTAAAGAAAATGTCTGGATGGTTTTTAATACTCACAACAAAAAGTTTGCTAGGTTTATTGTTAGTTTTTTTTTCTGCAAATGTTTGAGCGACACTCTTTCTTTCTTTATTATGTCAAAGTGTGATACTTAATTTCTCCTCACATCAAAGACCACATAGGCCTGCAGATTTCAGTGTTTTCATTTTCATCTAAAGGTAGAAACTAGAAGTTTTTACTGCTTTACTTCAGTTATCTTTTGTTCCAAAATATAAAAATATCAATAAATGTTGAAATTCATTATTGATTATTGGTTTTAAAATCTCACCCCTACTGGTCAGAAGGTAGTCCTCAACTTACAACGTAATCCGTTCTCACGCTGCGTCGTAAACTGAATTTGACGTAAGTCCGAACGTACGTAAATACATGTGACATACCTGTTTTACCAAGTGCATAAACCGATTTTCGACGTAAGTCCATGGTGATGGTCTTCCTTTTCCTCGATGCACTGCCATCAGAAGGGTCCTCCTTGCGTTTGGGAGCCATAATGAAGGGCTAATGAAGAGATAATGGCCTACTGGTATACTAGTGACGCTGTCCTCCTCCGTACAGTACTGTATTCCTCAGCCGCTGCACCACGTACTGTATTCTTCCACCACTGCACCACCGCGTTACGATGTTTAATGTCGTAAAACCGACGTAAAGACTGATGTAAAACTGACATAAAACCAACGTAACAGCGTAACGTGAACAAGGGAGCTGCATCGTAACCTCGAAACGTCGTAAGACAAGACCGTCGTAACCCGAGGACTACCTGTATCCCCCTCCAACTAACTCATAGTGGCCCATGGGCCACCAAATGATCATCACAGTTGTAGTAGGTTTTGTGGCTACAGGCTCTTTTTTATTTAATGTGTGAAGAAGGGTCAGAAATGGCTCTTTGAGCAAAAACATTGCAGGCCCCTGATTTAGATGAACCATCCACAGGTTGTCTGGACCGACTTTGGACTAAAACGCAACAGTTCAATGCCCACCTTGTCCCAATGCACTGAGACGATGAATGCGGTTTTAAAATCTATGGCTTGGTAAATAAATAAGAGGCCAGGGTGAATTAAAACTCTGATGCAATTACACCACCACTTCCAGTTAACCCCTGGGCAATTAACAAGCTGTCAGCTGGGATGGATAGGAGCGTGCACAACAGCACAGAAAAGTGTGCTGGTGACTGTGTGTTTCCATGAGTGTGTGCGTTTGCATCCAGCTGGCCATATAACACCCCACTGCTGATGCAAACTCAATACGCTTAATTATACTGCTCAGAAACTCTATCAGCATACTGAGAGAAAGCAGCAGGGTGCCACACCAGTAAAGTGCTCTTTCTTGAGAGGTCAGAGGTTGAATTTAACTGTGTCGGTGCGTGAATTAATATTCTTACAGCGATACAATTTGCAAAAAGACCAATACACACTTTAGAATGCCAATAAAAAAATACTGAGTGGAAAGGGAGGGTGAAAAATACCATAAAAGCAGCCTCAACTCAGGCCAAGGATGAGTTAGAATCCTAAAATAACGCTGATGCTCCAGCGATCATTTTCTGCAATGCATCAAAAGATGCAGCTTTTTGGCTAGAAAACACGGGAGAATGATTTAGCAAAAAAAGTGTGAAATATTGAAAGACTAAAGATAAAAAAACAAGGTCTTGGCTTGGTTTCAGATGCCTCCTAGTATAAGGGTGTGTGTGTGTGTATGCACGTAAGTGTACACCAATCTCTGGAGCCTTGCTTTAAGGAGCCATTAAAAGCCAAATACAAGCCAGTGTGACCTCCTTGCACTCCTAACGATTTTTGATGCCAGAAGAAGGAAAAAAAAGCAAAACATATCATAGCCCTCACAGCCATATTGGTATCATGGCACTTTAATGAAAAAGAATGCAGGGTACTGTCCCAAAGGTCCCAGGAAGATAGAAAGGTTAGAGTCTAGAGTTTAGGGAGAATTAGAGGGGGAGGAAGGCTTAAAGGATACGGATGATAACGTAGGACAATATTAGCGTCCTCAGGGAAGTCTTTGACAATATTTGACCTCCTCAGGCCAATGTTTAACACTGTCCAAACTAATGTCAAATGCTCTTCACTACACGTGCACACGCCGAGGGTATGTACACACATTCGCATGCGATCAATCCTGATTACAGGCCTGCAGGGAGGAGCAAATCAATCACCACTCATGTGCGAGCTGGCGCCGTTTGTGAAATTCTCCTGCATGGGAAGCTTGGCAAACATAAAGCAAAAAGTATGCCCGCTTTCATAGGGAACATTCATAGTGTGTGAAGGTGCATGCACACGCACATGTACACACAAACTCACATTTACTGAACTTAGTCTCACATCCAATCAAAGCAAAGCTAATTACTGTGTTTCAGCGGTGTAATTCCAGCGTGGAAGTAGCTTGCCTGTTGATGGCGTTAAATTACTGCTTTAATTACTGATGCTAATGTTTTCCCTGCTATTAAACATATATGCAAAGTGGGATCTGGAGATATTCAGTCCTTATCTACATGGATCCCTGGGGACTAAAGTGGCTGAGGGAGAGTGGTGAGGAGGCAGAGAAGCGAGGAAGTGCCATCGCTGCAGTTCCACCTGCTGTAAAACACAAGTGCTGGCCTTTGGCTTGCAGCCCAGGGAAGAGGTGCATGCTTTTATTGCTACGGGAAATAAATGAGCGCACTATGTATATGCATAGTTAGGTCACTAAATATGTGCACACAAAGACAATTTTTGTTGTGTTGAACAGCCCTGCAAACATGATTGAAGTGGCAGATACTTTGTGTTTTGAGGATATTCTTTAAGTGCAGGCATGCAGGTTTGATTCCAAAATCCCTTTTCTCTTTTCATATATTAACGCAGTCAGGCAAATAAATTAAAAATTGGAAAAATTGTTTATTGCCAGATCAAAGAATGGGTTTTTACCTTTGTGATGCTTTCCTTGGCTTTCAGTGTAGGTTTGTTTGTAGTTTTATCTTCTTCTATTTTTGCTTTCAAATCTACCAAACGCGTTCAGCTTGACTGCTGCTGCACAATATTTGAACTGGAGAAATTACATGTTCTGTGATAATGCAGTCTGAATACTGAGTGTTGAATGACTGGTGATATTTGTTGAAATAAAGTTTTTTTTGTTTGTTTGTTTTTTTGTTTTTTTGTTAAACTGAAGCTAAAACTAGCTCAAATCAGAAATAGAGTAAATGAAACTAAAAATTATACTTTGAACAGCAAAACTGTAGTTTAAAGCAAAAACTAGAGAAACAGCTTGCAGCAAAACAGTAGCTTTAAGACAAATGTATCAAAACAGTTGCCACTGTCAAAGGTAAATTTAGCAAATCAGTAGCTAAAAATGAAACCCAGTGAAACTGCCAAAAATACTAAAATCGAAACGAACCAGTAGCTAAAATCTAAAAAGGTGAATAAAACGACAATAGAGCCAGTATGCTAAACACTATATAATCAGAAAGCATCAAAATTACAAACAACTAAATGTCACAACACACTATTCCCAATCAAGCTGAGAGTTTTAAAATATGTTTAAAATACAAAACACGCATACTATTTGTAGCAAATGGTGCAAAATAAATTATAAACAGGTAACAGTCTTTTTTTCTTCTTTAATCAGCTTCTCCCTTCTTCAGGGGTCGCCACAGCAAACTAACTCACACGAAGACTTTGCAACAGTGTGATCTGTCGTGGGCCCCCCTAGTTGCGGCCGCTAGATGTTGCTAGCTGTAGGCCTCAAACCAGGTCCGCCTCCAGCTCAAGCGGCTTCCTGGCTCGGACCTCCCTCAAAAGTCGCAATTAACACTATCAATAAATCAAGGAAACATGAATTAAGTTTTACCAATTGTATTAAATCAAGGCAGGAAAAGATTACAGTTTACAAAGAAAGGAAGTTCATGTTCAATAATCCAGGTACCAAATACAATAAATAAACCATCTTAGCTCCAGCAAACTGGTTGGTCCACTTAAGGAGTTTACTGCTTGGTACGGAAACAGTTTACTGGAACTCCTCTGACTGATGAAGCCCCCCAGATAGAGGGCGAAACGTTTCTTTTAAAAAATAAATAAATTTAAAAAAAGAAAGAAACTGTCCAGATGACCCGACTGAGAATTATTGGATTTGGTACCTGAATAATTGTGCATGAACTTTCTTAACTTGGAAATTGTTTTTGCACCCGACGCCCTTCCTAATGCAACCACAGAGCACCGAGCTACCACAGCCCTCTGTGTGGAGCAGGGAGCTGTCATCTAGGGCACCTGGGGGAGCAGATGGTGGGTGTTGAGGGCCTTGCTCAAGGGCCCAGAGTGGAGCAAATGAATGTGGAGGCAAGTGTGGGTGTTTCACCTTTCCCACACACATTTTGATATTGTTGGCCTGGAGAGTCGAACCAGCGACCTTCTGATCATAGGCCCAACTTCTGTAACCTCTGTGCCACCACTCCTGTCCAGGTAAAGAGTAAATTGAATAAACCGAGAGTCAGCATTCAAACAATTATTTTTGGTTATTTGCCATCTACTTGTCTAATCAACATACTGTGCACTCCTAAAATCATCAAACCTCTGCTTTCCCATCGTCAATGAGCACTTGTTGCATTTAGAAACCATCTTCATGTCATCACACTGAAATCACTTCCTTTATGGGTGAGGCTGAAGCTTTTCCAGAACTTTCTGGTGCAGCTTTTTTCATCCAAATAATCCAGTTTTACAGCTGCTCTGAATTTTATTTAATGTGTTGCAGTTTTCACTTTACAATAAGCACTATGTTTATTAGCAAATAAAAAGTCTTGATGGACAAACTTAAATTTACAACATTCATTGAAATAATGCTTGCCACCTGTCATGCCAGTTTTAAACTAAACTTAACTTGTGCTGTTATATTCTACCATGTTGTTGTTTACTTCTTTTGGACTTTGTAAATATTATATTTATTTTTTGTACCATTATTGCATGCTTTAGTATTTGTTTATTGATTTATTATTTTTGTCTTTAGCGAGTCAAATCAGTTCTTCTCATCCTGAACATTTCATTGCACTGTTGACCTTGTGTTAACCTGCATATGAATAATAAACACCATAACTTATGTTGGGAAGGACAAATATATAGTCACTTATTTTGAATCTTGAAAGTAATGCATAGTCTGAAACATCTTGCAGATTTGTTAATGTTCAAATATGTGATGTCTTACCAAATCAAATTTTAGCGTAATGTCTGAAAACGTACTAAACTTTAGCTATCTTTAAGTTGGTTACCGTTGTTTAGTTGTTGCAGCCATCAGAATGACACCCAACTTTAATCCTTTGTGGATGTACATCCAATAATTATATTTCATTTAAACCTAGTGGTTAAATAAAGGTTATTTTGATTGTGTGCTGAAAGAAAGAAGAATATATTTGATATGTGGTGGAAAGTGTTTGTGATTGCATTTACACAGGACAATCACGCCGACAGGAGCCCAAAAAAAGCAGGTAGTAAAATAAAAAAAAAACTAAAAACTGTTTACATGAGGCCTATTACAATAAATGCTAATCAGATTTTCAACTCATCTTGGCTGTAGGTGTTTCATGATGTTGCTCTGACTGAATCAATATCTCTGAAACTCAATTACTGTCCCGTGCAGTTCACTGTTCTCATATTTAGCTTTTTTTTTTTTTTTTCTGTTTCTGAATAAGGAATCAGATTATTAATTTATCAGGGTGACATTGTGTGAACTCTAAAGAAACCAACCATGTGGGGTGATGACAAGCAACATAAACTGATAAAAGTATGCAACACTTTGAACCTTATGGGCATGTATCACATCTTGTTTTTTATTCTATTCTGTTATGAAACAAAACCAAAGCATCCATTGGCTTTTGTTTTTAGAACAACATGATAATGTATGTGTTCAAAGTAACTTCAGGTACAGTAAAATCAGCTACTGTTAATAATTTTGTTTTCAATTTGCTAACATCTTCATGACATTTTATTTATTTATTTTATTTTATTTTTTTGCTGTTGCTTGATTGTCACCCCATTTATACACTGATAGGCGTGTGCTCCCAGAAGAAGGCGAAGCCTAGGGCCAATAAAAAGGACAGAGGGTTGCACCACGTCAGCTCTTCCGGGTCCGTGAGCTTATTGCGTGTTGAGTCGTAGATATTCAGCTCTGAACCTGTAACGTTTTCCTGCTTGATGAACATTAAATTGGTAAACATAAATGATATCCCTTGATTTATTTGAGTTAGAGGCATTTTCCTCTCCAGGTGAGAATAAAAAAACAGACACTGGAGGTGGGGAGTCAGACCCGTTTCAGGGATGGACCCGGTCCAGATTCTCACTATTGTTTCATTAATGGGTTTTCTTTAAATATTAGTCCAAGCATATTTTTTAAAACTAAATCGACCATTGTGGATAGGTTTTTTTTTTAATCTCACTATAGGGCCCTACATGCAGGTGCACACTTAGAAATCCCCACATAACCCCTCTGCTTCTTTTATGTTCATAGAGTGGGTTGCCCAGAAAGCTACCATGTGTTGCTTCTCAATTGAAAATGTAGTTTCATTTTCTGTAACATCACACATTGTGTACTCTTACAATTACAGGAGCACAAATGCACCAGGAAGCACACTAGATAATAAAATTCCACTATGTGTCTGTTTTCATTGAAGAGCCGCTTCAGATCCTACAAAAGAAAATTACGCTGACAGGAAGGATTTATCTTTTGCGTTAGACAGGCACAAAGTTTGTTTCCACCTCGCAATGGGAATTGCTGAGTCCAGAAAAGGATGTCTCTCTGCACAGCCTAAAGTGTGCAGAGCCAGCATCTTACTGTACCTGTCTGCATCCATTTCATGTTTCCCAACAATGCCTGTGGAGTCACAGGCGCACCCTTGAGGGGAATCCAGTCCAGTCTGGTCCATTTCTGCCTCACATGGTTTAGTAAGGGGTCTGCACTCAGTTCTGCACAGCTTGGCAAAGCAGAATCATCTTCTACTCTCTCTTACTGTAAAGTTGGGTCAGAATACATTTGTAGTAGATGAAAAGAACAGAAATCGATGCGTCTTCTACTGTAGCGCCCCCCCCCCCCCTTTTTTTTCTTTCTTTCTTTTGACCTGCACTCAGTTCTGGCTACATGCAGGTTTAAATGTTTGACAGAACAGGAGAGCATACTTGGCTGCTTTGAAAGGTGCTTTGTCTAATATTACTACACCTGCAAAATCTGTTACTTTGGTTTTCTTTATTGGATTTTAGTTGTATCACTGTCTCCCTCTGCCCACTCCATCAATTACCCCCAGGAATAATGAAATTAGATTGCACTGCGATATTACATTCCATCCTAGTGTTGTTTCGCATTGTGTCATTAGATGATTGGTGATCCGCCATAGTCCTCGGTTCACCGCTTATGAGTCTGCACAGACCCACAACAGAGGATCAGTGGGAAGAAGAAAAAAAAACTGTGGACGACAAGAAAAAACTTTATTCGTTAATCAGAATATTTATTTTCTTTACCACCAACTGTTTCTTACTGCACCAATAGATTTCTTGTAAATCTGTTTTCATTTTCAAGTTGTACAGACTAATTTGTCTCTTCCGCATGGACATTTTTGGTCATGCTCCAAAGTGTAGCTGTCGGGTACGGGCTCAGGAAGCGACTCAAATGCAGGATTCTGGACACAGGATGGTGAAGTAAAAAAAAAGTGTACATTAACAAAAAATACTTCAGAGCTTACTACTTGTCCTGGCTAGATACTCACAGGGAAATGGACAGTGAGAAGGACAGAAAACCCAACAAGAACAATGCACAGGCAAGGGGTGAAGGACAAAACACAATTATATGTACTGACAACAAATCAGGGGAACGAGAAACACCTGGGAAGAGGTAACTAGGCACAGGTGGTGGAAATGCATACAGAGGAGGAAAACAGGCTAAGAGAATAAACTGAAATACCAGAAAATCAACAGATAAGTGGAAAACTGGGAAGCATCACACTGACAATATCAACTCCATCCTAAGTCAATGGATGCTCTAATGCCCCCACTGGATGACAACCTTGCTATGACATAAATAAATCATCTAGAATGTGGATGGTGTTTAAATAATCTTCAGGATTGTATTAAAACACAGTGGGGTGCCAATTATGTATAATAGCCCCATTATGGTTTTGAGTGTCTACAAAACATTTGTAGCAAGGTTGTGGTGGTTTATCATTGTGGTAGTTGTATTCTGTGGTCCTGAGTGGACTGTAGGAGAGCACAGTGGCAGCATGTACATGCTGTGGGCCCCATGTGCACCATTGTGAGTGACCATTAAGAATCTAGAGCATGTATGGTATGCTGGCCCAGGCTATGACTGCAATGATGGCAAGGTCATGAAAACAATGTAGAAAATGCATCATACCTGTAACTGCACCCTGACATGATTCCAGGGATTTTTCTGCTTGGACATATAGAGCAAGGTAAGAGGAAAAGAGTGCATTCTGAGGGTGTTTAATTTACAGGATAATTTACATCTGTTAGCCAAATTCTAAAAGTGTGGCATCACTACTTTCACACTAAAAGAAATTTTCCAAATTTGCTGTGATCCAACCATGTTCTAATTTGTTATGGAGCGCACATCATGGTTGTCATCCAGCGTGAAAAAGACTTTTGTAGAAATGTTATGATAGGTTAAAGGTCCACTGACATGATGTTTGAACGTTGCATAAAATGACACAACATATATATCTTGTATCATTCAGCTACGTTGGTTTTTGCAAACAAAATGGTAAATATATGAAAATTTCATTCAGTCATTTTAAATTTGGCGCTGTGTTTAGTCACGGG
>JARVGV010001030.1:27749542-27760246 GCA_031762435.1 Hypsolebias longignatus | reverse complement strand
TTAGTGTGTTCTTAGTTAAGTGCATTTAGTGTATTCTTAGTTTAGTGTGTTTAGTGTATTCTTAGTTTAGTGTATTTAGTGTATTTTTAGTTTAGTGTATTTAGTGTATTCTTGGTTTAGTGTGTTCTTAGTTAAGTGCATTTAGTGTATTCTTAGTTTAGTGTGTTTAGTGTATTCTTAGTTTAGTGTATTTTGTGTATTCTTAGTGCATTTTTGGTTTAGTTTATTTAGTGTATTTCTTAGTTTAGTGTATTCTTAGTTTAGTGTATTTAGTGTGTTTTTAGTTTAGTGTATTTAGTGTATTCTGTGTTCTTAGTTAAGTGCATTTAATGTATTCTTAGTTTAGTGTATTTGGTATATTCTTAGTTTAGTACTTCGTGTATTCTTAGTTGAGCGTACAGTATTTGTTAGTTCATGTTTTGGATTTTACTACTGTTTTTCTTTACAATTTTTATTTTTGTTGGATGTAAATGGGACCCTATGTCATAGTTTAGTTCCACCTCATGTACCACGTGCGATGTGAATGACAATGAAGAACCTTGAATCCTTGTATCTTTGAATGGTCCTGGTTTTCCACAATCAACATGCAATTTTCCTTCAGAGAAAAAAAAAAAGTTGTTGAATTTGATTGAATATTTGAAATGCTCAGTTGAAACTGGTACACTGCACGGCTGCAAAGACGAACCCCTCGTTGAGGCAACTTCACGTATATTTGATCTGATGTGTGCTTCAGCATCAAGGAACCAACAAGTGATAACTAGCTCTAAAGTGGAGCTTTGTTCATGCCTCTTGCATACTCACCCACTTGGCCCTGTGTCTACCTCCCTTTTTGGTGGGTTGACCTAAACCTTTCATGCCACCACAGTTGTCACATGAATCTATCAATTCAATAAAATTGCTTCTTATTTTCAGCTTTGTGAAAATGTTTAATAATGCTTGTAGAGTGAAATCACTTTTAGGGGTCAACAAGTTTAGAGACGTGAATGAAAAAGGCAGCCCATTTCAAACAATTAACACACACACTGACTGTTTAGGTATTTTATTGCACAGATGTTGAATTTTTTTCTTCACATTTTTAAAGTACAAGGTAGTCCTCGACTAACGGCGGTCTCTACTTACGGCGCTCCGGACTTACAAACCGCCCCCTAGTGACGTCATCGCGCCATACGTTGCCTTTTTTATGCAGCATTTTATATTTTTTTCGTTTTGTTTTAGGGTATTTTGTTAGCTAACTGCTTGTAAACACATTAAAACACATTAAAACGGCCGTTCTAATTTGTTTTACATTGAAAAAACGTGTTAAAAAAGACGCAGCGGCTGCCATGTGCGTTCGGTTCCGAGTTACGGCAGAATCGAGTTACGAACGGTTCTTAAGTCCGGAACCCGTTCGTAAGTCGAGGACTACCTGTATTGCTATTTAGAAAAGCACAATGTAATTGAAAGGGGGTATGACTCATTTCTAAATAAAGTAGCGCTGTCGTTTAATAGGTACATGTTTTATTAATGTGATTTAGTTTTTTAATGATCTATTTTTTTTTTTTTCATTCTACTGTAGAGTTGCTTATGGGAAAATCCTGAACATTGCAGCCTCTTGTCCTTGGCCACCAAGGATTACTACTACAGTACTAGCCAACAATTGAAATAGTTTATTTTAATCTCACATTTACAAAGGAGGAGTCTGATTTACACTATGAAAAATTAATTACTTTTTTTTTAAGAGAATGGGTATGATTTTATACAATCATGGTTAACATTAGAAGTGTTGAACGGAGGCCTTTTTCTTTTGGTCAGAGTGCTGGATGATGACTTAGTGATGTCCTGCTACGATCTAAAAGTGGCCGTCTAAAAGTCAGAGTTTGGGTTTGAGAGGGGGCGGCGCCCAGTGTTGCAAATTATAAATATTGTTTTGGCAATTATTCAGCAATCCAAGTGAAGTGCAAGGTCTGAAAACATTTGTAGACAAGCCAGCGTTGCTGTAGCACTCAAAGAGGGATTTATTCAAAAAGATGCCGAACATGTTGTCAAGAAGGGAAAACACTGTCTCGGTGTCTGTCATAATATATTTTTCCTCCTTCAAATCGGAGGGATAAACTCAGTGGTCCATGATACTCGCAGCATCTTAACATCTTTATACCATCGCTCTCTGACAGGCAGCGAAAGAAACAAATGTATAAAACTAAAACACTTTGCTGTGTTGAGATCATGGTTGAGAGGATAAAGACATAATGTGACACTCTGGTTCAAATTTACAACCATATTAGGACACAAAGTATCTGTACTGATGTCTTCTCACATGAGCGAGAACAATTCTACAGTTTGCAGCCATTATTGATCAAAGTGTCAATTCAAATGTTTTTGTTCGATCCAGAAGACACAAGTTTCCCTCTGCTCCAGAGCTTTGATCACTTGCTATACCCTTCACCGTATCCTTCAAACCACTGCTCTTATTGTTCTTTCTAATTAACGACGTTTCGTTCTGTATTTCATTTATTTGACAAATGAAGCGTCTTTCTCTCGTGACTGATTGCCAAGTGTTTAGCTTCTTTGTCTGGTTCATTGGGTGATATTTAGGTATGTAATTAATTTCTTTTTGCTGGAAACACAATTGATTCATTAAAAAGAGAGGATTCTTCTTATCATTTTCCCAGGAGGATTTGCACCCGCAATTTCCCCCTTCTATTTCAAGCACACAAACTGCTCATTCGGGGCCAATCCCAATCAAGACACATTTAATGATAATGGTGGACTCTCACTTAGCTATTCAAAGTTAGCTGACCTTACAAAATTAAAATGAAAAGAAATTAATTTTCATTGAAATTAACAATATGCTTAGCAACCGCTGGCAATTTAGCAAAGCCTGAAAGTCTTTCTTTTTCCTTCCATCGCTTGACGTATGAATATTTTGAATACCCGTTCACAATGAACTGCACATTCTATTTGATTTGTATTTTAGGACAACGTAGGCAGAGATTTAAAATTTTCAATCGAACTGAGACGTCATTTTTGTCTTAAAATGGCCCATTCAGCATTGTGTCAGTTTAATAGTTATATGTTTGACAGCAGATGGGTTTAAATAAAGACAAAGAGGGATTCTTGTCCCTGCTCTGAAGCCATTAATGGTCAATAGATATTGATTCCTGCTGCACCGTTGGAGTACTATATGGTGATTCATTTATCTGTTAATCTGTCTGCAACCAGAGGTGGAGAGCCAACACGAAAAAGAGCCAATGCACCAAAGTCTACACAACATTTTATAAACTGTTTAATCAGTGCTGGGCCTCAGCATAGGCCAACAAACCTGGAGGGGGACGTGCAGAAGTGCAACACTGCCACCTACTGCTGCTCTGCTCCACCTCATGAGAAAGTGAGAGAAAGCTTTGGCTCCCACAGTTGGTATTAAGATTAGAGAGAAAGCTTTGCCAAACACTGTCATATTGTGTTATCTGGTTAAAATAGACGGCCACTGATTCAGCTGTTGGGAACCGAAAGGGAGATGAGCATATGGCCGTGGTGTCTACGACAGGACTTGTTGGCAATGTTCATTATAATTTACAGATTTAATAGAGATAAAATGTCTGGCTCAAGAAATCTTCAAGGTTAGTGTGTGATTTATACAGGATACATGGATTAAACCCCCCGTTTGAAATCAATTGCCAGCAGCCTTTATCGCAGTCTGTCAGTGGGATTAAATGAAGAGTTTGGCCTATTCTTCTTCCAATGAGAAACATTCAAAATCAGCGCATGTAATGGACTTAACATTCACTGAACTGATCTAATTAGTCTATTTTTAGGTGTAATAAAAATTACCGTGGCAAGAAAGGGTTTCAGACTGTTGTGTCCTGTCTCTTTGCAAATATTGTATTTTCATTTGAAGCCACACTTCAATAATGAATTCCTTTTTCAGTCACTACTTAGTCTTAATTCTTCTATGCACCAAATAAAAAGCTGAATAAAAAAAGGCGAGTTTGATGAAATGTTAAAGAGTACGCTCTACTCGAGTTCTGATTAATTCTCTTCTATATCAAATTAAAACGGAATCAAAAGTAGTCAAACAAAGGCTTACTTTTAGCTCTGCGGTACCTACTCAGTATTCCTCTCGATGTTTCAAGGGGGCTATATGGCTGGAAATCCCAATGAAGGAATCATTCAAAGACCTCCATTTTCAAAGGTAAATATGTCAAACATTAAAAGCTTCTTTTGAAGTGAAACGAAACTGAATATTAATGCAGCACCAACCTCCACCTACATCTGCAGCTTATTGCAGGATAAATTGATTAAAGATCAGTGGGAACTTTGTGTGCACTCCACGTGCCGCTTGGAGCTGCAGGGGAAAGGAACTTCAGCGAATGTCACACATCTTTATCATCAATGATGATGTGATTGCTTGCGAAACGCTTAAAGCATGTGTTGATGTTTACAGCAGTGTGTCATCATGAAGCTAACAAACCACAAAAATACATTTGGCTTGTCCTCCGTCCTGGCATGAATTCATGTATCACTGTCACAGCACAGGCAGCTGGATGGGGTTTATGTCCTAAAACACATGGCATTGATGAAAATGCAAGTCACTTTATTAAATAGGGTACTTGTTTTCTTTTCTCATGCAATGATTAAAGATATTATCTGTGTATTTGTGGTTTGTCTGCTTTAGTTTATTTAAAGTATACCAACACTACTTATATGGACTCATATTGCACTTAAGAGAAATAACTAACATGTCTGTGTAACAGTGACACATGAGTTTATGCAGGCCTCTGTATGATGGGCATAACGCACTGTAAGATTCAACTATGACATTGTTAATTAAATTAAAATCAGCCATAACTTTAAAAAAAAGTGAAAAACAGCAATGATACAGTATCTTATAGAATCACATTTAGATGCAATAACATGAAGTTATGTTTTATTTATTTTATTTTTTTATTTATTTTTTTATTTATTTATTTCTGTTTGGCTTTATTGGTCTTGTGCTATTGTGGAGGAATGAGGCCCACTCTTTTTTTTTTAAACAACTTTTCTTTAGTTCACACAAATACAGTAGTTTGGTTTGCAGATATTGTTTCTGCACAGCTCTCCAAAGATCCCAGTGTGGGATCTTGACGTTGATTAGATCATTGCAACACCATGTTTTATTTTTTCTGTTTGGGCCATTCTGCTGTGGATTTGCTGCCGTGTTTGGGATCATTGTCTTAACACACAGCCCAGTTTGATTCAAGTCTCATCTGTCGGACAGGTGGCTTCACCATCGATTCTAGAATACATTGGTCTACAGAGGACTTTGTGGTTGGCTCACTGACAGCCAGGTGCCCAGGTCCTTTGACTGCAATAAAAGCCTAATCAGCCCTCCACCACAGTGCTTGACAGTTGGTCTGAGGTGTTTGTGCTGACATGCTGTGTGTGATTTTTACTAATCGTGACACAGTGCACAAGTTGTAAATATCTTTACTATGACCTCATCTGTCCAAAATTATTGTTTCAGAAGTCTGATAGTTCATTCCGTTTCAACTCGGTAAACCTAACTCATGCTAACATGTTGTTGTTTTTAAGAGAAAACTTTCTCTTGCAACCCTTACATCCTTGTTTAATTTGATTCTTACTGTACTCTTATCAAGTTTAAGCTTTAACCTGCTAAAAAATAACTCAAACTTCTTGCATTTCTTGTGTGTTTGTTTTGTTGTTGTTGTTGTTGTTGTCATTTATTTATTTATTTTTGTTGTTGGTTTTTTTATTTTCTCTGAAAATTACACGGTGTGACCTTGGGGTGAATGTTCTGGGATATCATGGTTTTGGAATACTGGCAGCTATCTTAAATGTTTTTCCACCTAAATCAACAACAGTTGCTTCTTTGAAGTTAATGCAGGTGTATTTTTGCCCCGGCGTTGTGTTGACACACATGCATGCTTGAGACTAGTAAATTGCCAAAACTTCTGGTTTTACAGAGGTTGTCAATAAATCAGTTGTACTTGATAAGGGCAGAACTCTGTGGGATGTGGTAAGTAAGTAAACTACATTTATACACTATTCATGGAAAAAAATCACAAACTGCTTTACACAAAAACAGATTCAGGCTTAAAATAAAACAAAAACCATTAGAACAGCTGATAAAAAACATTAAGAACAGCTGATAAAACAGAAAGAACAGCTGATAAAAGCAATAAAACAGCTGGTAAAACAGTAAGAACAGCTGAAAACAGTAAGAACAGCTGATAAGAACAGTAATAACAGCTGACAAAAACAGTAAGAACAGTTGATAAAAGAGTGAGAACAGCTGATGAAAAAAAACAGCTGAAAAAACAGTAAGAAACACCTGAAAAGAGTAAGAACAGCTGATGAAAAAAAACAGCTGATAAGAACAGTAAGAACAGCTAAAAAAACAGAAAGGACAGGTGATAAAAACAGAAAGAACACCTGATAAAAGAAGTAAGAACTTCTGATAACAGAATGAACAGCTAATTAAAACAGTAAAAAGAGCTGATTAAAAACAGTAAGAACAGTGGATAAAAGCAATATGAACAGCTAATAAAAGCAATAAGATCAGCTGGTAAAAACAGTAAGAACATCTAGCAAAAAAAACAGTAAGAACAGCTGATAAAAACAGAAAGAACAGCTGATAAAAACAGTAAGACCAGCTGATAAAAAACAGTAAGAACAGCTGATAAAAAACAGAAAGAGCAGCTGATAAAAACAGTAAGACTAGCTGATAAAAAAAACAGTTAGAACAGCTGGTAAAAAATATTGTAAGAACAGCTGATAAAAAACTGAAAGAATAGCTGATAAAAACTGAAATAACATCTGATAAAAACTGAAATAACATCTGATAAAAACAATAAGCACATCTGAAAAAAATGGTAAGAACAGCTAATAAAAAAAACAGTACGAACCGCTGATAAAAACAGTAAGAACAGCTGATGAAAACAGAAAGAACATCTGATAAAAACAGAAAAAACAGCTGATAAAAAAAACAGAATGAACATCTGATAAAAGGAGAATGAACTGCTGATTAAAAAGTAAGAACAGTTGATAAAAACAGTAAAAACAGCTGATAAAAACATTAAGAACAGCTGTTAAAAACATTAAGAACAGCTGATAAAACAGTGAGAACAGCTGATAAAAACAGAAAGAACAGCTGATAAAACAGTGAGAACAGCTGATAAAAACAGAAAGAACAGCTGATAAAAGCAATAAGAACAGCTGACAAAAACAGTAAGAACAGCTGATGCAAACAGAATGAACAGCTGATAAAAACAGAATGAACAGCTGATAAAAACTGTAAGAACATCTGATAAAAAAGTAAGAACAGCTGATGCAAATACTTTGTAGAAAAAACAGCTGATAAAAACAGTAAGAACAGCTGATAAAAACAGAAAGAACATCTGATAAAAAAGAAAGAACATCTGAAAAAAAAACAGAAAGAACAGCTGATAAAATAGTAAGAACAGCTGATGCATACAGAAAAAAACTGCTGATAAAAACAGTAAGAACAGCTGATAAAAAACAGAAAGAACATTTGATAAAAACAGTGACAACTAATAAAAACAGAATGAACAGCTGATTAAAACTGTATGAACATCTGATAAAACCAGTAAGAACAGCAGATAAAACCAGTAAGAACAGCTGATAAAAAACTAAGAACAGCTGATAAAAACAGTAACTAAAGCATTTAGCCAAAAGCTTGTCTGAATAAATATGTTTTTTTACAGGATTCCACATGGACAGCCAGTAGGTCAGTTGTCATTGGTTTAATCTGGAAGGGCTTCCAGTATAAACACAACCAGGTCTTTACCTCACTGTGGCAATCCACGAGAAAGGGACCAGTCAAATGAAGAAAATACAAATTTTGGCAGCAGCACTTGGCTGATACTTTCGGTGGACTTACTGTAGTTTTTAACATACACATTTTTGCTCTATCCATCCATTCGTCCATCCGTGCATCCATCCATCCACCCATCTATCCATTCATTCATTATTTTTTCCTTTGATTGAAAAAATAACAACATGGGGGAATCTGTTGTGTTTTGTCCACTAGAGGTTCGATTTGAATAATTTTAGAATAAATTTAGTTTTATTAGATCTTGACACATGAGCGTTAGAATTGAAAGAATTTGGACTTTCCTTTTCCCATGAATGTAAAGGCATGACACTGTGGACTTGAAATGGCACAGGGGTGTAACTTATTTTAACCTTATTCAACTTATTTTAATTTTGCCAACCATGGGAAAACATACGACATCCACTGCTCCAACATAAAGCTACTTAACATCTTTATGGGAACATTCATGTGATGAACCCAAGTTTTCCTGGTTAATAAGAAAGTGTTATTTTGTCAAAAGGCATCAAAAACTGACACTGTGCATAAGGAGTTTGTTTGAGTGCCAAAAGAAGAAAAAATAGGTTAGTTGTCACTTTTTCTGGGATTTTTATTAGTCATTTACCTTACCAAAAATAATGCAGGGGTTTTTTTTACCCTTGTTTTCTCTATATGTGTGAAAATACAGAAAATTTTGTACTTACCCCCAGAGTGCTCAGGTTTATGTTCTGTAAATAAACTATCAGCATAAAACTCCACAAGGCTCGGCATCTCTTTTTAGGCTCCAGGACATACTTGTGAGTTCACATTTCATTTTATGATAACTTTGTTTGATACTGTCCATCCTGAACTTGGATAACTTCCCAAACAGCAAAAATAAATAAATAAAATAAAAAGCCCACAGTGATTCAGGTTTCAGCATCACTTCCAGTGTGATCACTGTGGATGAATGTACAGAAAATTTGAATTTATACGATTACCTATTCAAGATGAGTCCCATGCAAACCTTGAACAGAACACTTTGAAAAAGCTGAGTGTTCATCTTCATTCCACTGTGGAAAATGGAGCCATCTCCTTTGGAAAATTGCACATCTAAAATGCACTTCACACTCCGGCTTAGAGGTCACACTGGTGCGTTACATTGTTTGTGACATTTATATCCATTTATTCTTCTTTTATGCATTTGTAAATGTGCCAAAAACTGATGCGCTACTGTGATTTTCTCTTTACACAGCAAACTGCTTGAGATTTTTATGGCGTTAAACAAACCGCTTGCTAACTAGCTGGAAGTTACTGGCCCGAATAGAACAACTATACAGTACTCTGCCATGACAACATCAGAACCTATCCTGGCAGTTTTTATTCTTGTAGTATAGTGATGACAGTGTTATAAAGTAATCTCTGTCCCTTTTCCCTGCAGGTGAGACAGAAACGCTGAAATGACTCTAGACGTATCTCCTGTGGCCAGTCCACCCCCTTCATTTCCTCTGACTGGAGGCACCAGTGTGTACTGTAAGTATGTCCTATCTAATAACTTTGCCAGACAGTGAGCTGAAGCTCCTCGGAGCAGAATAGTCAGTCCTGACTCTCCCCATCTGGTTTTCTCCCAGCTGCTGAGAAACATACACAGATAGTGGCTTTGCAAATTGCGCCCTCCTGTCCTACCGTACTTTGCTAGCAAGCGGACCATCGGCTCACAGTGTGAGCACACTGTTGTGTGTCAACAAGGGTTAATTGGCTAAATAACCTCCTGTTTAGCTTTGCATAAGAGTGATTAGTGAGTTTTCCCTCAGTTTCCTCTCACACAATGCATCATTTGTCAGGAGTGACCTTATGAGAGAAGAAGCAAGAAATTAAACACAACTTGGTGGAGAATCACTGTACTGTAATGTTGTGCCAGTTAAAATTTACATGAGGTCACAGCAGCTGAACATGCACCATCCATAAAAGAAGCTCAACTTGTATCACTGGCTGCAGGGGTTCATGCGGACATTTTGAGGGGCAAAATCCAATAGTAAAATTCCTAATTTAATTTATTCTAATTAATTAAACTTTATGTTATTTTTGCATATTTTGCATCAGAGGCCTTAACTGTACCAGGTCCTCAACAGAGAATGCTAAATTGCGTCTATCATTCTTCAATCTAACAACTTGACTTTTCCAAGGGGTAATTTTCAAAATGTGCATGAAACCTTATCCTCAGATCAGCTCAATTCAAAGAACAGGACAGGTCTTAGAGTGGGTCTTGTGTGTTGGTGCGGATTGAAAAGCCCTGTGTAAAATTTCACCTTCTGTCACCTCAATTTTAAAAGACCTCAACCACCTGGGTCTTTGTAGAAGATAAAAAAGTTTACTAGAGGAATGAATGATGTGTGCATTTGTGTTCACATTGTGAATGTCTGTATGTACATATATAAGTCAATATACAGTATAAGTAATCACGTTACTACATCACATATCAAAACAATGGCGCCAATTTGTCAAAAATAACCGCGATCAAAGTGGTGAAAAGACAGTCCAATTTCATTTCCTTAAAAAAAAAATCGTATTACAGTATTGTCCAGCTAAACAACCGAGAATTGAAGCACATGAAGGCAGTGGCAATGGAGATGGTACTAGAGCAGGTGTGAGAATGTTTGAGAGAATCAGAGCGTGTTTAATTCACACACGGAGAGCTGTTGGTCAGGCTACTTCTTGTTGCTCTCTAAAATATTGAATCGTGTTTACAAATGTAGATAAACATAGCTGTTTAACAGCCCATTTAAAAAAAACACCAGAATGCAGGAAATGGCATCTACAGTATTTGCTGCCTGATAGGTTGCTCCTTTCTATAGGTCGCATTGTCCAATTTTGTCCAATAATTTGGAAAAATCCATAAACAGGTCGCACCTTTATTT
>JARVGV010001030.1:27735556-27747420 GCA_031762435.1 Hypsolebias longignatus | reverse complement strand
TTTGTAGCCAGGTCTCTCTTGTAAATGAGTCCTCTAGGCTCAATGGGATTAACCTGCCTAAATAAAGGTTGAATGAATGTACTGAGGGGCATTTAAAATCTAATAGTGTATTGTAACTGTCAGGGACTAGTTGTATAATTGTATATTGTAATTTTTTTTTTAATTTACAAATTCATGCAACAAAACTGCAAGCCTCTGCAACTAATTTAAAGCATCTGAGAACACCTGCAAACACTTCAAGACATTTTGGAGACTCCTTTGATAATGCTGCTCACCCAGTAGTCACCAACATTCACGGCCCAGTGAGATACTGCCTTTGAGATGGTGACGAGAATACTTTTGGGAGGTGTATCCACTATGGAGTATGCTGTTTGTGGGAATCAGTTTGCTTGGTGGTTCCTCAGATTGAAGAAGTCCTTTGGATGAAGGGCGAAACATCTCAGCAATACAAGAAACCATCCAGATGACCAGACTGAACATTGTTGGATTTTATACCTGGATTATTGAGTTGATGTTTTGAACCACGTTGGCATGACTGTCTCAGAGGAGTTGACAGGGGAGAGGGCAGGCCCCAGAGGCAGTCTTAGCACCAGCAAATTGTTTTGTTTTTTTCCACTATGGAGTATGCTGTTTGCGGGAATCAGTTTGTTTGGTGGCTCCTCAGACTGAAGAAGTCCTTTGGATGAAGAGTGAAACGTCTCAGCACAAAAACAAACCGTCCAGATGACCAGACTGAACATTGTTGGATTATTACCTTGATTATTCAACATGATCTTGGGTAATTAATAGTTAGGTAGTAAATAATTTTGATTTGGTTTAGAGCAGTTCATGGGGGGACCGTGGTTTGTTCCTCTCTCTGGATGGGTGGGTGTAGCAAGCATTGATGTCTCCCTGTGCTAGGAGCTCAAAGACATGGTAGTATGGGTGTGTGAACATTTCCTCTGAGTTGTGTCCCAGTGATGTTTTGTGAATTGGAGACAAACAAGTATAAGGTCTATATTTCATGCACAGAGTCTCAGAATATTCTGTCATCACTGAACTGAGACGCACGAGACAAGACTTCTATTGTTTTTAAAATATGCATGTGGTTTTCTTCAGTTAGAAATGGCTATGTGTAAGTGAATTTATCTTGTGCAACTTACCTTTAATGTGAAACGACAAACAATTCTGTTGTAATCAAGGTAAGTTCAAGAAACGTGTCGTCTCTCCACCAACATGAGTTAAACTTACCACTGATATTGTCTCATCTTGATAAGCTCATGATCAAATGTAAATTTTCATATTATATGAATATTTTATTAGGACCAAAGTTCGTGCTCAGGAATCCAGGTGCAAATCCAACAATGTTCAGTCAGGTCATTTGGACAGTTTCTTTATTTTTGCTGAGACGTTTTGTCCTTCATCCAAAGGACTTCTTCAGTCCAAGGAGCCACAAAATTTTATTAGGAGGTTGAATCCCTGTAAAAATGGGACCAAAATAACTTATAGCTTGATAGTGGAAACATAAAATAGGTTCCTGCAGCATGTGGGTCAGGAGAAATAAGAAGCGGAAGCGAAGAGTGAAATGCAGCAGGGTGACAGTGACAGATGAGAGCCAGAGCTGACTGAGCGCTCAGTGATGGCAGTTTATAAGCATCTGGTCTGCAGGGTCACTTCAGCTCCTGGCTTCTCTTTCTTAACTGTCTCCATCTCTCTGCCTATTATATCTGCTGACCCCACTTCCTCTCCCTCCTCCTCTCTGTCATGAAGTGACAGCTCTCACAGAGGACCAAAATGTGCTTCTCCTTGTCCTCTCATGCTTCCAAATATAGTGTATATTTCCGTATACTGTATTCATATTTCACAGTGTTCCCAAAGTTGTAAGATGCAAAAGTAGCTGAACAGGTTCTTTTTTTTTTTTTTCTTTTTTCTTTTTTTTACAAAACAGTTCTTTATTTCTTGACACCACTATTCAGTTTGGCTCTTCTTCAGCGATGCCATCTGACTTTGTAACGCTGTTGCCTTCAGTTTCCTTCTCAGTGATGTGATTGAGGCTCAGTTAGGCAATAATCAAGCGAATCACTCTGTCAAAGCAGCTCACTCTCTCTTCGTGTTAAGTAGGATGTGATATTTGTCGAGAGCCATTTGCTTTAGTTTTCAGCAAACAGGCTGCTAGTTTCGTTCATTTTGGAGCCAGCCAATAAATTTGCAAGAAATCTCTATCAGAAACAAGTCTTGGATCAAAAACCACTTGTGTCATTACAGATATGGGCTCCTTGTGATGCTTAGTCAAAGAGTGACTTGTTTCAAAAGGGAGAAGTTTGGTATCTAGTATGTGGCTAACACTAGACCTGTCACAATAACAAATTTTGCTATGCAATTAATTGTCTCAGAAATTATTGTGTTAAACGATAATATTGTTCGAAACTTGACAATAATGAGTCATTATTGCCAAATTTAAGAAGAAATGTTGCTTAATTTGGCAGCACGATGGTGCAACTGGCAGAGCTGCTGCCTCTCAGCGAGCAGGTCCCTGGTTCAAATCCCAGTCCAGGTGCCTTTCTGGATGGAGTTTGCATGTTCTCTCCACGGTGTGTGTGTTTTCTCCGGGTACTCCAGTTTACTCCCACAGACCAAAAACATGCATGTTAAACTGATTGGTGACTCTAAATTGTCCCTAGGTGTGAGTGAGAGAGTGAATGGTTGTTTGTCTCTATGTGGCCCTATGATGGACTTGCGACCTGTCCAGGGTGTACCCCGCCCCTCACACAGTGATTGCTGGACATGGGCACTGGGGACCCCCATGACCCAAAAATGAAAGAAGCAGGTAAAACATAATGGATGGATGGATGTTGCTTAATTTTGTGTGTAGTAACTTTTTTGACAACTGGATGGCAGTATAAGACTGTTTGAATTGGAGAATGGATAGTGAGGGAGCGAGCAGCGTGTCTCTTTAAAGAAAAATGGGAGGGAGGCCCCTTGACGTGACATGGACTGTCTCTCCTTCCTTTTTTCGGTTCTCAAAATGGCAGACGCTTGGTGTGGTTTGAACTCTTTAGCATTTTTCACACAAAGCTTTTAATAAAATATCAATAAACAAGTTCTCAGCTTCTCTTTGCAGAGAGAAACAACTTTTTACACAAAGGCACAGGTTTCAGCTGTGAATTTTGGAGCTTCGACAAGACGGAGGTTTATCCCGAGGTTGGTCTGTTAGCGTAGCTCGTAGCTTAGCTACTCTTAGCAATCCAAAAACGTGATTGTGGATGGTTAAAATGGATTTTAAAGAGAAAGGAGAAAGGGAGGGGTCAGTGAAGAGCACTGGAGTCTTTTGCCATCCAGTGTCTTCAGTAAAAAGAGAGAGACATGAAGAAACGATAAAGCTGATAAATGTAAATGAGGTCGATAATTTTAATTTATCATGCGACAAATTGATTCATTGTTTATTGCGACAGGCCTAGCAAACACTGTTGCTAATGTCATCTTCACTAAAATAATAATGATTCCTGGATCAATCACCAAGTTGCAAAAGAATAAGGATGACAATATTGATTTTGCCTGTATGTATTTGTGTGTGTGTGTGTATGCGTGCATGTGTGTCTGCTTGTTACCAGAGTATCTCACGAACCATTAAACAAAGCAGCCGAAAGAAGAAGATAGTTCTCTATCTAAAGAAGCCAGCAGGCTCGTTGAATCTTCACTCAGTCGCAGTCTCCCATCCTGAGCAAGCACAAGGACAACAGTGGAGAGAAAAAACTCCCTTTAAAATAAGAAACCTCCAGCAGAACCAGGCTCAGGAAGAGCAGCCATCTGCTTCGACCAGCTGGGTTGAGAGAAACAGGAAGTATTAATTCAACCTTTATTTATACAAGTTAGTCTCACTGAGTCACAAGGATGAGGAAGTATAACAAACACAGAATGACAGGTCCAGCTGTTGACCAGTTCATGCAGACAATCCACAACAGGATTGTAAGTGCAACTCATTGCTCAGGATCTTTGCCTAAAACTTCAGCAACAACTTTTGGAGTTATAAAGGACAACATTTTCTTTCATACCACAAGTGATTAAGTCAGTAAATATTAAAAAGGTATCATAAATTACTGAGCTCAAACTTCTTTGCCGTTAATGATGGATATTAATCCTTTATGCACAAATAAATGCCTGCTGACAATGCTGCAAACCACTTTCCCTTCTCTCTCTCTCTCTCTCTCTCTCTCTCTCTCTCTCTCTCTCTCTCTCTATCTCTATCTCTATCTCTATCTAGCTAGCTAGCTGTCATAGCATCCATCTTGTGAATGTGCTGAATGTTTTGATAAACAGCTAGATGTGGTTAAACAGCACCTTTCTATCTTAATGGACAGGCCCTGCTACCGTAGATGTTTAGTGTGGGTTTCTGCTCTTGCTTCTCTGCATCTAGGAAAGTTATTGGTATTTGTTTCCTCTTGTTGTATCAAACCCATACCAAACAGTGACTCTCAAACCAGTGTACGTACTGAACCATGACCCTCACATCCAGATTTGTATCAGCTTCTGGCACTCATACAAAACTATGTCTGAAACTATGACCATCATACTGAGATATGTACCAAAAAGTGGCCCTCATATTGTGGTAAGTAATAAACCATTTTACTTTTATGGAGGTATGTGTCAAATGGTGAACCTCATATTGAGGTATGTTTCAAATTTGGGCATCCCATTACACACTTGTAATCTGTTGATTTCTTAGATATGAAGTGGTTCAAGGTTCTTTATTGTGATTTGCATCATATGGAGGCAGCTGTGACTGAGTGGTTAGAGCAGTCGTCCTCCAATGCAAGAATTGGGGTTCGATTGCACCACATGCCTAAGTGTCCTTGGGCAAGACATTGAACCCCTCATTGCCTCCGATGTGTGTTCCACTATGTGATCTAAAAGCACTGATTCATCTTTGTTGGGATCTAGTAGAGTGCTGTATGAATGGGTAAATGAGGCACAGATTGTGTTGTAAAGCACATTGAGCATCTCAATAAGATAGAAAGGTGCTATATAAGTACAATCCATTTAACATTTACATGTGGTACAGGAGGTGGAATGAAATTGTCTATGAAAAGTCTCAGTTACACCCAAAAATAGCAAAAATGTAAAGTATAAAAAGAAACAGTAAATAAATATCTAGATCTAAGATATACGCTAAGCAATAATAATGTAAAATAATATGTTATATTAAACATCAGCCTGAAAATTCATTCATTCAACCTTTATTTATACAGGTTAGTGTCATTGAGCCTTGAGGACTCATTTACAAGAGCTACCTGTGAGTGTGAGTCTGTTGTGAAAAGATGGGTACAAAACTTCAGTCAAATGATAACATTATTGTTTATAAACTGACATTTAGACCAATTAAAGGTGAACTATTGCCATTTGGGCATATTTCTTATGCTGCTTCTTGTATTGATGTGGACCTACCTACTTTGACAGTATAATGTAGAGCTCATTGTTTTATTTACTGCTTGCTGTCCTGATGCATGCTAAATAATCCAGGTAGATAAATCTTTCAAGGTTGAGTCAGGTCCTCTTTTATCCAGACTTCTTTCTTTTGGATAAAAGTCAAAGAATTTAGACAAAGAAGAATCTGTCCAGCGGATCTGACTCAACCTTGTAAGATTTCTTGCTTATTGTGCAGAAGGGGGAAAAAAGGCCTAATTCACAACCAGAACAGCATCTACAAAAACACACCAACTCACAATTAGTACTGAGAAATACTGCTAGCGCTCTATTAAAAGCTGAAAAAAAAAAAAGTTCAGCCGTAGATCAACCAAAGACTTTTTCACTTTGGCATTAACATATTTAACAAGCCAACCTTCTTGTCCCAGACTAGTGGATTTGTGACCATTTCTTCTTGCTGATTAAATGTGATGTTCCAAAGTAAAATACAGCCTGGGCGAAAAGAGGATGAGAAAGTCAGGGAGGCAAGGTTCAAGTTGCACGTGTTCAACATCTTAATTGCACCAATGATTATTCCTCTACATTCCGCTTTCCCTGCTCATATTTATAGTTGTGTCCAATTTTCATTATGCTCTTCATTAGTGAGCATAAATAACCCGTGTAAATGTGACAGCATGCCACAACACAACCCATAATACTGCCAAGTGATATCCATCTTGTCCCCCTCTGATCCAACATTACCTGGCTGAATTATGTCTATTAGCCTCACGTGGGCCCCTCCCACACCATCAGGACAGCAGTTGGCAAATGACAGCATTAACTTTTAAGGCTTTATAGTGTCTTCTTTAACCAACACATACCATTAATCCACTTAATGGCCACTGTGACCCCTTTCATCTCATTTCATAAAATAAAAATATGAATAAAGCCCATTAAAGTCTCTATTGTGGAGAGTCTGGGTGATAAATCAGAGTAGTTCTATTAGAAGGATTGCTTCTGTCACAAATCAGGTTGGCCGCACTAAATCATCAACGCTGTTTGTTACGTAAAAGTTCTCCTTTTTTGCTCATTTATTGCTCAACGTTAGAGACTTTAACTGTAAACATGTTTTGAGCCAATATTTTTATTTTGTTGCAGGGCGAATATGTCTGATTAATATAACCTTGCTTTGAATGGGTTGCATTTGTTTTAATATGAGCACTATTGCCTTTTTTTTAAAGAAACTTTTTTTTTTTTACACTCACAGGAGTGGAAGGTGTCTATGGACTCGTGTGAAATTTGAAAATGTTCCAGGATGGATTATATTTGTTTTGTATACCTTCTTGAAGAATAAAAATGTAAAAATTACTTTATGTATTTTTGTGAATGCATTTGATTATAATACAATACTCACAGAATTTAGAAGTACCACAAGGACAAATGTTAATGTATCTGTCTACTATTTATTGTCTAATATTTCTATTTGTTAAAACATTAACAAACCCCCTACTGTGAGGTGTGATAGGTCAATCTGCATATGTATGTATCTTATCTCAGCTTTATAACTTGAACCCCACACTCACTGCTCTTTGAATTGAGGAATCTTCTCAGATGAGAAGTGAAACGTCTTCTGTTACAAATTAAAGTCCAGTCTTTTTTGTCTTGAACTTTTTTGAATTTGCCATGTCCTAGATGACTGAGAATCTTCACCAGTGTATTTGTCTACTGAAGCATGATCAACAACAGCAAAACTACAAAGTCAAAAGCCTAGCATTTTTTAAATGGATGTACAATGCATCAGCTGGAGCCTTTTGTACCAGAGTTTTAAACTAAGATTATATGATGATGATGAGCAGGGAGGAAGTAGCTAATAGCTGTTGGGGTGAAACCTTATACTTACGCTATACATTATTGTTTGCATATTGTGAGAATTCAAAAAGGTGTTGATGCTTAAAGTGTGAGTTTAAAATGCCTCCCAGCTGTTACCACATCCAGGTAATTTCATCTCAATATATGTTATACTGACAATGATGTAACACTTCTTTCGATTGGCTAATGTTGATCAGATGTTGTACCCATACTGAGTTAGGGTTCCTCCAAAGATTACTTTCCAACAGTTTCATTAATATGTCAAATGGTTCATAAGCTATATTGCTAACAGATTATTAGTTATTGTCAAAGATTTAAAAAAAAATAAAAAAAGATGTGTGTGATTGAGTAGAACTCAGAGAGTTAGTTATGGATGATACTCAGCTACCACCACACCAAATTGTAGTTCAATATCTCTACAATTGACTGTGGTACCTTATTTTTGTGTTTGCTAGTGTTGCTTTGCTGGAGCAGCCATTCTTAACTGGATTGATTTCAAATACTGTATTGTATATGTACTGTGTATCCTATGTTCACTTTCTGTGGGTGGGGTTGAATATTCGGAGACAAATTGAAGAATTGTGTACAAAACTGAAGATATAGTGACTGTGAGAACATGTGAAATAGTGAGCGTAGAAATGGCCATTGTGTTCTCTACTTCTAAGATTAATAGTTGTGTGAAATCACTTTATTACATCCTTCATGTGGAAAACAACAAAACATCTGTTTGTTAGTAGCATATATCATAAGCCATTGAATAGATTTTAATTAAACATCTACAGTAGGGCTTGAAATTTTGTGAACTGTTTAAAAATGTCTATTTCTGAATAAATACTGTATGATTCTAACATCATCAGATTTAATAATGGGAATGGGGTTAATAGGAATTCAATAGGATTGTCAGAAGGGACATTTTGAATTAAAAATACTGTATGTCTTTATCCAAATCCTTGAGCAAAAGTGTAAAAAATTGTACCTCTTTTCAGGTTTTTATCAACATATCATAGCTGATTCTTATTGTTCTCAAGTTTATAGAAACCAAGTGGATTCCAGCATGTGCAGCTTTAAAATATATTCCACAGTTCAGGCAGAAAGCTGATTCTAACAGGTCGAGGTCATTTTCAGGTGTCAGAAATACATCTATGTGCACACAAACTTTGTTTGGCATTCTGCTGCATTACTACTTTTAGTTCTCTGTCCCGCCCACATCCACACAATGTAGGACAGCAAGGACTGAAGGAAGAAATGGAGCAGGAAGGAGTGAAATTAACAATTCTGGTTTAGTAACTTCAACTCCAACTCCATAGCAGAACATAGACAGTGGAGCAATAGGCCCTCGTCACTCTTCGAGTTGTCAACATGCATCTAATCCACCAGTTTTGAGACTGTTACACAGAGTCGATATGCAATTTGAGGCAGGTTGATAGATAGCATTGGAGTGATTGATTTTGACCTTTTAGTTGACAGCTCCTGCTGTACACATTCTCCACAAAATAATGAAAAGTGTTGGAATCCTTATATCTTTAGCTCCTGCCTCTTTTCTTCTCCTAAATAAGTGCTGCTTGTTAATCCCTCTCATATGTCTGGCTGTTGGTCTGCTCTTCTGACTTTATCTCCAGGAGCAGAGGGAGGGGGGGACAACTCATGGTGGTGATACTGGTCGCATCGATTTGTGCAAACACGACACAGACACACACACGTACACAGATATGAACTCACATTTGTGATAGCACTGTAAGCAGTACTCAAGGTAGAATTGTATCCAACACTGCTTCTACCTGTTGATTTGCAATGTAATTTAGTGGCGTTTGCCAAAAAGTAAAAAGGATGTTAGGATTCCAGCATGGTTCCACCCATCCATTCTTTTACCTTAGTTCCTCTTTCCTCTAGGTTGAGCTGAGGGCTGGCACTTCCAAACACCAGATCACTTCCTGATATACAGTAGTCGTTGCATCCCAGGTTCATTATCTCATCTACATAGTACTAAAAATGAGTAAAGACCATAATCCAGCTTCTGATAAAGCTGTCAGCTTAGTGATGTTCTGTTACTGTGAACTTCTACTGTTACTGGAAGATTATTATTGTTTGAACTGATTGTTTGAAGAAAAAAAAAAAGGGGGCAGATACAATAAGATTTTTTTCTTATTTCTGCTACCTTTCATTTTTTATATTTTGTATGTTATTGTTTATGGGATTGTTTTGTATTGTGTTTTTTTAATGAACAAATTGTATAAATAAATTAAATAAATAAATATTTTACATTCCATATTTGAACCTTTGATTATCTACAGTAATTGTTACTAGACTGATGGTCAGCAGTGAGCAGGGTTAGAGCTACTGAACCCCTCATCCATCGTTACCTGAAATCCTGTTTTGCCCATGCGGTTTTCACTTTTGGTGCACATGACTGTTGGGATTGCACCATCTAGTGGGCATCCCTTGTCTGTACACCCTTGTGTTGTCTCATTTTGTCTAGACTGAATTCCACCTTGTGTTCCCAGCTGTTTATAATTGTGTCCTATCTTGTCTGTGTATGTAAGTCTATCTGTGAGTCTTGTCCTTTGTCGCGTCGTCGTTGGGTATTGCCTTGTCCTGTCTGATCCTGCCTAGAACCAGTCCTGATCCTGTTTTTTTGTGAGTTTATGCTGCCACGCCAGTCCTTTTTATTATTATTATAATTTTATTATTATTAAAAGCATTTATTTTATATAAATCCTTGCATCTGACTCTTGCCTGCATTATTGGGTTCACTCATGTACTGTCCTGCCTGAAAACCTGACAGTGACGAATGGACAATGTCCCTCCATTGATTGCTTTTTGAAAGTTTCTTGAAAATATGTGCAGTGGGTGGTGAGATAGGTTTTTTTTATCTTTATTCATTTCAATTCCAATTAAAAAAACAGAAAAAACAAAATAAACTATTTACAATTTTACGTAAATAAAAGTCAACAATCAATGAAATGAAAGGAAGCAGAAGAAGATAAAATCTTATTATGTCTGCCCCTTTTTTAACAGTACCAACTCAAACAATCAATTTAAACAACAGTAATCCACAAAGAATAGTACACAATAAGATACTCATTACGAGTTTTTGAACAGAGAAGCAGGGTTACATAACATGCCATACCATTTTATTTATAGAGCACTTTAAACAGGAACAAGGCCAAACCAAAGTGCTGTACAGCAGAAAGAAAAAAAAAACGAGCAAAGCACACATAAAAAAAATAATAAAATGAAGTAAAATAAAAAATATAGATAGGAATAGCAGAAGATAATAGCTTCATGGCTACACAGTATTATACAGACAGGTTCAAAACAGATCATACAGTGTTAAAAGCCAGGGAATATAGTGGGTTTTTAAACGTGACTTGAAACTGTGAGGGAGGGGGCCTGCCTGACATGCAGTGGTAACTCGTTCCACAGTCTTGGGCCTGTGACAGGGAAGGCCCTGTCACCTCTGAGCTTAAGACGGGTTCCCGGAACTGAGAGAAGCAACTGGTCTGCTGACCTCAGAGAACGCGGTGGGACATATGGCTGCAGAAGATCAGTGAGATAAGAGGGGCCAGAACTGTTAAGTGATTTAAAAACATACATATATTTTGAACTGGATTTGAAGGTGAACTAGTGCAGGGAGGCCAGAACTGGTGTAATGTACTCTCTGTTGCCTGTGCTGGTTAAAAATCGGTCTGCAGCATTTTGGACCAGTAGCAGTCGTGCAATGGAGGTCTGACTGATTCCAAATACAAGTGCATTGTAGTAGTCAAGCCTAGATGTTATGAATGTGTGTATTACTGTCTCTAGATTATTTTGGAAAATATGGGCTATAGGGTTGACACCAACAACTAATGTTCAGGTTTTAAATAAAGATATTGTGCAGCAAGTAGCACATAGTGTATGTTGTGAAGGACTTTTAACAACAGTTACACCAAGTTTAATACAGTATCTGTACAAGTGGCTGAATTACATTTTTTGTCTTCTTAGGTGAGTTGGCTGTGACAGCCTTCTTGATTTGGGTTGACTCCAAAAATTACAGTACTGGTTGTAGATGAGCAGCCAATGGTTATTCCTGAAATTTTATTCAGATTCATCCAGTAGTTCACAAGGTACAGTATTTTGGTAACAGAATCCCAAACATAATTCCATCCGTCAGTCCATCCATCCATCCATCCATCCACCCATTATCTTCTGCTTATTCCAGAGTCAGGTCTGGGGGACAGCAGCTTGAGCAGGGAAGCCCAGACATCTCTTTCCACAGCCACCTCTTCCAGCTCTAGGAAGGCCCCAAGGCATTCCCAGGCCAACCGAGTGACATCTCTTCAGCATGTCTTGGGTCTTCCCCTGAGTCTCCTCCAAGTCGGCCATACCCAAAGCACCTCCCTAGGGTGGCATCCAGGACGTATCCTTACCAGATGCCTGAACCACCTCAACTGGCTCCTTTTGATGTGGAGGACAGAATACAAGCACATGAAAATGATTGCACACAAGTTTTGATGGTTTATGATTAAAAAAAATGACAGTAACTGTGTTTATTGATGCATCTACAAACAGAGCTTTACTATACATTGATTAAAGGACAATATTTTATTTACATCTGATATTTATTACTGAGTCAAGAA
>JARVGV010001030.1:27683283-27697849 GCA_031762435.1 Hypsolebias longignatus | reverse complement strand
GTGCTGTAGGAGTGACAGATAGCTTCAAGGTGGAGGTGGGAGTGCATCAAGGATCAGCTCTGAGCCCCTTCTTGTTTACTTTGGTGTTGGACCGACTAACAGATGAGGTCAGGCAGGAATCCCCGTGGACTATGAAAAATAAAAATAAGTTTAAATCTGAAGATGTTTGGGTGAAATTTTTATAAGGTTTGTGATGGTAGAACCAGACTGAACATATGTTCCTAAAAATAAGAAAATCAACCAAATTTTGCTTCTTTAATAATATTTTGTAATGCGTTAACACATGAGTATTTCTGAATTTTTGTTGTGTTCAGGGAGTAAACATTTTGACTAAGGATGCTTACAGTTTTTTTCCTATGAGATAGAAGAGACAAAAACGGGAAATGCCTTTTGAATTATCAATCTGAAATACCTCCAGCTGATTTTACAACCCTTTGGTTACTTTAACAAAGTCAGTATGGGAACAAAATGTTACCAACCTCTGCTTTAACTCAAGAACAAAACTCTTAAAACAAGACACATAATATATTAACAAACCTTATGTTCATAATATGATCATTTTTGAGGCATAAATTTAAGACCTGTAGATAAATAAAACCATAGAGCTGTTGTTATAGATGCCCTTTGAAAACAGTTGACTTTTTAAGGCAGTTTGTGTTTAGCCATGCTCTCACTGAACTGGTAGGATGTCTCTCCTCCTAAACACATGCATGAAACTCTTGTCCAAAGATTCCTGTGAATAGACTTCATTATCAGTTCCAAACCATGAAACACCCAAGCAGTGACCTCATACCTCGTGTTCATAGCGTGAATGATGAATGAGCTGCTTAATAGTTGCTGACGCATATCTTGCTGCTGCCAGAGTTGGAGGGCTAATCCCAACCTAAACTCTCCAGACGAGGGCTCATACCTTCTCTCTTTCTATCTAGTTTCCCCTCCCCAAACACTTTTCGCTCTCCTCCTGTGGTCCTTTTCATCTCGGACGCCATCTTCCCATACTGCTAAGCTGTACACACCCTCTTCACGCTGGCTATGTGTGTGCGTATTGAGTCAGCTAGTTTGTATTCCAGCTACTGCCACACTCCCCCTCTCTAGAAATCAAGGAGAAATTGTGGCACGCCAAGAAAAGGGGAGGAAGAAGAGCAGGGTGATAGAGGGGAAGAGAGGAGGCTGAGGTGATAGACACTGGACGAGAAAGGGACAGAGATGGCACATTGTGAAGTGACAAAAGAAGGAGGAATAAGGCTGGGTGGCTGTTCAATAGAAGCACTTTTCTTCCATCCTGCTCGTCTCTTTTCTGTTTCGTTACCTCTGCCCTCTGTTTCTTCAGACAGCACTGGCTTTGTGGCAGGGGCAGTCTGAAGGCACTGTGGCCTGGCATAAACTTGAAAACCCATCTGATGTTCTGTCCTAAGGTGCTCTTCAGGGCTGAGAGGAGAAATTTCTCTGGCTGTCCCATTAACTACTAGAGATTGGACTATTGAAATCGTTTTAGGTCTCCTGACTGAGCTCCATTTCCCGACAAGGATCCGTGGTTCCAGCCCCGAGGTATCAGCAGCAGGAGAGGAAGTGGGAGATTGTTTTTTTGATTGGTATCTCCCTATTTCTTATCCATCAGGCATCTTCCGTGTTTTGCTCTCCTTGCTGGTGACACATTTCTCCAGGGTTGGAGTGTCGCTTATATCCTCATTGGTTGTTTAAAACAATCTTAGGATTAACTCTAACAAAGTGAATGGTTGGCGAAAGAGAGAGAATTATTTTGTCTACTTTTAATATTTATTTAAATGGGTGGGGGTGGGGGTGCTGCTCATGCTAAAGTGAACAATATATTGTGATCAAAGTTCATGCTCACTAATCCAAATAGGAAATCCAGCAGAGTTCAGTCAGGTCATCTGGACAGTTTTTACTTTTTTTTTGTTGTTGAGACATTTTGTATTTTGTCCTTCATCCAAAGGACTTCATCAGTCTGAGGAGCTACAACAAACTGAGTCCCACAAGCAGCAAACCCACATAATGGACCACACCTAAGGTTATCATTCAGGTGGAGACCACATCCACCACAGATCCTCCGAAGTCTGGGGTGGGGGGGGGGGTGCTCCTCTTGAAATCCACAATCTGTTCTTTTGTCTTCTTCCCTTTAATGTGAAGTTTGTCATTGATATGAAGGTTGTTCTTCTTGCACCAGCTGTCCAGGTTTTCCACCTCTTGCCTTTAGCTGGACTCATTGTTGTTTGTGATGCATCCAACACTGCTGTATCATCTGCAAACTTTACAATGTGACAGCCTGGATGGATAGATGCACAGTCATATGTGAGCAGAGTGAACAGAAGGGGGCTGAACACACAGCCCTGAGGGGAGTCAGTCCTGAGGGTTATAGTGGAGGAGGAGAAGTTGTGGTCTGATGCTGCATGTTTCTTAAGAGCCCTTTGATATTTCTGAGCATTTAACAAAATCTGAGCTTTGTGAGGACACTTGGCACAGGTTAAGGCCTTTGTTATGCGTGTGCATATGTTTTCAATAGAAACTACAAGTGCACGAGTGTTTGAGTGGAGTGCTGAGGGTCTGAAGGTCAGAGGTCATGTCTTTGAATTTGTTTGTTTGTGTAGTTGGATTTGTGACCAGGCAATCCCGTCAGAGTAAATGTGTTTATAAATGTCAGTGCCAAGACAAACATTTTGTTTCTCATGGAATCCTCAAATCTTCTATGTTATTGTGCATTTTCTTCTCTTAGGGAAAGACTAGCGGGCATTTTGAGGGTCTGTACGAGCACGTTTCTACGACTAAGACTGGAGAATCAAAAGGAACCATGAGTTAGGTGTTCATACCTGACAGCTGTTGGCAGCATACACCGTGTTGGAAGCGTGTCATTTAGGCACATGCTGTGTGTTGAAGCGTGTGGGTGAAAGCAATGTAAAGTGTATGTATGATTTTATAATAGCTGTTTTTATTCAGGCTATCATTTTCCCCCTTTGTCGCTGTCACTTTTCTGTCTCTCCCGCACCATGTTGTGATGTGACATGTTGTCTCCAAGCTTTTTCACACCGGTTTGATTTGGAGAGTTCAAACAAGATGTTTATTTTCAGTTTACCTGAAGAAGTTTAAATGAAGTGATGAGGTGGAGGGCAAAGACTAAGAGTTATTTTCACCAGCGAATCTGCCTTTTGCTTGTGATTGACGGATGAGTTGGCTTGTAAAACATCAGAGGATGACAAGTAGAAATGTAAAAAAAATTTATAGCCATAAACAAACAACCACAAAAAAACAAAACAACAACAAAAAAAAAAAAAAAGCAGCGTATTATCACACTGGACAGGCTCCATTTCCCGAGTGATTAATTAGAGGAACACTTTGCAGTTAACTTTTTTATTGACCCACCAGTTGATTAATTGAGTGTTTAATTCAACCTCTCTGCTTTTAGGGAATGAGCTCCATAGGAAAGCAATAAAATTCATTTTTCGTTTTCAACAAAATCATTAGCACAGGTTAAACATAAAGGAATAGCACAGCTCTCTTGTGAAGGATTCCATAGAAGCATGTGACAACATTTAACTTGTTTCTAAGCAAACGTGAAAAATATTAAAACATCTGTTACCTTTCTGCTTACACGTGACCCTTAAAAAATGTGTAAATACAGTAGATGGCTGAATAATTTAAGCTTCTTTCTCAAAAGTAAAAGGCAAAGAGTTTCTAACCACCATCATTGTTGTACCGTGTTCGACGAGCTCCCATCCTTATTTCTCCATCCCCTTAAGGTCTCCCACAGTCATGCATTACCATGACAACCCAGAGAATCATGGGTAATGACAAACAAGCAGCACTGTCAACCGCTCAGAACAGTTCTGGTGCCGTGGAGCTTCGGCAGGCAACGCACCGCTCCATGATACCAAAAAAACAAGAATAAAATGTCACCAGGATTACACCCTGATGCATGCTCAATAATCCAGGTAGAAAAATCTTTTAAAAAAAAAGAAAAAAAAAAGAAGCTAAGTCTGGTCCTCTGGACATTCAAAAAAACAAAGCAAAACAAAAAAAGTAGAAACGTTTAGTTTTTCATCCGAAAGACTTCCTCAGTCTGATCCTTGATAGAGAGGAACGATGGTTTGAGAGAGGAGTAAAGGAGGCCATCTTTGTGAAAAGAAACCGTCCATCATTAAACAGAGGAGGAGGCCTCCGTGTTCAACTGTCCCCCTCTTACAATGCTGTTATTGCTAGTATGACAGCCCTCTGTGTATCCGGTTTGCAATTTACGTATCAATTTTTCCAATGCTTACCAACTTTATTGGCCATGTTAACTTTTAACATTTTGTTCAGATTTGCAAGAATAAAAAAATAAAAAAAAACAACGTAAAAACCAAATTTTTGACACATAAAAACTTTAGAAAATGACATCACTAGTTCTTTGTAGCCAAGCCTGACTTACATAAAAACTGGTTTCAAAGCTGTAAAAGATCTAACAGCTCACCTGGGGAGCCATACTCATGGCGTGGTAAACGGCAGATCTTGGGCATGACTTCTATCAGAGTTTTTACGTACTGCAGTATAGTGCCCTGTAACTACAAAGTGACAAAGAAGATGAATAGATCACAGAAGGCCAAGGGAGGAGAGGAGGACTATTATAGGGTGAAATATCCATCACATTGTGGCACAAAAGCCATGTGCTGTTAAGGGTGTAAAAAATGAAGATAAAATACCAGACTCTTGACAATCTTAAGTAACTCCTCCATAACTACAGCGATGCCTTGGTAACCAAGGAGGTGGCAGATGGTCTTGAAGTGAGGCGGGCCGACAAAGTTTCGATACGAGCTGTATATGTGGGAGTAGGCAATGTTCAGAGGCTGAAAAAAACAGAGAGAGTGATAAAACAAGGCTATCTGATGCCGTTTGAGGGCATAAACAGTTAAATGCTTTAAGGAAAGTTGGACTATGAGACAAAATGTAATCACACCTTGGACCCATACAGGTAATAAGGCTGCACATTGGCTGGCTTATCTCTTTGAGGCTCCTGGGTGAAGGGGATAGCTGTGCGTACAAAGCTGAGGGAGATAAAACAGTTCAAACAGGAGACCAAACCACGATTTTTCTGCATTGAGCAGACCATCAAACTGACCGGTTCGTGGATCCGTTGTAGCAGTAGTTTGGGAGAAAGTCGAAGTTGAGCTCCCAGAAGACGTGGAGCGTTATTCGGCCATAGGGAGCAGAGACGTTGTGGTTGGCCTCGCGGAACATGGCGTCAAAGCTGTCCAGAGTCATGTGCTTGGACAGCAGCCGGTGGGTTAGTCTGTTGATCTCTAACAGCCACTCCAACTCCTGCCCGGACGTTAAGACAAATACTTAAGATGATGTTCAGCAGACACCATCAAGTGTCTCAGAGGATGATCTTACCACTATAGAGGTGAGGTCCTCACTCTCAAAGCGGCTAATGGCGTGGTCCAGAGACTTGTACATTGCTGCAGAGATCCTCTGGGTGATCAGTCGGTTTAGGTCAATTGATCGACCCAGCAGCTGACAAATGGTCAAGAAATACAGTTTTAAAGATTTTTAAAGTAACTCCTAAAATTTATGTGTTGTTAAAATTCGGGAGAGAATATTTTTTGTACCTGTACGTGTCTTTGTTTGAGCAGCGTCTCGTAGCGGTTTGATGGAGGATAGGGGATGATGACGCCGTAGTTTTTACACTCAGCCCTAAAGCGCTTGTCTAAGAGGACACTGTGGAACACATCACATAGAATTTAGATGAATAAGTTGCCAAATCCAGCTGCAAACCTCTGTCAGTAACTTCAAAAATGCTATCAGGAAGTCAGTGTCTCTACCTTCCAGCCATTGCTTTGTAGTAGGCAAAGATCTGATCAGCCAACTTGTACACAAACTGATCAAAGCAGAGGTTTACCTAAAAGCAATTAAAATACTATGAAAGCATTGCTTTAGAAGTGGTACCTAACATGTTTAAATCCAAAACAGAAATAATTAAAGTAAAGGTCGTTGCATTTTACCTCAGCTTCGATTTCATCATACAGGAATTGCTTCTTGAACTTGGTGAGAGCGTAGTAACCACTGTCATTATACAAGTCTAGTGGATACAGCACATATCTATAGGAGGAAGAGGAGAAGTTATAATCCTGCCTGTGTGTTCAAGGTACAAACCCGGTCTGAGTGGGTCAATTAACTGTACTCACTCCATCATAGAAGGCTCCTTGGTCTCCAGGATGTGGTCGGTGAGGATCCAGGGCATGGACATTTCGATGGGGAACTGAATCCTGCGGCCCATGGTTAGCTCCAGGAAGAACTCCCTGAACCACAATTGGGACAGGTCACAGCACTGCTGCAGGGCCTCTGATCAGCAGAAGGACAACAGAAAAAGAAGAAGATAAACGTCTAGCAAATAAACTGTAAGCACATCAGAGCTACAGCTGCTTTTAAAACAAATCAATATTATGTGTGCACAAATGCTAAATTAGTGCAAATTTATGTTGCGATTTTCAGCTCACCACTGAAGTTGAGCAAGTGTGTGAAGAAGAAGGAGTGCTTGTGGAAGTCTTCTATGGCCACCACTATGGGTCCATCAAGACTGCTGCGCAGAGTTTTCTTAGATCCACTTTTATCTGCGATCAGTGACTCCAGCATGGTGCGCACCATGTACAGCTGCAGAGGACAAGAAAAAGCAAGAATTACATGTAAAAATACATCATTACTTACAATAAGTCTTCTTTGCTGGCCTTTCACTCCTAATGGTAAAAAAAAAAATTCTACCCTTGAGTTCTGATATAGTGATGCTATACATCTTCAGGAGCATCTAACCCATAACAGAGCAGCTACTGTATCTTCACAAAATGAATTTTCTCAATGCTTTTTGCGTTCTCTGTCATGCTCTAAATTTTTTGTTTTTGGCAAAACAACAAATAATTTGGATAAATTAGCCTCTATCAGTAGCTGATGTCGTTTTTCATTTGATGACACACTGATCACGTGTGAGAGGTTTGAATGAATTGGTCTGACTGGCTGAAGCTCCTTCGTTCACTTTGACTGACACATGAATCATCCTTCTTTCACTCATTATTTATTCTACTTTTTAAATACTTTTAATACCTCCTTGTCTCCCAGAGGCTCCATCATGTCTTACCTGTGTGCTGGAGGGTCCCACAGCTCGGCGAGGCACCTTAATGTCAAACCCACCCTTTGGGTCTTTTTCCCCTCTCAGACTGGGGTCATTTGGAGGCTCTCTCCCTCCCTCCCAGTCACAGACAGTCTTTCGAATGGCCTGGAGAACGCTGCGTAAAAGCAAAAAGAAACAAATGTTGGTTAGTCGGAACCATAAATAGAAAGCTCATTATTCTGATACTACGGGTACCTAATGAGGACATTCTTCTTCTTGCGTACAGCCTGGCGCAGAGGCTCTCTGAGGGTCAACTGGGCAAAGTCCTGCAGAGCTGCATAGATCGTGTTCCTTATGGCCTGATTAAACACAGACTCCATTCGACCCATCAGGACCTACACAGTACAGAAAACATTGTTTGCTTGTGAGAACTCCTAACTCCATAATCAGAATCCTTACTGGAATACTGATAACTTCTTACATGTGCATTCAGAAGAATACAAAAACAGATGGAAGTTGATGAGTTTTACCTGCAGGCCTTTAATCATGGCGATGACTTCCACCAGGGCAAATTTCTCCTCGCTGGTGTAGTTGTACCGTGTGGCGCGCTCATACTCCTCTGCCGTACCAGGACAGTCCTTGTTGCAGAATTTATCCGTGGGATGCACCAGCTTCCAAGAGTACTGAGGGTTGAAAACAGATAAAAGCACATTTAATGTTTTTAATAAAGCCACACCTATTGACCCCCTATAGTGTTAATGTTTCTGAAACATTCACACTATTGTGGTCCATTTTTCTTCTGTATGTTTTTCAGCATCTTTCTCATCCCACAACTTTTGTGTTATTTCAACAAATCATATCTCAAAACATTGAGCTCTTTCAGGACAATCCTGCTATGAATTTTGGTATTGGTGTAACTTTGGCTTTTTGAAATATTTAGCCTTTTCTGCCACTTTTTTTTCTCATAAGAAGCAAATTAACCCCATTTTCCAGCCTTCAAATCTTTACTGTAGATCTGTTTACAACCTTTTACTGCTCCTTTCACATTTTGCTCTGCTTCAGCTTCTTTCAGCTTCCTTGTGAAAATTTAAACCTTTTTTCAGCTACTTACAGCTGTTTTTTTTTTCCAGCTGTTTTGGTATCCTTTTAGATTCTTTCTGCTAACAACAACATTTTTGTGCTTCTTCTAACTTCTTTCTGCTAATTTCTGCTTGTTATGCTTCTTTCAGCTTATTCATGCAAGTTTCAGCTTTATCTGCAATTTCAGCTGTTTTATGCTAATTTAGCCTTTTCAGGTAATTCCACATTTTTTACACTCAGTTCAACTTATTCAGCCTAATTCAGCAAAAACATGTCTCTCCACTTCCTTCTGGTAATCTAGGCTTGTTTCTGATTTTTTTTTTTATTTTATTTTTTTTTTTTTAGCTACTTTTCAGCATTTTGCTTATTTCATCTTTTTTCAGATCATTTCCACTATTTTGTGCTCATTTCTGCTTCTTTCAGCATAATTGGGCAAACGTTTTCCTTCTGCTTTCTTCTGCTCATTTTAGCTTGTTCTACCTTTCAGCCACCTTTTTAGCATTTTTGTAGCTAATTTCAGCTGTTTTCAGATAAATTCAAGTTATTCATGGTAATTTCTGCTACTTTCAACCTAATTAATTTCTTTATGCTACTTTTATAATCCTTTCAGCTTCTTTTTTTTGTTGTTGCTAGTTTCAGCTTTTTCTGCTCTTTCAGCTACTATTACCGTAAGCTCTTTTGATTGTGTTTTAAGCTTTTCCAGGTAATTCCAATTTTTTTTTTTTTTTTTTTTTTTTTTTTTAGCTTATTTCAGATCTTTCTGTTTCCTTCTGGTAGTTTAAGCTCCTTTCTGCCTTCTCAGTTACCTTTCAGCTATTTTTTGTGCTAATTTCTACTCATTTAAGCCTAACTTAGCAAATATGTGTCCTTTCTGCTTTTGTCTGCTAAATTAGGCTTGTTATTCAATTTCAGCTATATTTTATCATTTTTTTTTAGCTAATTTCAGCTGTTTTTCAGCAAGTTCTTCTGCAATAAGCATTCATACTGCATTTTTGCAAGAGATGTCATTTCTCTATTTGACATAAGCTTACCCCCTCTAATCACACTAGAGTGCAATCAAAGCCTCTGTTTTTACTCACAACTTCCATGACGTGTGTGCTCCACTTGGACAGCAGCTGCAGACCCCTCAGAGCCAGGTCGAACAGCTCCCTGTACTCCTCGTCAGACTTCTGGCTGTCCAGGCCTGAGCCCGTCACCACTTCGCTGTTGCTGTAGCGCGCCAGCTCGGAGATGAAACGGATGTGGTCCTCCCTGATCTGCATCATCTGCTCGCACAGGTTGTACTGTGGTGAGATGCTGCTCTGGGTGCACGTCCACCTGTGCAAAGATGGGGGAAAATGGTGGAAATTTGGGGGCGGGTGAGAACAGGTATGGTTATTTTAAGGTTTTGCATTTGATTTAAAGGCTTCATTTAAGAAACAAAAAGGTCTGTAAATGAAGCCGCCATCACTGTACAACCAAAAGTCCAAAAACGTATAGCAGCAGAGGAGTGCATTAAAAACAGAATGCAATGATTTGGAAATTTCACAAACACATATTTGATTCCCAGCGGGACATCACTGTTAACTGATGAACTGTTTAAACTAAGACACTGCACCATTAAAAAGAAAATAAGTAATTTAGAATTTTACGGATGCACCCCATGTCAAGAAAGTTGGCATGGGTGGGTGGGTGGGGGGTGGGGTTTAGAAAGCAAAACACTGTTAAAGGAGGTGATGTGAACAATAAACAGCTGGAAGAGCATTTTTAAAACTAATGAGGTTAATTGTCAGCAGGTCAGTAAGAGGACTTTGAATAAAAATATTATTTTTAAAAGACTGAATCTCTCAGAAATAAAGATTGGAAGTGCCGCAGTCTTGTAATCCTGAGGCTGTTGGTTCAAGCCCAGGGTGCGTCAGGAAGGGCATTCTGTGTAAACTACTGAAGCAAACTGCTGCCGAACAAACAGCTGAAAGAAAAAAATGGGAAAAAGGGGACGACAGAGTTTCCCATCATTTACAGTTCATGAGGTCATCAAAACATTTGAAGAATCTGGATGCATTTCTGTGCACAAAGGACACAAAAGGCAATATCGAGGCCCGTGATCTTTGAGCTCGCAGGTGGCACTGCATTAAAAACAGGTCAGAGTTTGTGATGGACATCACTGCATGGGCTCAGAGGCACTTCTATAAAACAGTCATACAGTTCATCATGCATGTTGGTTAAAGCTCTGCCATGCAAAGAAAAAGTCTTATGTGAACTACATCCAGAAATGCTGCTAGATTCTCTTGGCAAAAACCCATTTAATATAGACCGAGGAAAGAGATCAACTGTTTTGTTGTTCGATGATTAGAAAAACTGAAATGTATTTTGGAAATCGCCATATTGTACTTACAGCTGTTTTGTATTTGTGATTATTTCTATACTTAATGTGTGCTTTATTTGTCTTTCTTCCAAACGGGGGTACACCTGTGCCTACACTTGGACCTGCCATTCTGTGTTTGTTTCTTCTTCCTGCAGGTCGAAGCAGACGGCTGCTCATCCTGAGCCTGGTTCTGCTGGAGGTTTCTTCCTGTTAAAATAGTTTTTTTCTTTCCACTGTTACCATTGTGCTTGCTCAGAATGGGAGACTGTGACGAAGTAAAGATTCACCACGTCTGCTGGCTTCCTTAGATAAATAACTTTACTAATTGGCTTTTTTATATATGTAAATGTTTCTGTTCAGTGCCCTGAGACAAATTCTGTTGTGACTTGTTTCTATACAAATAAACTGAACTGATTAAATCCTCCATACTAAAGAAGAGTGGGACTATGCTTGTTATTAGAGCATAGTTCAAATAAATGCCTCTTTGATGGTATGGGGGTCCATTAGTGCCTATAGCATGGGCACTTCTGGAAATCACCATTGATCCAGAAAAGTATGTGCAGATTTTAGAACAATGAACTTTCCTTTCTAAACCCTTGAGCAGCTGGACTCCTCAGTTCCAAGATGTTTACAAGCTGTTGTTAAAAGAAGAGAGGATGATTCACTGGTAAACATGACCCTGTCCCCAAGGTTTTGACATGTGTTGTTGCCATCCAAGTCAATTCTTTTCTTTTTTTCTAAAATGATAAAATGTCTTAGTTTAAACATTCAATATATTTACTGTGTAACAAATATATATGTGCAATTTTCAAATTGTTGCATTCTTTTTGTGTTTACATTTTACACAATGTCCCAACTTTCTGGGAATTGTGGTTCTACATAAATTATTTTACCTGGACTTGTTTTCTTCATAATGAGCACTTGTTTCAATGTAACGTGACAACTCAATCTGCATGTCTCCAAACAGAGGCACAACTTGAAGCTGAAAAAAATAAAAATAAAGGACAAATAAACACCTGGTCATCTGTAGGACCAAAGGCATGCAAAAGCAGCAAACAAATAAAACAAAAAAACACTTACTTTGAAGAACTTGTCAATCTTGCTCAGGTTGATTCTCTTCTTGGCATCCAGTTTGTAGATATTACTTACATTCCCGTCCATCAGGTACAAACCAAAGCCCATGACCTGCCAGACATTAGAAGTGTTTGTAGTACAAACAAAAAATACCAGTTTGAGAACTGATTTAAAGTTTTTATATGCTGGCAGAAAAAAATAAGTCAAAGTGTATTCACCTTAAGCAGCATGTGTTTTTCACTGGGCGTCAAATACATTTTGTTTTCATAATAGTCTACACAGATGTTGACGATGTCTGCCAAGAGCTCCTCATACCCTGGAATCACCTCCAGCTGTTGGTGAAGGCACTGCACAGGCAGACAGAGGATATTTAGATAGATGAGTAAAAACACTACAATTTTCAGCAGAGTAGCTAAAAACTAAAATCTGCAGAACAGCAGCTAAAATTAGCAAAAGATCAGCTGAAAGCTAAAAATGAAGCAAGTGATTTGAAGTATATTTCAAAGAACGCCAAGATTTTTAATGATTTGAAGACAGTTCATGCATTTCTACAAGGGATGCACGATATTAGATTTTTGGCCGATGTCCGATATGTTAAAACTTATTTGGCCGATAATCGATATCGATACTGATTTTTTTATTTATTTCCTAGAACTACTTACAGAGTTGTAGTACATACATAGTTTTCTCTGCTGAGGAATTAAAACATTATTCTGCATGGGCTTTGATATTTGGCCTCTTACCAAATGTACCGTATATGCCAAAAAGGGGGCTGAAAATGATGTAACACTTCAACTTGGATTATGTTTAATGTCAAATTTATTCTTGACATTTACTCTCTCTAAGGCAATGACAACACTCGAACAGTGCAAATGTGTAAATTTTCACCAATCTAAACTAAATAGCGTGCATGATGTCATAACGTTGTGATGAAACAGCACCTTTTATATCGGTGAGTTATTTTTGATGGAATGGCCGATGTCCGATATTGAACTTTATCGATAATATTGTTGATACAGATACCATGCCGATCATATTGTGCATCCCTAGTTAAAATAACAGTCAATTTTACAGGTCGAGCTAAAGTTTGGTGTGGCAGCAGCTGAAGCATGCTCAGAATTAGCACATCATGTGAGATCTCACATGACATCATTTGCAAAGTTTGACCAAAACAGCAACGATTTGTTCTCATCAAGATAAACCAAGTTTAAAACTCTGCCATGAAAGGTGGTAGATGATATGCGTTCTTTCAACGCCAGGCCTTTCACTCAGTCATTTTAACTCACTGACTGACTTTTAAGTTTTCAGTCTCAGCTAAGAACCAACCCTTCTCCTACCCCACACACATTAAATATTTTTGGCGTTTGAAGATGTTTCATGGCAAGGAAAACAAAAATGCTCATTAACTCAGTTTTAGAATAAGAATACCTTGATAACAGTTATATTCAATTAACTTGCTATTGTTGATGAAGTACTCAGTTCCTTTAATTTAGAGGAAGCACAAGCCTCACAAAAACATAATGAAAAGCAAGGTTCCTCTTTCTGATAGGTCTTCCTGTTCAAACACTTATCTTAAGAGGGCAAACTAATCACTCTGAACCATAATGATTCAAACAATAGTCAGTTTTCACCTTTAACATTATACTTCTTGTTACCGCAGGTTAGATTTTTTTTTTCAGTGCCAATTTTTATTTAGTAAATCAAAATATGATTGTTTTCTGAAATGTTTCAGGAAAACAAGGACAACATTCTGCACACATCAGATCACAGCAATCTGTTAAAGAGAAGCTGCTCCTTCACTTCGTTGATCTGTCTCCCAGTCAAGTGCACAAATTAAAAGGATCCAGACGCGATTGATAAATGACCAATGATCCAAGCTGTGAGCCACATTCAAAAACCTAAAACTCTAGATTCTATTTTGCCCCCATAAATCACACCAACACGATGTGTCGACATGTTGCGGCTTGAACAGAAATTTGGGCGGTTCGGCTCGTATTTCCCTGGAGGAAATCCGAAGCAGCTTAATTCCTGGAAAATGCCACAGTTCCACATAAAAATCTGGCAGATCAGAAAGAGATTGTTGTGCCAAAACGAAAAGATTTTCATTTTCAGTGAATAATAATAATATAATCAAATAAGAGACTACACAGTGAGCGTATGGGCGATTGTTTGTGCTGATGCTGATAGCAATCCAAATTAAGGACAATGATTACTTAATCTCTGATCCTAAGGGCAACACCTTATTCACAGAAACTGGTTCAAAGCACCACCCTACATAAAGTTTTGATAAAAGGGCTGCTGAGTCACAGTTTGCTGAAGCTAAGATTTTCTTTTTCTTCTTACAGTGTCAAAGATCTGGAAGGCTCACAGTTCAGGCAGAAGTCGACATCTTTGAACTTAAAGCTTCATAAAGTTCTCCTCCACCATGCTTGGGCCTGTGTTTATTAATCCATTATAACAGGTTTGTTTATCTTGCGCCATCAAATATAACAATGAACACAATCTTAAAGCATCCATTTTTGAAGTGCTTCTAGGTCTGATCTTAATTTCTCCTCTACCACACTACCCTCTGTTTAGAAGTTTAATGAAATATGAAGTAAATGGTGTTCAGGATCTCTCCATTAAGACTGGACCAAGCCAAGTCCTAAAACCAAACAAAGGTTTTTGTAAAAACTAAAACTGAGAAGCTAACAGTTGTGTTGTTTAATCATTTCTTCCCATGAAGCAGATTACAGGCAGTCCTCGAGTTATGTTCGAGTTCCGTTCCTACGGGCCGAACTTAACTCGAATTGAACTTAAGTCGGAACTCATTACACGTGGGGGATGTAAGTCTGGATTATGGCCGTAAGTCGGGGGAAAAAAAACGGTTAACGGTTTTTTAAACACATTTTTTTCTACGTAACAACACCAGCGTACATTCTGTACCTTAAACATGTACAGTACTGTATTTCCAAGCAGTTAGCTAACACAGTACCCTC
>JARVGV010001030.1:27535196-27550654 GCA_031762435.1 Hypsolebias longignatus | reverse complement strand
AAACACAAAGAAACGGTGACTCTGTCAGTCCCACCAGCTGCATCAGTACCAGTCTATTTCCACCAACAGCAAGCTCTAATAAAATGAGGCCAACCTTCTTTTTATAGCCCATGCATGATCTGCAGGGTCTTCACCACTAAATAATCTCTACGACAACCCATCACAGGAGTGTTTGAACGATACAGCCACAGTAAGGAAGAATATAAGGAAGAATTTCTCCAAACTAAATTAATCTTTGTTCTTTAAAACGAGTTGCAAGAAGCCTCTCTTGGATTTACTGTGCATTTTTGAGAAGTACAAAACAGTGTAAGGTCCCTCTGTTATCGCCAAAATCTAAGGTGTTCTCTTCGTTTGTTCACTCACACAGATCAAGAGGGATATTTCTGAATCTGCTCCACCACCTGCTTCTCTGGTCAGAAAACATCTGGATCTGCTGACTGAACAATGTCTCAGAAGCAACAAGTGTACAGTTTACCTGCGTGTGTTTCTGTGGAAGGTCATACGGCAGCAGACAAGGCATGACGTATTAAATGAAGCATAGCAGCAATATACAGTATGTTTGTTGTAGCCACGTCAGCTGTTGATTCCCACAACCTTCAGTTGATGATTAATCAAACCCCTTCTGACAAGGCTCTGCCCTACTGCGGCAGTGTGAAACACGTATCATAAAAAAACTGGGGATGCCAAACAGAGCACTTCAAAAATGGAGTGTGTTTGTAAAAGGGTGAGTCAACGCGTGGGGGGGGGGGGGGGGGGGGGATGTTTCAAAAACAGATCATTGGAGCTGTCACGAGTGTTTGTCTTCCTCATTTCATTTGTGCAAAGACACGTCCCGTCAGAAAGCATGTAGGTAGCATGACGTCAGCAGTTGAGGTGAGAGTATTGCACACACAGACGAAAGTCAACAGCTCCATCAAAATGGCACAGCGCAGTCGTCACACTGAAGAATAAAGTTTTTTTTTTTCTTTTAACATGAAAGAACACTGTAAAAAAATTCAAAACCACTTCCCATTGACGGCTTATTTATTGCAACACATATCCCTTCTTTTCTTTCTTCTAAATCTCTTTTTAAACATCCATTTGTTAAATAAAAAATTGAGTCTCTGTTTTTCCAGGAGTGGTTCGATAGTGCATTTTGGCAGTAAATTTAAGTCTTTTTCTAGTTGGGAACATTGTCAGCCAGGAGAGTAGATTAGTCAAACCAGACAGCCATGATTTTTGAGGTTATCAGAGTCTTGTGCTCCTCTTCTGCCAGTCCATCGCTGCCAGCACGGTTTGTTGGTGGTCACATGCCTGAGGCGCCCAGTCCCATGCTGGCGGTGTGGCTCATACAGGGCAGCGTCTGAACCGTCTTGGGGAAGTCATGGGTGAGGATTCGTCCGTTCTCTCCCCCGCTTCCACTGCCACTCATCCTGGTCAAGGTGGAGCAACGCATGGCGTCGTTGATGGATTGCTGAAAGAAAACAGGTTCCAGTTAGCCTGCACACCTGAATTGAGTCACTTAGCTGATGAATTATCATTTCAACATGGAAAGCTGATGCAACCATTTAAAGCTTGCAACACATAGACTTTAGGAAGTTAGACAAGAGTAGAACGTTATACATGTTTGGTCTTTTGTACATAAATGTATTCACATTACATCCTATACTACTACTTCTTTACTACTATAGTAAATGGTAAATGGACTGTACTTATATGGCACTTTACTCTTACCAAGATACTCAAAGCACTTTACGTTACAATCTGTGTCCTCATTTACCCATTCAAACAGCACTCTACTAGATCGATACAAATAATAATCAGAGCTTTATAACATTCATGCACTGATGGGACACACATCAGAGGCAATGAGGGGTTCAGTGTCTTGCCCAGGGACACTTTGACATGTGACGGCTGGTGGAATCGAACCTCCAACTCTTGCATTGAAGGACAGCTGCTCTACCCACTCATCCGCAGTCGCTCATCTGAAAGTGGTTCTTGCATGCCACATAATTCAGGAGTAAAAATACTGTTTTATTTATAAAATGCTACTTTTCCTTTTGTTTGTATGGTTCAAGATGTATTTCCATGCATCTGTTTGTCCAAGGTCAGGTCACAGAGCTAAAAGGTTGAGAAGAAAAACCCAGACTTCCCTGTAAGCAACACTTTTTAGCTCCTCCTGAAGAAATCAAATGTGTTCAGAGGACAGGAATATTTAGTTCATCCAGTAAGTTCTGGGTTTTCCTTCTAATGTCTATACAACCTCCATAGACATGTTCAAGAGGTAAGATGGGTCTACTCTGAGCTTCTCATTTTATCACAAAGGCTGAGCTCCATGGAGGATACTTTTTCCTGTTCCTTGTACCTGAAATCTTGTTCTTTTGGATATGATCTGACCTCCCATTCTGGGGGCTTTGCACTCAACTCTGAATTGCTTCAGTGCACACTGAAAGTCGAGGCTTGAAGTTACCAACAGAACTGCATCATCTGTCAAAAGCAGACTGAACTTCAAACTTTCCAAATCAGACACCGTCTTCTCCACAACTGCACCTTGAGATTTTGCTCACCACAAACAGAGGACACCATAGGACAATACAACCTGTACTGGAACAAGCTTGACTTTGCTGAGAGTTCTGACCCAGCTTTTACTTAGCTATACAAGGATCATATTTCTCATGAAAACAAATCTGTCAACATATAATCCAGCAGCAACCTCCACAAAATAGCTCCACAAATTTGGTCGTTAAGCTTTCTCCAGGTTCACTAAACACACGTGGACTGGGCAATCAAAACCCCATGATCTCTCCTGGCAACTCTGCACAGTTAAAGACCTGGTCCACAGAGAAAGATTTACAGGTGATACAAGCTGCAGTGCATCAGATGTTGTAATTTGTAAAGGGGGTGGTGCAGAGTAGAGTAGACAATGAGAGAAAGCTGAGGCTACACTCGCTGGTTTAATAGCTTCATTCTCCAGTCTAGTATAATAAAAGCCACAAGGCTCAAAAGCTGACCTAATGATGCGTGATGTGCGTGTGTGCATGCTGACATGTGCATCTTTGTCCACATCCCCTGTTCTGTACCTGATTAAATTGGGCGAAGCAAGTACGATCTCGAGCAACTGATAAGCGCTGCATGGGGATTGGAGAATTACAACAGCTCTAATTGGAATGGTGTTGTTGTTTCCTTCAAGGCAAACAGCACAAAGGCACTGCTGGACTAATAGGTTCCTCGCCAGTCTCATCAGCATACTGATCAGGTGCCTCTTGGTGGGCTGATTATAATCTAAGAAATTCATGTCGAAGTCTTCTCCTTGTCTCAGCTCTGCCATGTTTCTTTGTGTCTGGTTACATGAAGAGCGTATGAGTGTGTCCTGATGGGCTTTGATGTTGGATGAATAAATCAGAGTTTGTTTGTTGTACATGGATCCATGAAGCAGATGTCTAAAAGCTACAATCTAGCAAATATCAGAGGAGAAACCTCATGTATTCCAGTGGCAAAATAAAGCAACAACTTCTCAATTTCACATCTTTGAACATACAGCAGGTTGAGTTATTCAGTTTGAGGCTAAAGCAATGATGGAAGACATGCGAATCGCACTACGACTACCTCATGGTACATAGAAACGATGTTCACCACAATGGGCCCTGCATTTTGCGTGACAGCAAAAAGAGAAGAAGGAGCAGGGGACAGAGCTGCTCAGAGCGACAGATAGATGTACCACTGTGATTCAAATTGCCTTTATACCTGTGCTGAAAGTGACATTTTTGAAGAGTGCAAAAGATTATTGTAATTGGTTTGATAATGGGATTTAACAAGTGCCCTGCTAAGAACATTTTGCAAAATGAACTAAAGAAATAGAGTCTACTTAACCATTTGATGCAGAAAACATGACTCAAATTGAATACTGAGATACATAAAAACATGTGCATGTACAGCAAGGTGCAAAAGTCCCAAACTAATCTTCATTACTCTTTGTTGTAATTAAAATAAGCCAGACTTTTTATTATACATTTATGTATTTCTAGCCTCAAAAAGAGGCTCCATTTATGAAAAATATAAAGAATAAAAAAGTGGTTAAAGACTATTGCACATTACAGTAATATGTGTGTGTTTTTTTTAAATGGTGTTGCTATTTTACATCATTTATCATCATCATATGTTATATATGGATCATTCCATGTCCAGTCCACAAAAAAGTGAAACTAGCTTTATATTATTATTATTATTATAGGTATTATTAATGATTTCCTTTATTTTTAACTTGTTCTCTTTACAACTTTCACACCGGGCTCAAACTATGAGCCTAGGTTCATGATGAGGCACATATAGAGGAAAGACTTATTTCATGGAAAGTGCCTTTCTTGAAATATGGAAAGTGCATTATTATATTATTGTTATTAGTAGTAGTAGACATAGTAGCATTATTGGATTTATTATAATTATTAATTTTTCATTCAACCTTTATTTAAACAGGTTAGTCCCACTGAGCCACGAGGACTCATTTACAAGAGACCTGAATTATTTAAATTAATCATAAAAGTAATGTGTGAATTTATAATGATATAAATATATTGATATCATTAATGATATCAATATATAAATCATTATCCATCCATCCATCCATCTTCTATGCTTGAACTTGATTGTGTGCAAGGTCACAAAAAGCAGGTGACTATTTCCAGTAGGTGAGAGCCAGTGTGCATGGACAGGAGCCATGGAACCATGGACAGGTTCCCCGTCCATTTCAAGGCCACATAAAGACAAATAAGTACTCACACACACACTGATGTCTAGGACCATTAGAACAAGCATACTTTATATGTACTGTATTTTATATGTACTGTACTTTATATGAACTGTACATTAAATGTTCTGTTTATGAATGAACAACCAATTACCTTAAGTATGTGCATGCTTTTGAACTGTGGGAGGAAAGACAATACTGTACCTGTAAAAACCCACACATGCAAACAGGGAAAACACACAGACTCTACATGCAAAAAAGCCCCAGCCAAGATTTGATTCCAGTTTTTTTTTTTTTTTTTTTTTTTTTTTTCCCACTGTAAAGCAACAATGCTAACCAGCTGCTCCACCTTGCAACCCCCAAAATAAATTGTAGGTTAAATATGATTGACTCCCATCTGAGTAAATTTTGCATGGACTTTAGGGTTTTCTCAAAGAACTCACACGTCCTCATAGGTTTAACTCTAGATTCTAACTGGGCCTTAGATGTGAGTGTGAGCATATGTTTACAGTCCTGTGATAAACTGGTGACATGTCTACCATGACTACCAGCTCCAGGCTACCCTAAACAGGATTAAGAGGGTAAAATATGGGTGTATGGATACTGGAAATGTTAACATAATTTTGTCTTTGGTACAATCATATATTTAAACTAATGGTCTAATGTCCCCCACTAATGATCTTTTTGTCTTGTTACACTAAGGAATACAAAAACAGACACACAAATTGAGCCGTAAGCCAAAAACACAAGTGAAACTAACCAATAATGTTGGTTAACTTTACTCATCTTTTGCTTATTTCACATACTTTTTAATTTTTTTTATAAAACTTGTGGGGGATCTGTATAGCTTCAAAATTTGATGTGGATTAATTCAGCAGAAACTGCCTGTTAAAGTCAAGTTTTGAATCAATGCAACACCTGACATTATCAGTCCCATTCACCCCAAAGAGTTGAGTAAATAAAAAATAATTCCTATTAAATATACAGTTTAAGGAACATACTGTAACAATCACATACAACATTTTTCTTTTTTTTTTTTTTTTTTGTTTTTAAGAAATGTATTTGTACAAAATGACTTTTTATGTAATAATTTCAAGGAGGAGGCATTGAAACTAATGGCAAAATTGCAATAAATATATGTCTATATGACACTGCTTGAGTAACTTGAAAAAAAAAAAAAAAGGTTTTTACAAGGATTTAATATTTATTAATCACATCTAATTAAAAAAAAAAAAAATAGTGGTGGGCAGCACGGTGGCACAACTGGTAGAGTGAGCAGGTTATCCTGGTTCAAATCCCAGTCCGGGGGCCTTTCTTGGTGGAGTTTACATGTTCTCTCCGTGCATGTGTGTGTTTTCTCCAGGTACTAGATTTTCCTCCCACTGACCCAAAACACGTATGGTAGACTGATTTGTAACTCTAAACTGTCTCTAGGTGTGATTACAAGAGTGAATGGTTGTCTCTTTTGTCTCTCTGTGTCCCTGTGATGGACTGGAGACCTGTCCAGGGTGTCCCCCACCTCTTGCACAGTGATGGCTGGATATGGACACCAGTGACCACCTGCAACCCAAAAAGGAAGAAGCAGGTAAAGATAATAGATGGATGGATAACTCAGTGGTTCCAACCTTAAGGTTGTGGGGATTCGTCTTAATCCCAACAAAACAAGGAGGTATTAAAAAATAAAAAAGCTGAACATAATCAGCAGACATGGAATGACCCATACGCTACCATGCTGTAATCTAGTGAATGCACTAAAACCCAGTTTTTGCACACATACACATACAAAAAAAAAAAAAAAAAACAGGCATAAAAGCAATTTTAAAATCAAGTGATACCAAAACACTGCAGGAGATCAGTCACAAAGACTGAACGCAGGGAACATCAGAGGCAGAGAGAGGAACAGAAGAGCGTTGTGCAGTGGAAGCCGTGAGCGGCCCTACTGTGGTCACGGTTAGATGGGCGGGACGAGGTGGAGGCAGACGCATCATCATTATCATCATGATTTGATCACAGCGTTTCCTACCCCGTGGCTGTGCTCTGCCCTTATATCTTAACAGTGTTGTTGGCGTACAGGCCGTAGCTCTGCAGCTCTGTGTAGGGGGCGCTAGCACCACTGTCTAAGGCTGAGCAGTGAAAGGCCTGAGCGGCTGTGGCTGCAGCAGCTCGCGCGGTGGACACCTTCATTCGGCGCGACTCGGTCCTGGACTTGTAGCAGAACTCCACCAGCGCCACCAGCATGGCCAGGCCCAGGCCTCCGATCAGAATGTAGAAAACTCCCGCCACGTTGCTGAGACTTAGAGCACTTGTCTTGTCCTGCAGGGAGGAGAGGGGCCAGAGCCAAGACATTACCACCACACATTTACCTGTAGACAAACATCTGTACAAACAATAATCACAAGTGGTTCAGATTCAACTTAAAACATGTACAATAAAATGACATACCCATATAACACACACAAACACACACAATACAGATACTGTAAATCTAACCAAAATACAAGATATACTGTACATGTTACAAAAGACTAGACACACAAAATGCACATAAATCCTTTATAAAAACATGAGGCCTGCCTGACAAAGCAGAATGTAACTAAAATTGTAATCATGCATTTATTTAGTCTTTTGATCTCACAATCTCACCAATAACTCTGTGACTGGGTGCACTATTCTGGACATTTTTAATGTGGATTTTTTTTTTTTTTTTTGTCTTGTTGATTAAATAACATCCTTTCAAACATTTGAACAAAAGTGATTAAACATCTATGTCAAACGTGCACATTAAAAACATACAAAAATGCAGAGAAACACTATTTTTAACTTAGTTGCAGATGATACCACATTTTATTTGATTGGGTGAACATATTGAACAGATGTTAGAGATGATACAGGCAGAATTTGTAAAAATACAAACTTGGTTTGAACTAATGTTATCATCAAATTTGAAAAAAAAAACAAAACAAAAAAAAAAAAAACTACATGATGTTTTGTAATAGAGAGAAAATGATCCAAGTCCCATTTAAAATGGACAAAATTGAAATTCATAGAGTTAATGAGATAATTTGTTTGGATGACAAGCTGACATGGAAATCTCATAAATTACTTAAGAATGAAAAATAGCAAAACCAATTGCATTAATGTAAAAAGTAAAAGAGATTTTGAATGACAAACTTTGTAGATAATGTATAATGAAAAGACTGTTCCATATTTAATCTATTTTAATGAAGCTTGAGGAAAAGCATTCAAAACAATTACAAATCCTATTTTAATTTAACAAAAATATCTGTAAGAATTATTAGTAGGAAGTGCTATGGTCACCCAACAAATATATTATTTCATCAGTTGAAATTATTAAAATTTTATGATTTGTTCAATATAGTATTTTACAAGTCATTTATAAAGCTAAAAAATATTACCCCTCAGTATTCAATTAAAATTTGTTTAAAAAGAGAGCCGTTATAACTTTAAGGGAAAGTAAATGTTTGTAAAACCTCAATTTAGTATGAAGGAGCTGAGTTATAATTCAGAGAACAGGATTGTGGAATAACCTTGATATGACCATAAACATTTCTAAAACGATGTATATGTTTAAAAAGACAATTATGTTAAAATTGTTAGGAAAATATGATACCATGTGAAGGATTTCTAATATTTTTTTGTTTTCGCTTTGGGGATTGTTCAAGCCTGAGTTGTTTGTTTGTTTATATTTTTTAATAAGGGGCATATATAAGAATTTTCTTCTTCTTTCTGCACTCTTCATTTAATGATTTTTATTTTTTTATTTGTTTCTTTTAAATGAACGAATAAACAAATAAATTCACAGTTTATTTACCACAATGGTTTTTAATTTTTCATACGTACTAACACAACAACAGACTAAACAGAAATGCAATAAAAACACTTAAAGCATGTTTACTGTTTTATTTCTTAAACCTCTATCCATGAAACAAGACGTTAGGTAGGCTCGTGCACATGTAAGAGTGTGCACGTCTTGCTGGTTTCGAGATAAACACGTCAAAAGGCAGAATAATAATTAAAAAATTAAATGCTTTAGTGATAAACGCAGCAGCCGATTTGTAAAAGCTGCTCCGTTTGTCAATGTTTTTTTTTTTTTTTTTTTTTTTTTTTTTATGAAATAATTTTCACATTTTGAATTTGTTTAGGAACAGGCGCAGAGAATGCGCAGAAAAAGCTCTGGAGCCGCAGATGTGATCAGATCACCTTTAATACAGAGGCCATTTACACACGGACTCAGACACACGACGAGAAGCAAAAAAAAAAAAAAAACGTTGAGCAGATTCACGAGCGAAGTGCATCAAATGTTACATATCAGAGCTGTGCAGAAAATATACAAAAAAAAAAAACAGAGGCGTGAGTACATATACACAACTTAATATGACAAGTAACTCAGAAGAAAATGACAAATACTGTATATGTTATGTACATTTACAGCCACATGGATACTGCATTACGAAGGCTTGGCCTCCTGAAGTTGAGAAAATAAAGATAAAATATTAACAAAGCATGTTGGGTTTTTGTCATGTAGAAGCAAAAAAACAACAACAACAACAAATGAGTACACTTACAGATATATTTTATAAAAAAGACAGAAGGCGTGGAAAAATATTGCAGCTCCAAATGAAGAGGAAATCTTGTTTACTGGTAAACAGATTTATTTTGGCTCCGTTTTTTTTTTTTTTTTTTTCTAAGGAGGAACTGTGAAACTTGGAGCTGCTTTAAATTTATTTTACATCAACTTTGGCTCAGTTTTAAGATTATTTACAAGAGTCATAAAAAAAAAAGTCTGAGGCTGTTGGTAGTTTTCAGCTCGCTAGTTGTGTAAAGTTTAACATTTAGATGTAGAAACAGATCTTAGCAATTTATAAGTAAGAGTTTTATTTACAAAAGTGTTTTTCTTTTGACGGCTCCTTCTGCTGGAGCCACCACCGTGCGCAAACTCGCACTAAATATTTGTTGACCGTTTTACAATGGACACCCATCCTGGGCTCGAACCTGCAGCCTCTGGACTACAAAACTGTGGCGCTAACCACTGAGCTACTGTGCCATCTTTACAATATGGTTTGTATTTGAAGCTGAAAGCATTCCTGATGCAAAAAAAAATCTGAGCCACATGCTTCAAACGCCTCGTCTCAACTTGCTCACTTCATTTCCCAGAATTCCCTCCACACATAAACGTTGAATTAAAAAAAAAAAAAAAAAAAAAGTTTTAAAGGTTTGTCTAAAAACCAAAAAACAACAGAAGGTAAACAGTTTGAGTTGTTGGAGTTCGGATGTTTGCAACAAAATAATTACAGTAGTCCCTCGTTACGTCGCGGTTCGACTTTCGCGGCTTTTCAAAATAAGACTGTACATGAGACACGATTGTCAACGTTAATATCACTCACGTGATTGGGACGGTACTGGACACAGTAAAAAGATAACGAAAAAATACAATACTTTGGACAAGCGCCACCAATTTGTAGTTTTCTCTCAATAAGCTTACACTGTTATCATAACAACTACATTTCCCAGAAGCCCTGTTGCCTTCTGCCAAAATGTGAAAGTTTTGATCTGAGTTGAAAACGTTTGGTGCTCATTAGTGACTTTGGCGCCCAGCGGATGCAGAGAGCTGCACGGAACCCACGGGGAACCGGACCTCAAGACTCATCGTTGAATCTTGAGAGCTTGCCAGCCCACGAGGACTTCAGAGCGGGGAGGTACCACCCATAGGTCCGGCACTGACTTCCTACATCCAGATATGGACTCACCCTTGAGTTCACTAATATCACAGATACATATCACCGATATGGACCACCGTCTAGTCCCATGATGGCCGTCCAAAATGTGTTTCAGTGCTCAAGGGCTGCACAGAACCGGTACAGAAACAGGGTAGGTCTGTCGGACTGGAACAGAGCTGCTGTGTTCTGCAGAGCTGGTGAGTCAAAAGGCATCACTACTCACTAGGGATGTACATTATTGGATTTTTGCCCGATATCCAATATGCTAATATCGACCGATAACCGATTCCAATATTTTTTTTTCTCTAAACCTACTTACAGAGACTACATAGCTTTCTATTCTGCATGGTCTTTGGATGGATGGACTGCTGGTGAGGTTTTGTTTCTAGGCGGTTGACCGCTCTCTCGGTTTCCTTTCTGGCCACCAACAACTCATGGTAATGGTCAGAATGGTGGTTCTTGAGATGGTTAATGAGGTTTGAAGTGTTGTAGGACTCCTTCTGATCAGATGCTTGTGTCGATTCCAAAAACCAGACTAAAGCTCCGAGGAGATCGGGCGTTTTCAGTCATTGGCCCCAAACTTTGGAACAACTTGCCTCCCAACATTAGGCAGGCCTCCTCCCTTCACATGTTCAAATCCATGCTAAAAACCCATCTGTTCTCTCTGGCGTTTCATACTGTGTGAGCTGACTATATATTGTATCCTGTTGTTTTCATTTTAATGCTGTTCTTATACATTTTTGTTATATTTTTACTGCTGTTAGTTTCATAGTTTTACCATTAGTGCGTGTTACGGTTTCTGTAATTTTTTATATCTCTTTGATGTTGTTTGTGAAGCACCTTGATAACAGTTTATCTGTTTAAACTGTGCTATAGAAATAAAATTGACTTGACTTGACTTGACCCCAGCTCGGCCCCTAAGAAATGCTGGCTTCAAGCAGTTGCTGTTGATGGAGTTTCCTGAAGCAGCTGGACCATGTAGATGTTCACTCTTTAACAGTTTTGTGTAAATAAATGATGATAATCTGGCCATGCCGTGTAATATTAATCTGAGGTTAGATTTACCTTGCTCCAACAGGTTCATGCACTTCAACACATTTTCTTGCATGCATATGACCCTGAATGACCTTCATATTTCAAGAGCAAGCTTTGCTTTATTCCACAGTCAACAGTATATACTATATAACATTGATCTGCTTATCTTTGTAACAGTTATGTGTAATAAACATTTGTTAAAAACAGTTAAGTGCTTACACAATGTGACAACAGTTACCTGCCATGTGCACATATCACTCTGTGGCAGTGTACCTGTCCCAGGTGTGGCTGTATTGAAATCAGTGCTACTTGTATGAAATGCAGAGAAAGCACAACCTAACATATTTTTGATTTTACACAAACATTAAATTGTCATGTTCTTTTGAAGTTGCATGACGAAGTGTGTGGTTAGCCTGGTTGGCTCGCAGTTGCAAGGTAACAACTTCGACTATAGACGAGGGTTTTTCTGCATGAAGTTTTCACTCTCCCAGTGCGTGATTTCACTGGTTTTCACTGTTCTCACTCTATTTGCTCCCATTGGGGTCCATCCTGAGGAAACTTGGTCTTTCATTCCACTGTTATGCCGATGACTGTCAGATCTACCTGCCTGTGAAACCAGCAAGTGCTCGCTCCATTCACCCTCTGTTAAAATGTCTGGATGACATTAAGGCCTGGATGGCTTCAAATTTTTTAAGTTTCCATGATGAGAAGACTGAAGTCATTGTCTTTAGTCCTAGCTCAACTGCCGCCTCTGATCCTGTCAACCTGGACTCTCTTCAGCCATATCTTAAGCAGTCTGGTAAAATCTCGGGATGGTTTTAGACTCTGATTTCAGGTTTGACAAACCAATTCTGTTCTGCAAAAAAGCTTCTTCCAATCAAGACAGGTAGCTAAGCTCAAGCCAATGTTGTCCAGACCTGACCTTGAGAAACTGGTCCATGCCTTTATCACGACCCGTTTGGACTATTGTAATGCACTCTATGCTGAAATCAGCCAAGCCTCCATCTCACGTCTTTAGCTCGTCCAGAATGCTGCTGCTCGACTCTTAACCAGAACTTGAAGCTCTGAACACATCACACCAGTTCTGTCCTCCCTTCACTGGCTCTCTGTGCATTCCAGAATAGTCTTTAAAATTCTTCTGTTGACCTTCAAATGCCTAAATGGCATCGCACCCCTTTACCTCTCCGAGCTACTGGAACCATACATTCCCTCCCGGGCCCTGAGATCATCTGATCAGCTGATTTTGGCTGTTCCTAAAACAAAACTGAAGCTCAGAGGAGATCGGGCTTTTTCAGTCATGGGCCCCAAACTCTGGAACAACCTGCCACCCAACATCAGACAGGCCACCTCCTAACATCAGACAGGCCACCTCCCTTCCTCAGTTCAAATCTCTGCTAAAAACATCTGTTCTCGCAGATGTTTCTCACAGTGTGAGTTGATTTAGTGTTTTTTGTTTTGTGTTCATATTTTAAATGTTTTTTTTTTATTCTTCAGTATTATCATTAGTGTTTGGTATTTTTAATTAATTTTTACTCCCATTGATGTTGTTAAGCACTTTGATAACAGTTTCTGTTTTAAATGTGCTCTACATGTAAAGTTGACTTGACTTTGTGTCAGCCCACACAGTCTTAATGACTGGAACCAGCCAGACCTCAGGTCCACCATCATATTTCCATTAGCACCAGAGTAGAGACAGCAGAGTTTGTAGCAGCACTGTAACCAGAGGCATGAAGACATAGGTGGCATGGTCATGTTCGGTGATACGTCTTGGTTCCACATTATCGACCAATGCTTGTGCACATGGCTCTGACAAGGAGAGGGCACTAATCCTACCAATATTGTGGACACACCAGTGTTACTCCTGGCTTCATGGTGTGAGGAGCCATAAAGTAGGTCTTCAGTGTCAGTGACATCCTGTGTCCACATGTCTTACTTCACCCAAGACAGGTCATCAACATGCATCAAACTGAGGTCCTCCCATGGACAGTCAGATCCCATAATCTTTTTTGGCACCACAGGAGAGGATACATTGGTCTTGGACATCTTGATCTACTGGTTCGAGCCTCTCTTGCACAAAAAGATCAAAGTCATCACAGGATTTGTTTAAAAAAGTTACAAAAAATAAAACTGTCTAAACAAAATCACTGTTGTACCAAGACTTGTGATGGTGGTATACTCAACTGACATGAACAAGTAATGGTCCTGCACCAGCTCTTATCCATTTAGACCTTTTGACATACGCTGTTCACTCCATCTGAGTGCTTAACTTTTTTTTTTGTCAGTGAGTGCAGTTCAGACAAAAAGGTGAGACCATAAAGTCATCTAACAAGGTTACGTCAGGTCTTCTGGATGGATTCTTAGAATAATTCGTCCAGAGGACCCAACTTAACCTTGTTAGATTTATCTACCTGGATTACTGAGCATGCACCAGGATACCACAAAGTTATTGTAATAAAGGTATTGGCAAATTTCTGTAGTTCATCCTTTCATTAAAACACCTTTAATACTGAAACACTTAAATCTTCTTAGTGATAATGTCAGATCATCTTCTACATTTTCTAATATAACTTTTGTTTTTTTCTGCTTCGTGCAAAACAGACATCAGTGGAGGTTTTGCATTCTGACAGGACTTCAAACAACATATTATATTATTTTCTCAAAGAAGTCCCCGTGGAGAAAAAAAAAAAGCTAATTATCCAGACAATTTTGAATCTGACAAAAAACAAGGGCCTGATGAAGCCCCCATGAGTTCACATCTCCTAAAGGGGGAAGCATTTTCACGTAATTTATTGTTTCCTTGTTAGGTAAGATAAGTAAAAAAAAAAAAGTATGTTTGAAGGTTTAGTGAGAAGAGCATTAAAATTAGACCGAGAGCACAATTAAATGCCCAAAGGAGCCAAACTGTCAGCATCCGCATCCCACAACGGGGTAATTATAAATCAACGAGCTCAGGTATTAATCCAGCAGACAGCACTTTGAGATTGGCTATTTGGCAGGAAACATTTTGGCTCAAATCAGAGGAAGTGCTGAAATAGCTGACGCTTGGCAGGGAGCAGGATGTAAAGACAGAGAGACGTAAAGCAGGAGAGCAAAATAAGGGGGAAGCGAGGGAGGAACGTAATTGTCCCAGCGTCAGATCAGAGTGTGTAATAAAAGGCTGACTGCTGAAATATCCAACTAATGAGGTTTTAGGCTGTTGGTGGCCATGGTGTGGTCAAACTAAACACTTGTAGCAGACACAAACGCACACACAATAGCTTCAAGCTAGCTGGTCCGCTAATAAACTCCTTTGAAATGTTTGCAAACCAACAACAACAAAAAAATGTAATGAAAGTAAAGAAGCATTTTTTTTTTTTAATTCTTGTCTGAGGCAGCGCAGAGAGATCCTGGTGAGCAAAGGGAGCAATTTTTCCCACCACCACGTGCAAAGCTGGAGCTAGAGGGTGGCCGGTGGTGGCCGTAGTCACCAAAAAACAGTGGTTCCCAGCCATGGTCTTTGAGGAACGCCTTCCTGCATGTTTTAGTTGTGTCCTTGCTCCACCGTACATGATTTTAAGGAGTGGGTGATTAACAGACTTCGGCAAAACTTGAGAAAGTCATTAAATCCCTGAATCAGGTGTACTGGAGCAGGAATAGGTAAAACATGCAGGGTGGCGTTCCTCAAGGACCGGTGTTGGGAACCAGAGCCCTGGAGTAATCGTCCATCACTTCATCATTTGAGGAAACTGTGATTTTAAGCAACATAAAAACTAAAAAGTACAGTTTCCTCAAAAGACTGTGTTACAGCCACACACTAAAATAGAAGTTGGTCCTTCACTTATATTCAAAGTTATCACGCTCACAACATGCACGGATAGATAGATGAAAGGAGGTATTTCTAATTCTCCCTTTATTTATCCAGGTTAGTCTCATTGAGCCACGAGAACTCATTTTCAAGAGAGACCTGTTAGGGAGCAGATGGT
>JARVGV010001030.1:27410744-27421561 GCA_031762435.1 Hypsolebias longignatus | reverse complement strand
CTGAGCCAAAAATGGGTCTAAAAATATGGGAAAAAATCCATAAATATGTTGCTTCGCCCTATAAGTCGCAGGGCATGCAAATTAGGAAAAAAGCTGCGACTTATACGCCGAAAAATACGGTACTGTACTGTATATCAATGTTTAAAATATCAACTTTCACTTTCCTCCTTTTTTTTAACTTTTAACTTTGAAAACAAAGATCTATTGCTGTCTGTATTTAGCATCACACTTTTTCTCAGGAACTTGGTAATAATTAACCCCCAAAATGCACAATCTTCTCATAACAGCTATCACGGCTAAAACAATTACAGTACAATAATTTTCTTATTTTTGTATTTGTCTAGAAACAGACAAAACGTTACTTTTTTAAACTGTTGTGACAACTTTTTTCCTAAATTTTCTTTGTATTAGTTGTTGACACCTGAAACATTCAACTATCATTTTCAGTCCAAGTAAATAGTTTGAGCCTGAGATGATTTAAATTTAAATAAATGTAACTGTTTATTTTCTAAGCTGAAAATAGATTGTCAGATTATCAATGATGAAACTGGCTTTCAAAACAAATCAAAGTTTGTCTACTTCCTGCAGTGCTGGAGGAAAGTGTCTGGATAATCCCCAGTAATTATTTAACTTTTTACTTTTTCAAATTATTGTAATCTTTTAGAGAAAACAAAAGCAAAACGAGAAACAATCTTTGACTACAAAACAAGCTAACTTTGTCTAAAGTCCTACCTTAAATTATCTAATGATTATATTTTTTACTAAAACAACACTTTACCCACCACATGAGGTCATATTGTTCAATTGGGGATTACATTCAGCTATTACCACACCATGCTTTTATATGGGCAAAATTTTTAATTAAGAAAGTAATTTTAAATTTCTAAGGTCAATTAGCTGTGGTATCCATCTTGAATATTTAAACATAAATACAGTATATAAGTATTTAAATATTGAATATTTACATTTAAATAGTGTATGAATGTGAATTGAATTGGGTTCACTCTGAAAGCCAACCAGGTAGATGCACAGGCAGTGATTATACTTTATATCTTGTGTGATTCCCTGTGCATGCTCCTTTGTATTGAAACCCTGGCACAACAATTTCCTGCGGGATCAATAAAGTTCTTATCTTATCTTCCTTTCTGGGGTAAACCTGTGGGTTTGTTAACAGACAGAGCAACTCTTCAACACTTGCACAGACACAACCAAATACACAGGTGCACCTCCCATGGCTGCAGGTGATGATAAAGCTACCATCCGGAGAACATTGAATAATGTAGCCAGGCTGCGAATAGAAAGCTACAAAGAGAACATGGCTGCTCTTTCACAGTTTAGCAAACATTGTTTGTGCAAGCCTAAGGCTTCTTGGAAAAATGTTACTTGGATGGATGGGCTAAAGCTAAAAATGCTTTGAAAAAAATTGCTTTGGAGATGGGAAATATTGCAGCTTCAGAAGCTTGTCCAGTAGGTGATGTATGGGAGTGGTAGTGTCATGGTTTGTGATTTTTGTTGCAAGCTGTCCAATCTAAAAGTACTCATAGGGCCATTGTATGAATGGTTGTATATAATCTGGATTTGAAGCAGTTCATATAAAAAAATCTGCTACATTCCAAGATATTTTACTGCTTCGTACCTAAACGAGGGATAAAAGTTTTTCAATAATCTTACTGTACTCATTGTCAACCAATGGAAAATGAAAGTTTTAGCTTTGCTACAGAAAGTAATCCCATCATTTGGAAATCAGTGGTACTTTTAAAATATATGTGATGAATAAGTACACATTCATTTCAAACTAAAGTAAGTTAGTTAAAGTAAGTTAAGACTACAGTATAATTAGATAATGTTCATGCAGAAGAACAAAACATGCTATAGTTAATGTGCAATATGTGTACAGGTACAGAGTTAAATTCAAACTGAGTCTTTAGATCTCACACTAACATTAAATTAAAATAATAAATTCCATGTTTTAAACTTTAGTAAAGCCAATTAAGCTGCTGCTTGAGGTGATAGTTTCAGAATATTGATGTAATTTAATGTGAATCGCTGAAAGCGCTAGTAGTGTAGTGGTGAAATTAGTTTTTAACAATCAGAGACAGAATGCAGCTCAATCCTCACGAAGTCGCCTGAAAAGCATCTGTGAATGTTGGTGAAGGTCACAGCACACTCTCAGCCGCTGAAAAAAAAATCAATTTCCTTTTGAGCTGAGACATCCCCTGTGTTTTATTGACCCATATGTTTCAAGTCGCCGACTCCATTCTGTGGTCACCCCCCAAGTGTGTTAGTGCCAAAAACGGGCAACTGACCAGTGAAAACGAGTGAATTGTCTATACATCAGTGCCTGTTCATGAGTGTGACGGATCAGGGTCACTTCCTTTCCTGGTTACGTGTACCTTTGCACCATGAATGGCATAGCTGGACTGTTTACCATGAAGAGTTCCTCCTTTCTGTTTGTGGATGCCTATGTGTGTGTGTGTGTGTGTATGTGTGGGGTGGGGGGATACGTGAGTGCATGTGTGTGTGTGTATGGTAGAGAGAGTGCATGTTTGTGTCTGAAAATGCACAGCCTGTGCTTCTTTCTGAAGGACAACGAGAGAGGAAATTGTTGCCAATCTGTTCCCCTGAAGATTAACTCCCTCATTCCAGTCCCCTCTTTTCAACAAAACGCCCACTATCTCCACCGTCTACCTTTACCCTTCCCTCCTTTTACCACACTCTCCACTTCCTCCCTTTTTTTACTCCAGTGTGCCCACTGTCTCTCAGACAGGGCTACCTGCATGGGCTGCTCGATGTTTGTGTGAGAGTGTGATGAGTCTGTTTCCTGGGAGCCACTGTGAATTTGAAAGCACACCCTTGACTTTAAGGCTGAATCCTTACACAGAGTTTTAAAACAAAACATTTGGACTTTTTTCTTTACATTAGCTGACAGTGATGCTAGTCATCAAATGAGTTTTCTCACTTTAAGAAAACCATGGAGTTTCAAGCTTGGTTGAGTAGCCAAATATCTTCAAATAACCACGAACAAGAAAACAAATCCAGTTGCTTTGCTTGAAGACTGTCATGGTTTGCCACTTCCAGATGACTGAGAATGTACCCCAACATTCCTAATGCTTGACCTTAATTTTAAGTCATAAAGGATAGTGGTGAAAACTCGGACTGGGCAATATGTCAACAGATGTTGTGTCACAGTGTAAATAAGTACAATATTATGATGCAACTGGCTCTGATAAACTACAGACACACGTTGCTTGACCATATTATAGTTGGCAATCAAATGAAACCTCACTGATCGAGGTGTCTAAAGATAATTTAAAGCTTTGCAACAACAAACAGAGAAAAAGACCAATGATTATATTGTGTTTATTACCAGTACAATGGTTACTGTCTCTGCAATAATGCGTCTGCATAGTTTCTTAATATCATACAACTCTAGTCAAAACATTACACTATGAAATGTGACACCCCTTCAGAAAGTTTACACCAGTTGCAAAAAAAAAACAACAAAAAAAAAAGTCAGCACGACGGCTCGGTAGTTTTGCCTCACAGAAAGAAGGTCCTGGGTTCAATCCCTGGTTGGACCTGGGGTCTTTCTGTGTGGTGTTTGCATGTTCTTTTTGTGCTTGTGCAGGTTTTCTCCAGGTACTCTGGTTCCCTCCCACAAACTAAAAACATGCATGTTTGGTTGCCTTCAGGCCCAGGCTTCCCTTGCAAAAAGAGATATGTGATCTCAGTGGGCTTTGAAAGGTTAATAAATAATGAATTTAAAAAAGCAGATGCAATGTCAAAATGCCCAGGAAATACAAAATGAGACATTACAATGGATCTGACAGTGAAAAAAGTTATCTGAAAAAAAAAAAGAAAAGTTTGTTAAGCTTGATAAGAACAATGAAGGGTGATGCCAAATACATTATAATTCAAAACACACCAAACTAGACACCATGATGATTCTTGTGACAATAAAATGTTTTGAAGAGAGAAAAAGAACTTTTTTAAGAAAATATTTTATTTTATTTATTTATTTTTTTTATTTATTTTTTTTTTTTTTTTGCAAGCGTATAGTTTGTTTGAAATATGCCCACTAAAATCTCAAAATAAAGGGCCACATGGACCAATGCCTTGGTCTTTCCTATATTAAAAAAAAAAAACCTGAAAAACTGAAAAAGCCCTAAAAAAAAATCATGGTGTGCCATACACAGAGAGGCTACTGTGCTCCAAATTTTCCTTGTTTCCCTGTTCCATCATGCCTGATTCAAATGAACTGAGTTCTCAGCAAGTCATTACATTCTCAAAAGCCAGTGAAAGAGTCATTTGTTTAATAGCTAAGGCAAAATAAGCACCTTTAACATGCAGGTTAGTGGCTCCTGAGGACTGAAATTTGACCCCTCTGAGGATAGGGTTGAATTGAGATTTAGTGTAAAACTGACGTAATTCAGGAAGATCCAGAGACAAAATGTCACTAAAGGAACCAGAATGGTTCTGTGTCAAAGCCCTGAAGGCTGTGAGGAATGAAGCCCCCATTACAATTCTTTCACTGAGAGGAAGTGAATGGGTTAGGAGGACACTCCTTCCTGTCCAATTAACCAAGCACCCAGCTGTCTGCTCTACGAGAGAGCAGCACGGCTCTAAAGAGGAGACAAATGAGAAAAAGAGAGAATGAGGACATGTGAAGGAATGAGCAGCACACCTTCGTGACCCATGGGAACTCTTCACATCTTTTTCTTGCCACTGCCAAGCTAGAACGGAAACCAAGAAAAAGACGGGCGAGAAATGAACAGAGCAACCTTGAGGGGAAGTGATGATGGTGGATGACGAAGAGGCAGAGAAAGCAAACCCTGTAGGGTTCTTCTTTCTCACCCACACATGTTCCTGTTTTTAAGTTTTTAAGTCAAATAATTGAATTCTGTCCTGAATACACTAAAAAAAAGAAAATAGGAAGGCAGAGGTGCATGGATGTGGGTGTTTTGGGGTGTGTATGTGTGTGTGTGTTTTAATACAAAGGGGGGAGTTGGTTGAGAGGAGTTGAGTGTAGATGCTGAGAAACAGTGAGGGTGCTAGCACTCTGCATGCTTTCATTAGCACTCTAAATGCTAATGAATAAGTTCATAGCTTTGAAGATGCAGCTGTGTTAAATATGCATGGGTTATTCAACACGGTGCAGAGCTGGAAAAAAAAAAAGAAAAAGAAACGAGGCGGTAGAGAAAAGAAGCAAGCGATACAGTAAAAATTAATCGGTGGGGAAGAAGAAGAAGAAAAGAAAGTAGAAAATGGGAGATAAGGAAAGCCTGTCTTCTTTGCTCCCACTTGCTTTCTTCTTTTCATCTCCAGCCTTCCTGTTGTGTTTTTTTGTAAAATGCGAACACTGAAACGCTAACGAAACCTTCCATAGACTCTCACGAAATCCCAATAATTTTCATTGCATTTTCCGCACTTTCTTTTCTCTGCTTGCGTTTCATTTTTTCTTCTCTAATGGGAATACAGTTTTATTTTTATTTATTTTTTTATATAGACATACCGATTACAGGCATTAAAAAAAAAAACCTCCAGCAATGTAATGTAAAAGACAGAGAAAGTGGATGCATTTTGAATTGTGGCCCTTGTTGCTACAAAGACGAGTTAGCATAAATTTTCATGGCGTTCTTGTCTTTTCTTCTCCCTGCAGGGACAGATGCAGAGTCAGTCATTAGTGTTAAGTTAGAAGACATTAAGCCAAGCTGCTTGTGGAGCCATAATGACCCAGCAGTTTAAAGAGATGACAACGGCAATGAGGGACAAATCTCTACAGAGGGCGGTTTCATTTTCCTACCGCCACTAGGAAGAAATAAATGGGGTATTTGTTCTGGTGAAACACAAGCCAAACAAATCACACACACACACACACTGATAAAATCATAGAATCAAATTGACAGCCAAATTATTAATGTTCTTTTTAGACATTTGGATGCAGCTTGATTTATTTTTATGAAAAAAAAATATAAGCAAAATGGCATTACGATATGCTAATAATTAACAGGTTAATAGCTTCCATTAATACCTGTGCAAAAGTGACAAGGGGAGCAGAGGACCTGCTTCAATTTGATTTCCCATTAATATGTATGAGTAGACTTGTGAGGGAGAGATGATATGAAGGCACATTATAAGAGCTGAGCAGAGGTGACAAAGCTATCTGATGACTTGGCTTAAAGAGGAAGTGGGGACAATATTAATATCGGAAGACCAATGGCGAGGAGCACATACAAGGGCAGCTTTAAATGTGTAACACCTTTTAACAGCAATGCATTTCTTGTGCAAGATAAAAAGGCTACTGGTGCATAAAAATGCTTTTCATATTTTTGAATGTAGTTTGCAGTGTCAAGTGTTCTTAATTTTAGATACAATATGCTTTTTTATCATCTAAAAACTTGTGCAAAAAGTCATATTGTCAAAACTGAGAAAAATTGTTGTAATGGTTATGATTATGACTGTAGATGTACGAGAACAAAACAATTGATGGGGAACAGAGTTGTTTATTTACAGGTTTCTGTGGGACACCTCCATGACATATTTTATGTTAATAGTGTAGGGGAACACCTCACCACAGAAAAAGATCACGTCAACTTGAGAAATACTTTTTTTTGTGCTTGAAACTGTTAAAAATAAAATTAATCCATTCTATTGGGAACACACATCATATTTTACTGATATTCTTTGTCTCAACTCGCAAACTTTCAAAATTAACACAATATAATAAATATGTTATTCTATGTTAACTGTTTAAACTCAATATGAACTCAATAACCCAAGGCCTGAGAGGTATTTTCTATGAGATTTTATATGAACTTGAGACCGTTTGAACAGTTCGAGCAGATGTTGTATCTCTGTATCCGTGTGGGAAAGGAGGACTTTTCTCAGACTTGTTCCCATGAATATAACAATGGAAGAGCCTTTGTTTGTTCAATTTGACGTCCCTTTTTTAGGAGATCATCTGGACATTTTAGCACCAACTTAACTGGTTTGTTCCACTTTGGCGTAAGCTGTTGGGGGAAGAATCAGTTTTGTGTTGTGTTTCCTTGACTGATGACGCCTTCTGGATGGAAGGTGAAATGTTTCAGCACACACACAAAGAAACTGTATAAATGACCTGACTGAAAATTGTTGGTTTGATCCTAAATATATTGTCTTTGTCCTTGTCTACCTTAACCCGAGTCCTAATCTGGCTTCAAGTGATCTTTATGAACAGGAATGTTTATGTGATAAAAACGTGTAATTTTGCATTAATGTTTTTGATAACAAATAAATATTATATTATATTATACTGTATAGTATATATAATATAACAAATTTGGATTGGATGCACAAGCCTTAAAAACATGAATTGAAACTAAAAGTACAGGAGGGTCATTAGACAATAATTAGTCTTACTAATAATTAGCAAAGGAGGGTGGAGGCAGAGCTTGGTGCTTAACCTTTGTCACTCACATTTTTGTTGTCAAGCTCACTTTCCAACATGGAAGCAGCCAAGAGAAACCTACTTTTTTTTTACACTATATAGTCATGTCACATTATACAATGTTAAGTTATGACATTTACATTGGTTGTGTAATCTTGCTTTAAATTATGTTGCATTACGATATGTTATGTTACATAGTATTCAAATACTAGTATGGATCTTTTGAAATAAATCAGACCTGGCACATTTTTGTTCAGCCCCCTAGTCTTGTTCAGTTGTGAATATAACACATGTACAATATATAACTGAAAATACTTATATTAACTTTTGGTTTAGTTTTTCAAATTTTACTGTGATTGTTTTGTGTGAACTTAACTTACAGGCCATGAATTAAATCAGAATTTACATGATAATTTGTGTTGGACCAGGGTTTTGTTCAGATGTTTTCCTCAGGTTAGCATTGAGTTGCCAAATCTGCATCGTCCAAAGCATAGAATCCACATTGCCACCAGTTTTTTAATTTTTTTTATTTGTTTTTAGATTCTCGTTTGGCAAACATAAAAAAAAGAGACATTTTGGCATGCTCTACCATACTCCCCCCCACCCCCACCCCAACATATTCTGCTCTCTGTCTTGCATCCACATTCAAGTTCAAGCTGCAACAGGGCATATGAGATGGACGAGACTGATGGGGTATTTTGATGACAAGCATGAGAACCAGCCTTAATTGAAGTTGAACCCTGTGACATTAATATGTTTAACACATTGAGTTGAGTGAGATTTGCATCCATAGGCATTAAGTGAAAACTAAGACTCCACATTTTAAAGCAAATTTGCCATTTTGCTGGTGAACTGCTTTGATGCGAAAATGCTCCACTTGCAACATATTCTATGTTAATGATTAGAATGCTGGTGAGCGTACTTTTTTGCATTGATATGTCTGTTAATGGCCAGCTATTTGTCTACTCACAGTTGACAGCATTAAAGCACATTACTCCTCCATCTCTACCACAGCTTCAGTGTTATGAATTATGCTATTTAAATGGGTTCCCTACTTTAGAAGAGCTCTGGGCAGGGTCTGTGGAGAGGCCTCTAATGGCAGCTAAATGAATTCATGCCCAGATCAGGCGTAGGCTGCAAACACGGCAAAGTAACAACAGCTGTCAAAGATAGAGAGGGGAGCGGAAAGACACAGAGAGAGACAGAGTAGGAGAGTGGAAAGAGGTATGGGGAGAAGATGTGAAAACAGAGTGTTCTGAGCGGAAAATGGAAATCCAGCAGTGCAGTGCAGCCTTTCAACAAGTGTTTGGGGGAGTTGCATTGGTTGCAAAGAAATCTATTGACTGCTACAGCAGCCATTATTCACTAAGTCAGGACACTGAATCAAATAATGAGGGCTGAGTGTGATTGATAGTATTTGATGTGATTAGGAGTTTATTTCCTTGGGGGGTATTGATTTGTCGTTTTGGCATTTGCCTTTTTTTTTTCACAAGATGGAAAAAAAAAAATTAAGTATCTTTCAACAAGTCATCCATCAGTGACCTTCAGCGTTGATATCCCAGCTGCTGTGACTGTGAGCCTATCGGAATCAAGGAGCAGAGTGGGAGAAGAATCGAGATGAAATCTCCTCATTTCTTTCTGATGTGTACTTTTCTAAACTGTGGCTGACATGCAGCAACGCTTCAGCTCAGAGCAAGCAGAGATATGCTGAAGGAGAGGCATTGTACTAACAAATGGAGGGGTGGTGGGGGTGAAATATTTATATATGATGGATGAGAGGGTTGCAAACTGTCAGATGGTTCCTTTATCTTGCTTTTGTGTTTGTGATGCGCAAAATGAGGAAAAGGAAGGTCGAGGACCGGAAATGGAGGGCAACAATAGAAACAAGTAGGTGGGGTGGGGTGAAGGAGAGGAGATGCTATCACATGTGTAACTGACAGAATGTTGCCTCCACCTCTGTCCATCGCTAATGAAGCCATGAGGAACATTATGCAGATGAGCCTTAATGGAGCGTTGGCTACAGCCCCAACAGAGGGTCAGTGATCACCTCCTTCACTCCTCTGTTTACCTCATTGTTAAGTTCCTTTACCTCCTACAATCTTCTATTTAATTATCTCCCCATTTCCCCCCGATCCTCCTGCCCTGAACATATTTTACTTTCCAGCTCACCCTCATCATCCCATTAGCCTTTTCTGAGAGTGGTGCTCTGACACCAGTCTCCACCTTCAAACATGCTGGCTGATGGAAGATGAATGCATGTACATATGGGATACAATAAAATCTTGTTGGGAAGCAGGAAGTCAAAGAGGAAATAAACACGTAAGAGTACATATTTAAAATACTGGAGAACACTAGCACTGCTCCATCGTAGGTGAAAAATTAAGGGCCATTCCCAGATCATGGCTCATCAAGCTTTATTCTGCGTGTCAGACATAATTTCTTTTAGATCTGTTCCTATGGAAACTGCAGTTCTCTTATTTTGAGCAGCTGAGGAGAGGTCGTTTCATCAGCGTTTCCCATGGGGGTTGAGGGACACCATTATACGTGTGGTTTAGATGTAGTGGTGGGAGTTGGGGGTGGACTAGCTGGCCTCAGAGGATAAGCAGCACATCTCAGGAAAGGCAGAAAGTAGGTAAGAGTGTTGGATTTTGTGGAAATATTGAAGGTTTATTCTGTCATCACATGAGACAATAGGATGCAGGGAAAATATAATGAATATGCGTTGGCTAGTGTGTGCAAATACACATAGATGATAAGAACGCACACTTTTACCTGCTAATAAATGTAGGGCAAATCCCCTTTGTCTGACAAAAGAGATGGCTTCTTTACCCAACTGCTGGGATAATAGCACAATAAAAATTCCATTTATACCTCTATCTAGTGAGCTTTTATTGCCCATGTCTCACAGTCACAAAACAACATTAATGTTGTAATAAAACTGTTTACTTCTCAACTGTTACATAGTATTAGTTGTGTGGTGTTATTAGATGTTGGTAAGAGATGATGTTGCAGATTTGTGTTTTATTATTCATTTGCAAACTCATTGTTCACTTTTTTTTGTTTTTTTTTTTGTCAGTTGCAAGCATTTTGTTGATCTGCAACAGGTTTCTTCCAAAGGGATGAAATCTGATAGTTGTTTAATTTTCATTGCAATTTTAATTTTATCTTTTTGCTTTGGTGCAGAAATGTGAAATACTTGCCATGTATGTTTTCCCCAAACTAGTACATGGATGTGATAATCTGTGATATCTGTGATATCTGTCTGTTTTGCTTTAACATCTTTGTTTTAACTTGTTTTTTTTTTTTTTTTAAATCTGTATGCCTCTCTTGTGTTTGTCTATTGTTGATTGTCCAAGGAAAATCTACTGTTGCTGTTGTCATCATTCTTAGT
>JARVGV010001030.1:27291082-27303591 GCA_031762435.1 Hypsolebias longignatus | reverse complement strand
CTGGTACTTATATGTAGCTTGTTGTAAATTAGTAGGTTTAAGAGGACTGAGTAGGAGAACTTGCACAATCTGAGGTTTCAGTCATCAGTTCATTAACTAACAGGGATTTAGAGGAAAGGGATCTGAGGACTGAGGACTAGGTTTAGAGGACTGACTGTGGGCTTCATTGCTGCAGGATAGGTCTGCAAAAATGAACCGAGTCGGAATCGAACAGAGTTGGACCGGAACCAGAGCTGTTGCTGTTCTGCAGAGCTAGTAAGTAATATTTAGTAAAGTATGTTGTTGAAACAACATAGGTTTAAGAGTTTAGATTTAGAACATTGCAAGAGTGTGGAAAGGGTTTCTAAAACCTTAATATAATGTTTACTGTACTTGAACTTGGACTACTGTATTCCTACATCGTAGTTTTTCACTTATCGTGGGGCTTCAGGGTACAGATCCCCCGCGATAAACGAGGGACTACTTTAATGTAAATTAAATACAAATATGTAATGTAAAATAAAGGATTACATAAATACTGTATTCACCTCATTTAAAGAAACTGTACTGGTAATTCAACTCAGAGGAAAGATTTTTGAAAAGTCCAAGTCAGGGGATTGCATCCACCATAAAACAATTTCCAAAGCCCTAAACATCCATTAATTTCCTTTATAGATTTCCATGCAGGGAAACAATGGTGTCAAAGGAAATGTACACCCAGGACAGAATGTGACTCCATCACAGGTAAATATGTCAGGGATTTTTTGGTCAAGGTATATGGATGTTTTTAACTACTATGGCTGAGAATGTTAACTGCCCATGAACCATGTGTTTGAGTTCCCAGAGTTCTTTTCTCTCAGAGAGAGCAGAATGAGGAGCTGATGTGATCCTGCATCTGCAACTGGATATCCAAAGTCATCAGTGTCTGCCTCTGAGCCAAGAGCTAATAAGTGTATAAATAACAATCCTCACACGCTGCCGGTGCAGATTATCGTGATTGGACCTCATGCATGTTTAACTTTTGTACATCTGCCTAATCTGTGGTGAAAGTCTGCCCTTGCAAGTAAAACAGGTTAAAAAATCTTCTCCTGCCGTCGAGTGTAGCTTCTTTGAATAAATAAGATGAATAGAGTATATTCTATCCAACATTTTGTTCCTTCGAGTGCTGGCCCCAACATCTAACCTCGAACTTCCAGGCTTGGATCTGAACCATGCACGGGCGAGATTTAATCTCTTTAACTAAAAATCCTCAGGCTGGACTTGCAGAATTTTAGTGAGGCCAGATTGCTTTTGGTTCAAGGGGTGACGGGTGTCAACCAGAGTGGAGCTGTACATAGGAGGTGAGAAGATTATGTTTATTATATTGGAGGATCTGGGATCCTAACATTTATTAAATCTAAGGACTATTTATTATTTTTGGGAGGTCTGGGGCCTCAACAATGTTCTGGGGGGACCTGGGGTCCTGGCATTGTTTTTGGGAGCCACGAAGGTGCTCCGTTATGCTGATAGTCCAGGACCATTATTTTTGGGAGACTGGGATCTCAGATTAGGCAGAAAGCATATAGTTATAGTTAGCTCAGTTATACCTTGACCACACATCACCTGCAGAGGGAGAGGAAATCGTTCAAATGAGGTGTCATGCCAGGCCATGTGTTCAGCAGTTCTGTCTGAACTGCTGCCAGCAACCAATTTGAGGTGGTGTGGACATTCTCAGTGCTAATTTCACCAAGGGGTCATGTTACCTGCAGCTTTAAAGTGCTTTATAAAACAGTTTTGTTTTTGTTTTTTTGCTTCATGCATTAAAAAAAAAAGATATCTTGTGATGTTTTATTCTATTGGCACAAGATCCAGTAAAACACATTTCTGAGGTGGTAAAAATGATGTTTTATCCTGCGTCTATCCATTCATCCTCCCACACAAACACACACGTCCATCCATACATCCATACATACATTTCCGCAGTCACTGCAGTCATGTAGTCCAACTCTGCCCATGGACTTTTTGATTTCGATGGAGAAGTTCCTATACTCAGGCTTGACGGTCCGGAGCAGCGTCACAGTTTTCAGGGAAGCATAGGCTTGCCTTGCTTCATCATCATACTCATCTCCTCTCCTCCACGAACCATTACCTGGAATATACAAAGTTAATTTCCATTATTGACTTAATGGTTCACATGTCAAAGTAATTAATTTTGAAAATGGTAAATCTGCAAACTTGGTAAACAAGAGTTTTGCACACAGAACATTATATGCTCGTCAACAAACTATTATGCAGCAACAAAAAAACTAATTTTAACTTTGACCTTGATTTGTGACCTTGGAGTTGGAGTAATTAAAATGTATGTGACACTTTGTCCGGTGATGAGTGGGTGAATGTGTGTCCAGGTGGTGTTCTGAAAACAACATGGGCTACATAGAAAACTGGAGTTCTTTTTGGGGAAAACCTGGTCTGATGCAGAGAGATGGCATCCATCCCACTTTGGACGGAGCCGCTCTTCTTTCTAGAAATTTGGCTGATTTTGTTTGTTCTCCAAATTATTGACAACTCAGGTTCCAGTCCAGGAAGCAGAGTTGTCTTTCCACACGTCTCTGCTGCTTCTCCTCTGTTACTCACCCACACCCCCATTGAAATGGTGTCAACTCGCCCACGGCGCTAATAAAACAAACCAAAAATCATCTCTAAAAATATAAACCATAAAAATCTTTTTAAAATAAACACAGTTACTTTACCAGAGCAAAATCATAAAATCATTAAATGTGGATTATTGAACATCAGATCCCTTTCCGCTAAATCCCTGTTAGTTAATGATCTGATAACTGATCCTCACATTGATTTATTCCGTCTGACAGAAACCTGGCTACAACAGGAGGATTTTGTTAGTGTACATGAATCCACTTCTGCTAATTATTTAAATGTTCATGTTCCTAGAACAACTGGCCGAGGTGGAGGAGTAGCTTCTATTTTTCAGTCAGGGGTATTGATTAATGCCAAACCAGTTATTAGTTATGATTCTTTTGAGTTGTTGTCCCTCAGTGTTTCGCATCTATAATGAAAATCAGAAAAGCCTCATTTATTAACTGTTATATATCATCCACCAGGCACTTACTCTCAGTTGTTGTCTGAATTCTCAGATTTTTTAAAATCTGACTTATTATTGAAATAAAGTCATAATAATGAGGGATTTCAATATTCATGTAGATGTTGAAAGTTATAATGTAGTGGGGTGGAAAAACAAGTTGTAATAAGTAAATGACAATGCTAAGTATAAAATTAGGCACCCCAACATTTTTTTATTTTTCCATCCTTAATTTCTCATTGTAATAAGTGCTTAAGTGTTATTTCAGTTATTCCTGTCGCATTGGAGGCATAGAGAAGGTTGGGCACAGAAGAATAAACCTTCGTGTGTCTCATCTTTTCTGTGTCACAGGTCAGTAAATATATATGTTAATACATGTATATTGTCTACTTTTAAATGTTGAATTGCGAGACAACAAGTGAGTCACATTATGCTGTTTCTGATTAGTATTATGTAGAAAACAGGACATATTTCTGGATGCTAATTAATGCTAATGCTAACAGATAAGGACTGCTGAATTCACTTTGAACTTATTATACTTTGCAGTTTTTGAAACTGTTCACAGACAAAGGACATTGTTAGGTCGCTTGATTTGTAAAATTGACATTTCTTTATGGGTTATTGCAAAAACAAATAAATTATATTATGACATTCTGTGAGTAAGTAATGGCTGCCTATGTGTGAAGCTTAGTAAAGAGAGACCGCATTAAAGGAACATTGCACCTTTTCAGTTTTGTAGTTGAAGAGTAGATGTTTTTAGTGTTAAGAGAAAAGCTGCTGTTATCCTGTTAAAACAATGGTAAATGGTAAATGGTGCTTTCCAGACCCCATGAGGGGCCCCAAGGCGCTTTGCAGTACCAGCCATCCACCCATTCATACACACATTCATACACCGGTAGTGGTGGCTGCCATGCAAGGCACCAGCCAGTCCTGCCGGGAGCAACTTGGGGTTAAGTGTCTTGCCCAGGGACACAACGAGGTATGCAGTGACCGGGGATCGAACCTGGGACCTTCTGATCCTGAGCCGGCTGCCCTGCCTCTACACCATCTCGGCCTCGGTCAGAAAACATCTCCTGCCACACCCAACCTAAGGAGCACTCAGGGAACACAGCAAGTGCTCAGTGTACCAGTCAGCATTTATTTGGGGCAGTCATTGAACCCTAGACCAGCAACACCTTCACCTGGGAAGTGGGGATGGACACAAGTTGAAGACTGATGGAGGCCTATGTGGTCAGAGCTGCCTGAAGCCTACAAGGCCTGTAAACTGAACTCACTGAATGAACTTATTCATTGTGGGTGTAAGAAGGCATGCCAAGGTAAATGCTGAAAGGCAAGACTTCCCTGCATTACTCTGTGTGCCTGCTGTAGAACATGCAGTAGGCAAGACCTGTAAACATGTGAACCAGATACTTGTACTCTGTATGACACCTGCTACAAGGGTTTAATATTACACTGATTTATGTAAAGACCAGTTTTCAACTTCTTTAGGCTGACACAGTTAAGAATTTTGTTGTACTGTGAGTGGCACCCAATTAACAATGGGATTAGTAAGAGCTTCTTCACATATTGTATTGTTACTACCATTGTCTAACTTTAATTATTTTTTATTTAAACCCTCTGTAAAATGGATGTTATGTGTAGCCTCATATTTCCGGCAATTACTTCCTTCATTGTAATACACCCATCACAATTAAATTATTGATTTAGAATCATCAATACGGCCGTTCGAAGTTCTTTTACATTGAAAAAATGTGTTTAAAAAGACATTTTCGATCGCGGTTTTACTTCCGGTTTTGTTTACGGTTTTGTTTACGGCTGAAAATCCGCGTTTACGACCGCCAGGCGGAGCTGTTCCAGTTTACGACCGTATCGGTATCTGACCGGGTCGTTGGAACGGATCTCGGTCGGAAACCGGGGACTACCTGTATATAAAAACAGGGAGTGCTGGCCCTGTGGCCCACATCAGTACAGCCCACCAGGAAATCTCCCGCAGTCACGTTGGACCTGATTTTAATTCACTCGTGACAAATTCCTTCATTTCTCACAATTTCAGTCATGGCATCAATGGACAAGAAGGAAGAGATCGCTTGCCTCTTGGGAAAAAAGAAAACAAAAACAAAAGAAAACCAGACAAGGGAATTTAATACTTTGGTGTCACATACAAAACAATCCATCGAGGAGCAGTTTATTGTGCAACACTGAGTACACGTAAGCAGTCGTAAAAATTTAGCTTTGCGAGGACATGCCCTGCGGGCATCCGCTTCGAGTCTAATCCAGTACGAGCAGATATACGCGAACTAAAGTCTGCCCGACTATGTGTGAGCCTTTAGATTAAGCCTGGCCATCTTACAGAATATCCTATTTCAGCTAAGATTCTGTTCTTTCAGTAATGATCCACATCATGACCTTAGCTGCGGGTTGGAACATACTGTAAATCAACATTACCTTTTGGCTCAGCTCTTTCTTCACCACAATGAACCACAACAGCATTCTCAGACATGTGAACCAGGCCCCTATGTATCACTCCATCTTTTCATCTATCATCTGAACTTGCAGCAGAAGCACACAATCTTCAATAAATAGAAAAGAAACTTTAGATGTCCACTTACTTGAGATCTCATCTATGGACACCACACACTGGATTACAGATGAGGGACAGCCTTGGCAGTGAACAAATTTGACTTAGTGCAGCAGTTACAACACTTGTTTTGCTTATACAAAGTACAGAGACAGGGAAAGTCTTTGAAAATGCTCAGGTAACCCATAATCCCACAATGCTCAGCATAGCACCCAATCAGAATATGATCATAAGCCTTCTTCAAGTCTGCAAAACATGTAAACTGGAGAGTCAAACTCCTGTAACCCCTTAGAGACTCTGTAAGTGTAAAGAGGATTTAATGTTCAATGGTCTGAGCAAAACCCACACTGCTACTCCAAAATCTAAAGTCTGACAATCAATCGGAGCCTTTCTTTCTGACTTTCTTGTAAAATTGCCAAAGGAAGCTAACAAGAGTAATCCCTTGTAACACTGTGTATGGTCACCCATTCAAAAAAATAGTGACCACCACCCTGGTCTGTCACTCCATAGTTGTTTTCCCAGTCCTCCATGTGACATTGAAGAGGCATGCTAATCATAAAGTTTACACTTTGTTTCACTGTAACTGAAAAATTGTCAAACAATAATAATAGTTCGCAATCATTTTGTGTTAGCTGCAATTCGTGTTATGTATTGCCACTATATCAATGCATAATAGTTACTGTTTACACTGAGATGCACTTCAAAACTGAGACATTTTCTTACCTTTAGAATATAATTTCACTTTTTACAGATATGGTATTTAAAGCTGATATAACCTGAAGAGTTTTATTACACTTCCATGACGTTTTGCAAAATGTATGTTGTTCAGAACCCATTTTCAGTTTGTCTTAAAACTAACACCCACCAGCAATGCACTTTGCAAAAAAAGAATAAAACAATCCTGAATCCATTTGAACTTCTAACTGGGAGTACTTAGCATTATGCAACAGTTTTGTGTTCATCGGCAGCCAAATTCAAGTTTCAGATCACATACCGTACCTGCATCCATCTGAGACCTGCAGTTTATAAAGCATCTGATGAGGCTGGACCTAAAAAGAGAGAAAAGCTATGTTGCAAGGGAGAGTGAGTTTGGAGTGATTTGATCCAATTTGGCCTCCAGTAGGAATGCAGCCTAATAGGACCTGTGCTTTGTGCAGATGTTTGTATGTGAAGTGCATTTTAATGAGGGCTGGTTTATTGTTATCACCCGCCTCTGAAGGTGAAGGCAACTGACTTGAAGGCAACGTATAATCTGTTGATATTAATGTGAGTCAACCCAATTTACGATGGTCGCCCCAGCAAAGCGAACAAACACATAAATTACTCAATACATTTTTCAGATATTACCATACCATTTTATTTATAGAGCACTTAAAACAGTGTTAAGGCCAACCAAAGTGCCAAAGAAATTGAGCTAAAACATGGTGTGGTAGTAACTTGGATGAATCCTCAAAAAATACTTTGAGCGCTATCTGGTTGTGCAAGACCTCTGTTTTAAACTATCCCATTAACAATGGGAATCAACCATGTCTTTAATAAAAATCTCACAAACCCCTTGGACAGATGTTAATGGAATTTTCTGAAAAAAAATAATGGCTGTACATTTCCAACTGATTAACATTCAGGAACAACCTGGCTGCAATAGCTCATCAGTTTCTAGCCATAACAAAATGACTGCAGCTTAATGAGTTTTTCAAACACCAATCTTAACTTTGATGTGGTAGTAGCTGAGAATCATTCAGAACACACACTCCATCCTCTAACAGATCACGTTGTGAAGATTCTGCAGTTTTTTGTTGTCTTTGCTCTTTCCTTTTGTTTTGGAGGAGTGCTGATGTGAGCTTTTGGTGTGCATGTTGGGAGCAGAGCCTTCACGAAGCCGATTCTCCACAGGTGTGGCTTTAAACAGTTCACATCAAGTCAGTATTGGCCAATTGTGTCTCCATTACCTGTTCCTGTTCGGTTTGTTGACCCGCCTTTCCATGCAAGCCCAGCTGAGAAATCGATTTTGACATCATCAAACTGAAGTCATTGATTGGTCCGTGTACTGACATCACTAGATGGGCCATGGTGATACTGGCAAACTCCTCCTAAAATATAATTTTCAATCTGATTGTTGCAGTGTATTTTACCTTGTTAGCGATGGCAAGCAGCAAATCCCATATAATCCCATGAACCAGTTATGAGGTGCAAACATATTTAACTATTTTGGCTGACAAGCACAAACAGCATGAGCTTGATAGTGCTATGAGGAACTAATGAGTGTACAGGGTCTGAAAACCTGACTTCCCACAGTTACACTTAAACAAATAAACAGTGCCGGTACAAATAGTAATAATAACAATTAAAAAAAAGAAATCAGTAGGAAGCCTGGACTTGGTTCCATCTGTGGAGACAACTTAAGAAGATGAGTGCTGTTTTCTGCTCCCATAAATGTATTTAATTTGTGTGATGCTTTTCGCACTTCATTGTCTGTTGAACTTGGCTAGTTTGGCTGCTCACGTCTTCATGCAGACCAAATATTGTGGCTCTATTGTTAGCGTGTACTGTATTGCTAAATGGCTACTAAACAACGTATGCTAACATTAATTCAACCTTTATTTATACTGGTTAGTCCCATTGAGCCCCGGGGAGTCGTTTACAAGAGAGACCTAATTTTAACAAAGAGGGACGACAACAGTGGACAACAAATATAACAGTAGACAATCATAAAAGAAAGCTTACTAATTGAGCAGCACAAATGAAAGAAAACTATAAAAAAATATATAAGTGCGGCCCTTTTATTCTTATTCAGAATAATATTTTGCTTAGATGAGAAAAGGAAAGAAAAACATGAGGAGAGACGGTATAAAAAACAAAAAATCTCTCACACCGTGTCCTGGACAGGGCATGATTTGAGGCATCAAAAAAAAACTACCACAGCATAGCAACATAAATAGACGTGATACATGTACTTATAGCTGGTGAAGTCATTGAATTTTAAAGGGAAGTCGTAGCACTGTCCAGAGCCCTCCATCCCACCCCTCAGCTATTGTCCAGATCAGAGGTGTTATTGTCAGCTCAGTTGAGGTTTTGTCACATGTCCACAGCCTTGGGGAAGGGAGGGATGAGGAGACAAACAAAGCATCTTTATTTATTTTTTTCAAAACATACCAGGAGGAGTTGAGATAAGCCCGTCATCAAGGCTACATTTTAGATCAGGCAGAACTTGTGAGTTCCTGTTTCTGCCTTTTAAAGTCTTGCTGGTAAAAGTTCTCAGATGGAAAGCTTCAAACAGCTAAATTGATTCCTTACGCCAAAACCCAAGTCACCAGCTTCTCCAAGATGTTTCCACCTTCATGTGTGCTGCTAGAGTCCACAGTCCTGATATCAGCCTGCTCCAACTCTCTGACGCAGCTCCACATAATTCAGTCTGAGTGCTGCCAAGCTTCGACACATCCACATGAATTTGTAGACAATCCAGATTTCACCAACCTAAACAGCAGAATCCAGTTGTCATCATGAATCCAATTAGTTTCCATCGAGGCACGGAGGATCCTCCCAACCCTGACTCCTGTCAGGAGAAATTGATCAATTTTGTTGAGAAACCAGCTGATCAAGACCTTCAAAGTAGGAAGGTGTGCAGGATTTTATTTATTTATTTTTCAAAAAGACGCTCTCAGTGGTTCACAGACAAAAGAATGCAAGCAGGGAAGTGGCGGGTACGGAGCACAGGAAAATACATCTGGCTTCACCAGAGGACAGGAAGAAAAAAATAAATAAAAATTAAGATCCATCAATGATAATAAACAAATTGAACAACACAAACGATAAAGGATAGTATCAAAATTCATGTTCAATAATCCAGGTATAAAATCCAACAATGTTCAGTCAGGTCGGCTGGATGGTTTCTTATTGTGCTGAGATGTTTCGCCCTTCATCCAAAGTGCTTCCTCAATCGGAGAAGCCAGACACAAAAAAAAAAAAAAAACTGATTCCCACAAACAGAATACTCCATAGAGGGGGGAAAAACTGTTTGCTGGTGCTGAGATTGCCTCTGGGGCCCACCCTCTCCCCCGTCAACTCCTCTGAGACAGTCACGCTGAATTGGTTCAAAACTGGGCCCCTGAGCAAGGCCCTTAACCCCCACCATCTGCTCCCTAAAACAGGTCTCTCTTGAAAATGAGTTATCGTGGCTCAATGAGACACCTGTATGAATAAAGGGTAAATAAAAAATTAAAATAAAAAAACACCAAAGTTCATGCTCAATAATCCAGGTATAAAATCCTACAATGTTCAGATGAAGGATAATCCATCCATCCATTATCTTTTACCCGCTTATTCCATTTTGGGTCACGGGTGCCCATGTCCACCAATCACTGTGTGAAGGGCAGGGTACACCCTGGACGGGTCGTAAGTCCATCACAGGGACACATAGAGACAAACAACTATTCACTCTCACTCACATCTAGGAACAATTTAGAGTTACAATCAGTCTAACATACATGTTTTTGAACTGTGGGAGGAAAATGGAGTACTCAGAGAAAACCTACGCATGCACAGAGAGAACATGCAAACTCCACCCAGAAAGGCCCCCGGACCACACTGAGAGGCAGTAGCTCTACCAGTTGCACCACCGTGCTGCCCCCAGTTGAAGGATCATGATTTGGAGAATAATAATTTAAGAGAAGTTATTTAATGAGACCATATCAAGTTGTTTATCATCAATGCAAGCCAGGAAATGATTTAACAAGTTGCATCAGCATAACCAGCATAACCAGACCCAAAGTTGCATTCATGTCACCAGATCTCAGCTCCTTACCGGGTCAGTTTGAGGGCAGGATTCACTCATCTTTTGGGGGTTTTGCTGGCTGATCTGACCAGGATACACCAGGAGGAGAAGACCAGCCAGGTCAGGCAAAGCTGAAAGTCACTGTGACTGCTTCAGGGATCGGTGCGGATGACAGCTGATGAGAATGTGTGCTGGCGATAGGCACCCTTCAGCAGGCTTGCACTTTAAGCCAGAAACACGCCTCACAGTGAGAAAAACAATGCTTCATCTTTGGTACTTGTGTGAAATGTCTACTTAGCTTCTAAAGAAATTGGAACGGAGCAAACCTGTTTCTTAACTCAGGAATAAACATAAACGGACATCAGACGAAACACGTCAGACGAACATATCATAATGGGGAAAAACAGATGAACTGCCATACCACACAAATAAACTGCGTGAACTCTCAGCTCTCAGAAATGTTTTGGGGAACTCTGTAATAAATATGACCCTCCTCTGAAGTAATCTGATTCAAACTCAAAAACACTTACACAGGTGTCTCCCAAGGAAAAGTTATTTTCTGAAAAACAAAACAAAGAAGTATGTAAAACATATTTCACATGATTTCATTATAAAGATTGCAAACAATAATCAACATTATTAATATCTGCATCTATAATAATCAAATAAAACAAATGTCATTAATGATTTTGTTTTATTTCTTAAAAGCCTAAAATAAAAGAGTAAACATTAGTAAAACTGTAGCTGACAGTGAATGTATGAAAACATCAAATATTATTCAAGTCAAAAGTAACTTTAAGGATAATGGTTCATGGTGAGTTTGGTAGACACCCCCAGGGTCAGAGGTCATCATCAAGGAAGCAAATCTTCATGGTACACTAGTTAGCAACATACGCTATCAGCTATCTTGTTGGCTTGTTCTGAGAAATGTAATGTTTTATTTTCATTATTATTATTAATCCTTTATTTTACCAGGGAAAAAAAAGTGAGATTAAAAAATCTCATTTTTATGATTGCCTTAGCCAAAGCTACTGGCAACAAAACTCAGTTCCCTTAACCGAACTTTAACAATAATAACATTTAACATTGTTTGAAAAAAAAAAAAAAAAGTTAACAAGTCACATTTAAATCAAATTGTTAAAATTTGTATTTAAAAGGCTATATCTGTACATACTAAAAACTATTCATATCAGATAGCTGAAAAAAAACCTTTTTTTAAATACCACTGAACATGTTCAACAAAACCAGTTCCTTCATTTTAAATTAAAGTGTATTCCATATTTATTTGATGGTGTTTGCTTGTTTGTTTGCTTGCTTGTTTATTTTTCTCACATATCTGTGGCCAGCATGGCCATATTGTTAGCAAGCTTTTCTAACTAGTTAGCAATATTTAGCGGTACACATTGGCAATACAGCTTAACAGCTCTCAGCTGTTCTGGATCAGGTGATTGACCCTCAGGGTTTATTAGGTGGAGCTGGGACAGTATTCTTCGTGGGTACGTTGGTCTTCTCGTGGTGATGTTCCTGCGTCAGAGTTACTTTTGTGTCCCTGTGTGACTACCAGTGAAGCAAAAGAAGACTAATTAACACTTACCTTTCTCCAGGTCCCTTTGCGAACCTCCTGTTCCCCTTGTGTGAGCGTCACCCTGCTGATGTACAGTTCTGCTCACTGCTTCTGCTCTATAATTGGGCTGTGTAAGTCACCTTCATTCCTGCAATGATCTTCTGGCTTACCGCTCTGGAAAAAAAACAAAAAAAACCAGCTTTGTCTCAGCATCCACCTGCTGGCCTGCTCTGCCACCTTCCAACACGCTCATCTGCTGCCTGCACCTAACCATCATGGTACCCTCTGCCCCCTCCCCAGAGCCTGAAAAACTCAAATATATCATAAGACCTTCTTCTCTGATTAATAACCACAAAAAAAAAAAAATACATAAAATAAAAAAATACTGTCTTCTCTCCGTCTGTGGGCCAATTCTGCTGCAAAGTTTTGTTCTATTTGAAAAAGGCTTGTTTTAAACGTTTTCAGTTGTTTGACAGTTCTTGGTTTAAGCTCTTAGACAGATACTTTATTAATCCCGGGGGGGGGGGGGGGGGGGTTTTGA
>JARVGV010001030.1:27052741-27063394 GCA_031762435.1 Hypsolebias longignatus | reverse complement strand
CTCACACCTAGAGACAATTTAGAGTTACCAATCAGTCTAACATGCATGTTTTTGGTCTGTGGGAGGAAACTGGAGTGCATGGAGGAAACCCACACATGCACAGAGAGAACAAGCAAACTCCACCCAGGGGGGCCCCCGGACCGGGATTTGAACCGGCAACCTTCTTGCTGAGAGGTAGCAGCTCTTCCAGTTGCGCCACCGTGCTGCCCCATGCAGTTTATAACATATTAAAATAACAACCCAATACATGCATCATACATTCCTCATTAAAATTTCACATACATCTTAACTGTGCAAGAGATAATCTTGTTCAATAAAACTCTAGCCTTTATTCTACTCCTGTCTTACTTCTAGTCTGGCTCTGTCCACATCCTTGGGCAGTTTGTTGCGCCCTCTGGTGGTGACAATGAGCGACGCGTAGGGATAAATCTGTAGGAAAGAGAAGGCTGTTCTATGTTCTATATTTTATAAGTGGGTCTAATTATTACAAATCATGTTAAAACTCCTACCTTGTGTTCTGCTGAAAGAAAAGGGAAAAGGCCACATAAATACATGAGACAAAGAGATTGGATTAACTGGTTCAATTTAATAAAATGCTAATGTCACAAAGTCCAATTAAAATTACCTCTGCTTCCCCAGTTGACCTCGCTGCCATCATCATACTGGTACTGATAACAATCTGCACTCTGAGGCTGCAGGTGCACAGAATGAAATTATAATTTAACTGCAATAATTGGCTATGGGAATTTAGCAGAAAACAGGCTAATTAGTATTGAAATTGGTTTAAAAAATAAATAAATAAGTGAAAGCTGTGTAAAAATGTGTCATTGTGGTCTCACCCGTTGGATACCATTGCGTCCATACCCTGATAGAGAGGCTGACTTATAAGCAAAGTCTAAAATTTAGACAAAAACAAAGCATTAAAAAATTGGCAAACAAAAACAGCAGCTTTGATTTTAATGTCAGCTACCATGCAATTTCAGAAATGTCCAGAAGATGGCGCTCATTATTAAGGAACATTAAAGCTTAATTCGTCCAGATGTGTGGCACAATACAAAGCTTCAGATAAATGGATGTCATGCGAGAAAAATAAAATAAAATCAAATATTCAACCAGTCAAAAACGAACAAATAAACAAACAAACAAACAAACAAAAAAAAAAAACAACAACAGTTACTCATGAACTTAAAGAGAAAGCAAGCAGCCTAAACATTGCACTGTAATTTAAATTCATTTATTTTTGCAGGAAGAGATTAAAGACAAACTCACCGCTATCGATGCTGTACTGAGATCGAGGCGCTGTGAAAGAAACAGAGTATTTCATTATATTTTGAACATGCTGCAGCATCTTTTGAGTTTGAAATAAATTCTGATATCTTGGAATAAAAAGGGGTCGCGTGTTGCTAATTATCTGCCTGGTCTGCAGCGAAACAAAGACACTAAAAAAGAGCAGATTAGGAACTCATCAAACCATGAGAAGCATATAAAAAATTAACAGGCTTAAAAGAAAAAAGAAAAAAAAACACTAATTGCTTTAGCATCTCTTTTAACTTTTTCTTGTCTGTAAATAGAGCCAAGTGAGCCCTGCCCAGCTGTTTTCCCTTCAACTTGAAAACCAGCTCTAATGAGAGATTTTACTGGCCATAAATAAAACAGGACAGCTGTGAGTACAGGCGCGTGAGACCGAGTCGCTGATGGAGGGATGAACAGATTGGAAGGCTAGTCTGTTAAAATATGGCTAAAAGTTCTAATAAGCACACCAGGTGTACAGGGAGACTGTAAAAAAGCCAGAGCAATGACAGGAAAAGTTTAAAAGAATGTATAACAGAAGGCAGGCTGGTGTCAGAAACCGAAAAAGAAGAGCGCCAACATTCAGCAGGTCCAGTAAAACAATTTAAACCCAGAGAACCCTGTTTGCGTTGCGCTGTCTGTTATTTGTGCAGCTGCGTCAGCAAGTTTGAAATACAGTATTCTGATTAATTTGGATTCAGCGTTTGTTCCTCTATAAACTTCCATTCAGCAGCAGCGACGAGCCTCGTTGACCGGCCACTGGGCTCAACCTGAGCGCAAGCAAACACGGCGACTCATAAAAACTGCACAAACACACAGTCAGAGGTGCAGGAGTCCATGAACCTTCAGCCTAAAGGAGGGAAACGAGCAGGCGGGGTGAGCCTTACAGCCGTTGATGATGCTGTTGTACACCGTTGTCCCGTAGGCTGTTGTGTTCAACGCTTCTTTACTCCCACTACGAGAATTTCTTGCACTGCCCCAGGGGTCGTTGTCATAGGAACCGGATCTGGCTTTCATCTCCTCCTTTAGGATCATCCTCCCGATGCCACTCCCAACCTTCAAGCAAAGACAGTGGTGAAAAAGAAAGGTACAAACAAGGGGGGGGAGACGAAGTGAACCTACTTTAATTGGACGCTGCAGAAGAGCAGATGGAAAAATAACGAGGCTCTTACTCTTTGAAGACTCTGACTCCAGCTCTCTTCATCTCCTCCCGTTGAGAAGCGTCTTCTCGGCATGCGATAGGCTAAGAGAGAACGCAGATGAAAGAGATCCCCCCTTGAATGAGAACAGAGCTCAGGGTGGGAACAAAATGAATAAGTAAATAAATATGACAACACCGTTACAAAACGAGCTGCGTGGCTCAGAGGAAAACAGAATAGCACACATGAAAAGCAGCTTCCTTACCCCTGGGGGAGCTGGTGTATGGGTAGTAGTCAGACTCTGACTGTGTGTATGGCTCCGGGGAGTAAGTGGACAGACTGGAGGACCTGAGGATGTCTTCACTCGTTCTGCTTTTTGTGGCTGATTCCACGCGATTGTCTGGAAAATTACCGATTGCGTTAGACCAAACGATTGTTAAAAGTCTGGACTGTTTCGAGGGTTAGCTGACCTCATCAACATAGACCCTTCTTTTTGATTTTCATGACAACATTTCCGTTGATTAAACAAGAAACGTTGTGTTTTTGTCTTGTCAAACTCAAGATTGAAACATTACACTATAACTTGCTTTTCTATCCATTAAAACATGAGAAACAAAACTGCTGTGTGGCTATAATTGCCAAGTATAGCTGAAAATACAGAAGTGTCTCATGAAGCCCCCTTCACATTGGGTGATAAGCACCCCCTAGCACTCCCTACAGCCGATAACACCATGGCTGGATTGTGGCAAATTAGGAAAACCTCCTTCAGTGCAAAATTTGTCATGACTCCGAGTACTCAAAATAAAAAGGCTCTCCAAAAATGATCATGCATGACAATATTTCAGCTACACCTTGGGCCCTGCCCTGGAACTGCTCTCTACTGCATCAAGATGCAGCTATCCAAGGTGATGTCATGCTAGCACAATGCTGCTGCTACAGATATCACGCCAGGTTGCTGTAATCTCATCAGGCTGCAGCCTCGACAGGAGGCGTGGCGACCAAGCCGCGTTGTAGACTTTGCTGCTGCCACCAAAAAAAAAAAAAAAAGATACAACCTTGCTACAGAAGTTTTGTTCTTCTCACAAACCTACATGTGGTGCCTCAATGGTTTAGCGTGCACACTTTGGCTTAATTTATTTCCCAAGGCTCTGCAAATGTAAAGCAACAAGAAATACAGCTCTCGCACTTTAGAGATGCAAAAAAGCTGTGACCGTATTGAAGGAAAATTTGCTGCATTGCTTTTTGGAACATGTTCCAAATTCCTTCGAGGCCCCGCAGCTCACTCAGGAACATTAGAAATCCTTGTGAACTTTGCGAAAACATTTTGGGGAAACTCTGTCTACATACTGTTTGGTAACACTTCCTGCCCAATAAGTGCCACTTTATCACTCTGTCACATGTCAGGGAGAGTCCACCGCATCCATCATGTGCCAAAACCCTGCAAAGAACATTCCCATTCTGGTGGGGGTGGGAGAGGTGTGATTCTGACTAAAACTTAAAAGAAGGAAGTCCTGGACCTCCTTATTTTAATTAAATAAAATTAGCAGTCCTAGCAGCAGGAGTTTTGGTAGCACTTTACAATAAAGTACACAACATTTGATTAACAACTAGGGAAAGCCTCAGGAACGAATCAGGAGCTAATGGATAGTTAACCAGTACTTACTGGGGAACACACAGCTAAGCCATATTAGAGGACTATTGGTTAATTACCTTGTAAATGAAGAGGAACTAATCAATAACTAATGGGTAGTTACTAAGGAAACCAAAGAGGAACGAATCAGGAGCTAATGGTTAACCAATAGGTTTACCAAAGAGAAAATCCAATAAAATCAGTGATGACTGGGAAACAAGTTTTTGACCATTATGAGCTGTGACCTCACTGGTGCAGGGTTTATTCAGAACCCACATGGATGATTTATCCTCTGCTTCTGTGGTAACAAACCAGTAGTTGGCTGTGACGTTCCCTTGTAGTTAATCAAATTTTTGTGTACCTTATTGTAAAGCGTGACGAGAGTTTTAGCAATCAAAAGCTGTGAAAAACAATAAGCTTTGTTTAAAATAGATTTTTTAGCAAAGATAAGCCACTAGCCAGGCTAGCAGCTAGCTGCTTCCTGTAGCCTTCAGTTGTCATGCTAAGCTAAGCCAGCTCGTCTGCTCCACTGACAGCATGGCACCAATTTGTGCATCTTGATTTCAGAGTGAATTTTTTTTTTTCAAGCATTTTAGGGTTTGGCCTTCAGACAGCAAATAAAAAAATAAAAATAAAATAAGAACGCAAACGTACAACAAAAGTGACAAAGGTACAAATACAGATTTTCCGACGAAACATTCATCAGAGTCATCACATTCACTTTTCTTGTCAGAGGAGATCGATATTTTACCAAGAGCAGGAAAATAACTTCCACATTAAAGTGGGTTCAGTTACAGCACAGTCATTTTATGAGCACTGCAACACCATGACACTGAGGCCACTCTGTACTCGGAGCAGTCAATGAATGTCAATGGGAGCAACATGCGATGTAATGTCACACTTCATTCTGCTAGCCATTAGCCATGCCAGCCCCACCCACAACCCACAATCTATTGGATTCCTATATACATGAAGAATGAGGCCTGTGCTAAACATTTACATCTTTGGGACACACTCAGTGATGTTTTAGTTCTACTACAAAGCGACTCACACAGACAAACACGTGTATCCACTGAGACTGAGTTAAACAGCCAGAGGAGGGATATACTTACAGTGGCAAGGTCACCGTGTAAGTGGAGCACGGAGTGGGGGGAAGTGAATAAAAATGATTGGATGCAATAAAAAGGAGGCAAAAAGAAAAGGGAAACATTATTGGATCATCCCAGAGGGAGGTGTGAAAATGTAGAAGCTTTGCTACCCACACATGAAGGACAAAACATATATACTGTATATAATAATAATCTAACATATTTTTAATACAATCTTTCTTAGTGTAAGTAGCAAATTTTATAACTGATTAGTTCAAAACTGGCTTTTAGTCCACAAAATCAACACAGTTTTACGTGTCTGCTGTGTTCGAGGTTTCACATCAACTCTGGTTGGTGCTGAAACAAGAGGAAGTATCGATCAATAGCAATTAAGGAAGATGTACAGAAGCAGGATGGATTAGACTGACATGAGTTGAGTGTCATTGGTCAAACGAGGCAAGCTGACACATTTAAAACCCCGTACATCTTCACAATACCCATTTGCAAACGTATGTGGAAACATCCTGACCAGTTATGAACTAATAGTAGCGCTGAGAAACATAGAAGTTGACAATGACTACACACTCAGTGACACGGTGATCACACACTAACCCACACACACTGAACAGAGGAGCATGCAAGGAAAAAAGCAACAGAGATAAACAATCATCAAAGAGAGGCTGTGAATCAGTTGAAAAGCATTTTAGAGTCATTCAATTCGATTCAGTTCAGTTTATTTGTATAGCGCCAAGTCACAACTGAAGTCATCTCTGGGCACTGAACAGAAACATTCATATAAAAGTAATAAATTAACACTATTTATCTGAGGAGCAGACTGCTTTGAATTTAACTGCATTGCAGAACTCTCATCTTGAGCAACAGTGGAAAGGAAAAACTTCCTTATGGAAGAAACCTTTAGCAGAACCAAGCTCAGGATAAGCGGTATCTGCTTCGACCGGCTGGGTTTGGTAGGAACAGATACACAATGGCAGGTCAAGAATCACATGCTAAGATAGAAATAGTATCAACTGAAAACTATTCAATCATAGCAAAGCATTTAAAGAAATGAGGTCAATTTGTCCTCCAGTAGTCTAAGCTTAAGGCAGCACAACAAGCCAACCCTAAATATAGGGTTTAGCAAAAACTCTTAAGCCCAGTCTTAAAACTGGATGATGTGTCAGCCTTACAGACAGAAACTGGAAGTTGGTTAGAGAGGAGCCTGATAACTGAACGATCTGCCTCCCATTCTCCTTTTGGAAACACTAGGAACCACGAGTAAACCTGCAACCTGACAGTGAAGTGCTCTGTTAGGAAAATATGGAACAATAAGATCTTGAAATAAGATGATGTTAGGTTGTTGAGAGCTTTGTAGGTTAGAAGTAAGATTTATAATTCAATTATGGATTTGACAGGGTGCCAATAGAAAGAAGCTAAACTGGAGATGCTGTATGATCTCTCCTACTAACTGGAGGCCAGATTAATGCCATTAAAGGTGGTCAAAAAACTGAAAAATTCATTCCTAAGATGCCCAGGTCCAAAAACTAAAACCCCAGTCTTGTCTGTGTTTCAAAAGCAGAAAATTTAGGGTCATCCAGGTTTTGATGTCTTTAAAACATCCTTATACAGTAGTCTAATTAGCTGAATGGATTCATTTGACAAATATAACTGTGTATCATCAGCATAACAATGAATTTTTCCCCATGCTGTTTAATAGCATTACCTAATGGAAGCATATATAAAGTAAAGAGTAGTGGTCCAAGCACTGAACCCTGAGGAACACCATGACTAACTTTGGTGTATAAGAAGAAGAAGAAGAAGAAGAAGAAGTGAAGATTAATTACAATATTACTTTACAAATTGGAATATATCAGATAAATATGATTTAAACCAATTTAGAGTCGTTCCTGTAATCCCAATACCGTACTGTATATTTAAATCTCTGTAGTATAATATTGTGATCAACTGTATCAAATGCAGCACTGAGGCCTAACAGGACCAATGTAGACACCTGTCCATTGTCAGAGGCCATAATATCATTACCGGTAGTCACTTTCACCAGTGCAGATTCAGTGCTATGGTGAGCTCTAAATCCTGACTGAAACTTTTCAAACAGACTATTTCTTTGCAGACGTTCACACAACTGACCTGCAACTTTATTCTCTAGAATTTATGAGATGAAAGTTAAATTAGATATAGGTCTATAAATGGATAGAATTCCTGAGTCAGTTCTTAAATAAAATTCAATTACAGCAATCTTAAAGCTCTGTGGTATGTAACCATTTATTAGAGACAAATTAAGCAGATCCAAAACATGGTTATTAATTATGGGAAATCTGTCTTTAAATAGCCTGTTTGGGATGGGATCTAGCAGACGTGGATGGTTTGGATGAAGCTATTTTTTTTTTTTTTTTTTTACAATTCAGAGAGCTCAACAGGACGAAAACGGCCCCAACACAAATCAGGTTCTAGTGGCATTTTAAAGTTGTTTCATCTGACACAGAACCAGAGGTGATAGTAGGAATGTTGGTTGGAATATTTTCCCTAATTGAAGTGTATTCCCTAAAGTCAGGAGAGTCAAACTCAATTACAAAAGGGGGCCAAAGTTAAAACCTTTTTCAAACTAAGGGCCAATTTCAGAATATATATATTAACTCAAATCAGATACCCAACATCTTTTCTTTGTCACAGGTTCTTCAACAAGAGTTTGATTCATCTCATTTGATGTGTCTGTTGTGCTTTTGACATCTTTCAACATCATAATCAAAGATTACTGGAAAATATTCAAGAAATAGAATTATTTTACGTTTAACATATCTTGGGGACCAGAAAGGATGTCAACGAGGGCCACATTTGGCCCCCGGGGATTGAGTTTGACACATATGCCCTAAGTGATGAGAGGCGAGACATTCTTTTTTTTTTTTTTTGTGCACTAAAGCATGAAATACATACAGTATACTGAGCAGTACAGTATTTGAATGTAATGACTTATGAACAAAGGTTACCTTGTGTTACCTTTGCACACAGCTTTCAACAATCAGGAGAATTGCTTTCTTCGGGTTCTTTCCTTAAAATCCCATGCTAACTAATGACTCATGGCAAATAAACAAAAAGGACTGCTCAGCCAATTATTGGTATAATTTTGTTTTACATTGTGAGCTGTTATTTTTTATTTTTTTTTTAATTCTTTGTTTGTTCTCAGAGTGTCACTTGTCACGCATGAGCAAACATTTACTCCACTCTAATTTGCCACCCAGAACTTGTCACGCACGCCAGACAAACGCAGGATGTTACTGCTTTTGGCATGCTCACAAAAATGTAGCTCATCTCCATTTAGCAGACAGATTTTATTTTCTCTTTCAGATTGGAAACAATTTCTGCAAGACGGACGTTTATTTCATTGCTGACTTCTCTTGCACAACTTGTCTGCTTTTGTTACAAAGTTAGTTTAGTTTTTGCTGAAGCGTGCTAGTGGTCCAATGAATATATATTAAAAAAAATAGATGTCAAACACAGGAGGACTAAACTGACAGGACAGGCAGGCTGAGGCACGACTAACTGCACTGTACCCGTTCTCTTATAGATGGGTGGCTTCCTGTAGAGGTTGTGGTCCCCAGTGGCTGAGGAGAGAAACAGGAGATGAAGTCGTGACGGAAGAACAGAGGAGAGGATGTGAATGGCTGCTGCGATGATGCAATGAGAAGGTGGTTACATAGGAAGTCCAAACAAGGTAAAGATACAACATGAGGGAGAAGAATATACCTGAGTGATTACGTGTCATACAGAAATGAAACTCAATCACATGTGAACACATACTTGTTCACATGGGTTACAGACTTTCTGAATGATCTGCACTGGTGTTGGAAATGCTGCAAGGGGGAGATGAGAAGTCCTACCTGGGACATGAAAATGTTTAGGGGGCTGGTTTGTGGTGGGTGTGCTTGATCGCCGCTCTTGGCCATAATAAGGTGAACTCCTGCCACTCTCAGAGCCTGTAGGCAGCCACAGCCAATCACAGCAAAGGAAAAGGCCTCAACACATGCATTTATAAAATAAATAGCTACGATTGTTGTTTACATTTTCACGTGTGTGGTGGAGAAAACTTGTGCTCAGAATAAAAAGTATTATTAATGACCTTGCCCAGTGTGGAAGAAGTAGATCAAATGACATTTGAGGCGCAAATGCAGCAAACGAGGCAGCCAAACATGTACAGTGACAATCATGAGGAGGTGAACCTATAATCTAATGTTCCAGATAACACCATATGAAGCTTTAGTGGCTTATAAGAGAAGTGACAAAAAAAATTGATCTATATTATAATAAAATACTATTTCAGGAACCATTTCACCCATTAACAACTAAATAAATAATTATTGTCTGGTCAATTTGTAGAACAATACGGCTAAAATTACATGTTGGGGACAATTCATGATACATTCCACCTTCCTCACCAGGGTAGCCAAAGTGCTGTGGAGACTGAGGCATGATGGGTGACATGCCTTGACGACTGAACACAGGGGAGTCAATGTAACCTGGACTGGAGCTCCGACGCTGTTTGGCATCCAGTATGTCAAACTCCTAAAATACAACAAAAGGGGTGAGTTGAGTTGAAACAGGAGCAGTCAGCAAACTGACACACAACCACGACAACATGTAACAACTTGTTTGTAATGTTTACCTGAGAATATGGAGAAAGAGTCCCAAGCGACTGCAGAACCAGTGAAAACAGAAAGATCACATTTAGGCTGGAACAACAAAAAAACGTCACGCATTTACAAAATTAGTTGTAAGTGATGCCTGCTCCCTGTGCACGGTACGACTTTGAGCTTGCATAAAACGTTTGCTGTGGGGTGACAGTGGTTAGTTTAGTGGTTTCAGCGTAGTGGGGTATGGAGGAGCACATAGCAGCATATCCACGATGATTCAAGCTCAGTTTGTAGTTTTTGGTCAATTCCTACCAGTAATTATTTGAGCATAAAAAGAAGCTGTTTTCCACTGGTTGTGTTGCACCCATCTCTGTCCCCATTACTCATGCTTTGGCTCATTTTGGGCTCACCTCAGTAGATACCCCCACATTTATGATTCACTCTAATGGAATGCACCTACATGAATATAAGCAAATTAGATAAGTTTTTTCATCAATATGATAATATTGATGAAAAAAATCCATATGCTTAGGTCTGGGCATTCATGGTTGCAGCTCCAAATGTTTTCTGAACCATCTCTTATCTTAAAGCATAATTTTGAATAAATGCAGTTATATTAATAACAATAAATGCCCAACTTGCTTGTCAAAAAGAACAAACAGAATGGGTTGCATCTAACAAGGTGGAGTCAGGTCCTCTGGACGGATTCTTCTTTGTTGAAAAGTTTTGTCTTTAATCCACAAGACTTCTTCAGTCTGAGGAGCCGCAACAAACTCAGTTTTATAAATACAGGTAGTCCCCGGTTTCCGACCGAGATCCGTTCCAACGACCCGGTCGGATACCGATACGGTCGTAAACTGGAA
>JARVGV010001030.1:26968203-26980442 GCA_031762435.1 Hypsolebias longignatus | reverse complement strand
AGTGCTGAGGGTTATGGTGGAGGAGGAGAAGTTGTGGATCCTCACTGACTGTGGTCTGTTTGTTAAGAAGTCTAGGAGTCCAGTTGCAAATGGAGGGGCCCAGTCCTAGTGTGAATACTTTGTCTATCAGGGTTTGGTCCCACTCTTTTTTACAATTTATATAAATAATGTAGGTCTAAACATTCCTGACACAGCCTTGCATCTCTATGCCGAAGACATTGTTGTTTGTAAACACAGTTGCCAATGTTTTCCAGCTTCTACAGTCTGCATTTGACATCATCCAGTCAGACTTCTTCCATGTCAAACTGGTCATAAATGCTAACAAAACGAAAGGGATGCTGTTTTCCAACAGAAAGCTGGTGCCACCAACTCTTCCTCCTATCTCATCCATCCATTGTGTTCCTGTTACGTTTGTAGATTCTTACAAACGCTTGGGAATTTAGATTGATGCACATCTCTCTTAAACCACATGTCAAAAACTTGATAAAGAAACCAAAATTAAAACTGGGTTTCTTTCTCAGAAATAGATCTTGCCCAACTCTGAATGTCAGAGAAAGCCTTGTAACTGCTACCTTCCTACCGGCCACTGACTATGGTGACATTATTTACATGAATGTAAATAATGAACAGATGTTGGTAGCTGTCTGCCATGGCATGCTAAGATTCATAACTGGTTGTAACTAGCGTACCCACCACTGCACCCTATATACTCATTGGTCAGCTGGTCATCATCATCTACACGTAGGCTCTCACACTGGTTCATCTTCATCTATAAATCCCTCCTTGGTCTGATACCTTCTTATATCCCCCACATGTCACTTCATCAGTGCAATTACAACATGCACTCTCAGGGATCTGTTCCCTCTGTGCGTAATGAACTTGGCAAAAAGGCCTTTTCCTACCCAGCTCCTGTAACCTGGAACACCTTGCAACAGGAACTGACACTGTCCACCGTGGTTTCTTTAAGGGGTTTCAAACATTAAATGTCAATAGAAAAAACAAAGCAAATATGTTCTTGTTTCTAGTATTTCACCCTGTTTTATGGCACCCTGATTTATTATTTTGTATTCTACTTTTATTTCAACTGCATTTTTTTTTTTGCTCTAGTTTATTGTCTCGTGTTTTCGTTGTATGTGGTCTGTCTGGAACAGGTGTCTTATAAATGAGTCAACCGTGGCTCAGTGAGGCTAGCATGTTTGAATAAAGCTTGAAAAAAAAAATTATTGGGTTTGTTTTACCTTTATTGTGAAATCCATCCAAGCTGTTTCCGGTATCTCCTTCTCTCTGACGTTAACTTGACGTCGCTCCGTTTGTTCTACGTCACTCTGAGCTCCTGTAAACGCTCTGGGAGACAATAATCTGCAGCTCAGCGTAAGAAGAGCTGAATGTTCCAAAGTGTCGGGTCTTGACCCGGTTTGGGACCAGGTGAGGGTCTGGAAGACATCTGAATTAGTCTCTGAAGTCATTTACACTAATTTCATTAGCAGTCATTTGATTTGCAGCAGAGTCATTTTTTCAATCCCACAAGTCAGTAAAGTTACAGACTTAAACACATTTGAGAAAAAAAAAACAAATGTTTAAAACAGACTGGAGAACATTTCTATAACCATCTGGATATCATGGATGACACTGGGCTGGGCTTGTTGCTAAAACTGTTCTGACACCGCCCTCTTCTGGAAAATAGACGTAAGCAAATTAGTTAATTGGATTGTTGAAGCTTAAATACCTGCTGAGTGGCTTAGGTTAGATGTACTGTAAAAAATAACAAGTAAGTAAGTAAATAAAACTGATCTGTCACACATAGCAACTATACTTGAGAGCGTTATAATCATTGCTGTGTTTTTGCTTATGAATGACAAATAAAATCAGACTGAACGAAATGAATGGTGCTGCCAGCTGAGGTCTCATGAACTAAGAGCACAACCCCTCCCTTTAAATTAAAACTTCACACAAAAAGCACTGAAAATTTTTACAAGGGCTGGGCTTCCTTAAAAACTGAGATAATCTGCTTGTAAGAAATAAGAAATTAGGTCAAATATTGAAAATATTATGGGCATTAAGGTGACAACACAATATGTCATGCTCAGAGTATGCGTTGTTAATAACTTTCAGCTACAACCACACCAAATTTTAGCTACTTGTCTGTACAATTCACTAAAGTATAGCCATTTTTGTGTCGGCTAATATGGATTTGCTGTGCAGCTGTCTAGACTGCCAAAATGAATCAGTTGTACATTTACTTTTGAACACTAATTTCTGAAAGATTCCATTTTTTTTACGATGGTTAATGATATATTTTGCTAACAGACAGGCACGATTGACTAACAAAGAGCTTGCAAAATGAGGACCACATGGAGTGGATGCTGGGAACGACTCTCAATTACACCAAATTTTAGCACAATATCAGTGACATGGACATTTGTAGCTGTTTGTGTGTCTTCTAACGTCAGGCGGCCATCTTGATTTGAAATGTCTCCAAAATTAAGTTGTAGATGAACAACCATTGGTTATTTATTTTTGTTCAGTTGTGTTCAGTGGTTCATGAGATATTTTGCCGACAGGCTGGCAAAATTTGTTCTCGCACCATTTGTGTCTGTCAAACTTTGCAGAAACAACATGGTCCAGTTTCATTACAGAGTGGATAAACCACATTAAGTTTAGACGACTTCGATTTAGTATAGTGCAACCCCATGCAATCTGTAGAAGTGTATTTTATTTTATTTTTATTTGGGGAAGGGTTGTAAAATAAAGGTTAGCGTCTATTTTGATGAATTTATATTTTACCTGTTGTGCACAGTTTTTTTTTTTTTTAATAACATCAGTTTGGAGAAAACTATTTAATCCTCATTTGTTTGATGACTAAACATCTAGTCCAGTCAAGGCCAAGACCAAAGTAGTGCTGATGTCATGTTAAAGCAACTTAATTCTCAAACATTTTTAATGATCTGTTTGTTAAAATAATAATAACAATAATAATAAATTGCATTTTAAATCCACAGTTTACAACCTAGCACTCCAACTCGGGCAGACGACAAATAAATAGATAAATAAATAAAAAATACAAGACAATAAATAATATTAGAAATAAAATATTTATAAATGCTCATAGGCTACACCTTTCTACACATTCGATGTATGCAAATGTGGAGACACATCTTTGTGTTCAGTTCAATCTGATCTGACAATCCATTAACATTGGATAACAAGGGAGTACACTTTTCATTTATTTATTCATTCATTTATTTTTATTTTTATTTTTTATGATACAGCCTTTTGGGACAAAATCAGCCTGATTTTGTCCAGCTTACCAAAATAAAAGATCTCTTTAATCCAGCTTTTTAAGTGTAGGTGGAGTTGCAGGCTTTCATTTCAGCAGTGTTGGCTTTCAGGGCAGCTGAGGTTGACATGAAGGCCTTTTTTGGCAGGAGAGAATAAGTGCAGTCAAAACATCCTGATGCATGTTCAATAATGCAGTTAAAGCATTAGGAGCAATATCTATAGTTTCATCAGATAATGTAAGAAAAATCCCAAACCAGAATCTCTTCATGGAAGGACAGCCCATGAGCGAGTCATTTGCAGTGGCCTGTTGGCATCGTTCACACTGAGGGGACACTGTGTTGAATGTTTCTGCAACCATGGCGTTAGTGTGGTGAGCTGTAGGAACTGACATTTTGTGCTGAGCACAGATTGAAGATCTTTGTTCCTTATTTTAAACCTTCACCCAAACATAATCTTTTTTTTTAATGAATTCATGAAAACTCTTCTATTGCATGCTTGGGGCAGCTGTGGCTGGGTAGTTAGAGCAGTTGTCCTCCAATGGGAGAGTTGGGGGTTCAGTTTCACCAACAGTCACGTGTTGAAGTGACCCAAGACACTGAACCCCTCTGATGTGTGTCCCATGTACAAAGTATGAATATGACCAAAAGCACGGATTAGTCTCTACAGATTCAGATAATCTTTCTATAGATCTAGTAGAGTGTTGCATGAATGAATAAATGAGGCGTAAGAGCTTTGAGTGTCTTGCTAAGATAGAAAGGTGCAATATACGGTAAGTACAGTCCATTTACCATTTTCTTCCTGTAGATATATGGAATAATTCTGGAACAAATGTTACTGTGTACTTCAAAACTGTGAACAATATCTTACCTGTGGTAGATACCTTGCTCAACCTTTCTATTGAACTCAGCCTTAAAATTGTCCTAACTACCCCTTTAACTTATCTAAGCATGCCGTTTGTTTTCAGCAGGTTACCTGATTGTCCCGTCTGAGTGAACTGAGGAAGCCCTGCTTCTGAAGATTTTAGGAAACTGGACAATGGCAGGATGTTAGAGGAGCCTTGTTCCCTTTCTGCTGCCCTGAACACTCTTACCTCTTTAGGTCTGACCGGCAGGAGGTGGTCGAGATGTTCACCTCTTGTGCTTTTCTCTTTAGGGGGCTGTCACAATTTGTTGCTGCTTTTTACATAAAATTGACCCAAGTGGCGTGAACCTGACTGGACACTTTTGCTCATATTGTGAATCAAACGTAAAAGTAGTGCAGACAAAGCATTCTTGATTGATGGGCTCTGATCAATGCTTGTGATTGCGATAGAGAGATAATGTTTTTGCCAGTGTCTGTGCTTGTCTGCACTTAAATCCCTGAATGGACTTTAATACAAATTTAAAAAGTAACTTTTGGTTGTATATCTACTTGTGAACCTTTGGAATCAATCTAATTCAAGATGGTCGTCACAGCTTATCGACCTTATAGCCACCACACGACTGGCTGTAACTTATTGACTTTTATAGATGCTAAGCAAAACTTTGGTGTGGCAGAAGCTGGGAGTCGTTCATAACACGTACAGTAACAGATCATGTGGGATCACATGGGATACTGCAATATTGCATAGGATGATGCATATTAGTTTTAAGATTTAACAAAACTGGCTTTATTGTTGTCATTTTCCTACATAAGATACTTTTAGTCAAAAGTTCTGGTATGAAAGGGAATGAATGAAATGCACCCCTTGGAGGAATACTAAGTATTTTTATTGATGATTCACAGATATGAACCATTCACATTGGTGTTACTGGCCAGCATGTGCCAGTTGTGTCAACCCCATATTGTGCTTTTTGTCTGCTCAACTGTTGGGGCAGAAAAACAGGAAGCTGTCCTTCCTGTTCGGTGGAGGCAAGAGGGCAGGAGGACATCATGACAAAACAGTTTTGTTTTCAAAGGCTCCAGTGCGCCATGGTCAATATTGTTCCGAGTCCTTGCTGGAATAATCCAGTGTCTCCCTGTTGTCTTCACAAGTGTGCCAAGTTGCATGAAACAGCCACGATCAGCACAAATGATGTTTCGTGGAAGATGCTGAGCTCGTGACAGAGATATGATCACGTTTTTGTTGTGTTCCCCAGTGTATTGCTCCATTGTTTTGGGCCTAATCATTGTGTTTCTGTCGGAGCCAATGTGACTTTTGTTTGTCAGTCACACCGAGGCCACGCGTCCACTATCAGTGGAACTGCTCGACAACGTGTTCATAGTCTGCATCTCTCGTTCGTCCACGGGAGAAAAGCTCACACGAAACAACCTCCACTGCTCCCTGAAATGCAACACTGAAATCCACACCCGATCCTATCTGTAATGTCTAACAATTTAAGACACCCACACATCATCTATCCATCTCCATTATTTCTAACACACACACACACATTCTTGTAAACGTACTTTGTGGGGACTTCACATTGACTTCCATTCATTTCTATAGCCTAACCCTGACCCTTACCCTGAACCTAACCATTACCAATACATGCATAACCCTAACCTTGACCCATGGGCAACTCACAACTTAGTCCTAAACCTAACCCCGGCGCCACAAGGAGCAGTTGGTCCTCATAATGTAGGATGTTTTGGAAAATTGGTCCCCACAATGCAACATTATATCATACCACACAGACATACACACACACACACACACATCTTCAAACAGGGCAGGGTAAATGGTGCGTGTCCTGCAGCCTTGCATAGCCAACTCTGATCACATGTGGACTGCAGGGCAAATATTCAGGGTGACTTTGGTGTGGAACGCTGGGAAAAACACAAACCCCTCCGGAGTTTATATTTAACCAGTTTGAAAATAAATAAATAAATAAATAAATAAACATTAAAAAAGCCTATAGCATTCACGTATTGCCTGTCTTTGTTAAACTATGAACATATTTTGTGGACCGTGATGGTGTTGTAGCCGTTTTGGTCAAACCATGAATGGTAAATGGACTGTACTTATTGTATATAGCACCTTTCTATCTGATCAAGACACTCAAATCCCTTTATGCTACAATCTGTGTCCTCATTTACTCATTCATACGGCACTCTAGATCTCTACAAAGCTATAATTGAATTAACCATTCTAAAGAGACAAATCAGAGCTTTATCACATTCATACACTGAAGGGACACACATTGAGGAAATGAGGGGTTCAGTGTCTTGCCCATGGACACATGTGCATGTGACTGCTGGTGGATTTCAACCCCCGACTCTTGCATTGGAGGACGACTGCTCTAACCACTTAGCCACAGCTGCCCAAAATGAAAATAACAATTAGCACAGTCTCATGTAATATCGCAAGATGTCGTACTCAGAGCATTAGTTATGTATGACTCTCAGCTACTTCCACATCAAAGTTTAGCTTGATCTCTGCAAAACTAACTGTCATAGCCATTTTGTGTTCGCTAACGTCAATGAACTATAACCCAACCCATATTGCACTGTGCTGGCTCCAAAAAGCCATTCCGTTGTAGATGAACAATGTGTTACGTATGGAAGTTTCATAAAAAAATCCATCCACTAACTACAGATAATTTTTGCTAACAGACAGATATAATTGAATCAAAATAGCTTTTAGGTCAAAGTTTCAAACCCTGTGTCAATGCTCAGGATACTGTATAACATTTGGCCTCCTCTCACGCAGATATGAAAGTACACAACTCATTTCAATAAAGTGCCAAGTCACAACAGAAGTCATCTCAGTGCACTGAACAGAAACATTCATATATAAAAATGATGAGTTCAGTAAGTGAATGACAACGAGGCAGCATCTATCTAACCTCCCTGCGTTTTCATCCAACTGTCTTTTCGCCACATTTCCTGTAATCTGAGTACATTACTAGGAGGTGAGTGTATCTTGTGATACAGGTTTGTGTAACTGCATTCCATTCTGGGAATCCGACAGCCAAGCAGCTGAGCGTTTGTGGCTGTAATCTGCTGTCGTTTCTCAGGGTGAGTCCAGCTGGTACAACTGGTGTCGCAGAATATGGAAACACACTGTAAGTTTTTCTGCTTGATCAAAAAGGACAGAGCACACAATCTGCTACAACACATGTTTTATAATGTGCATTTTCTGCTGCTTCTGTCCTGTTGGCTCAAACGTTTCCAGATTTAGACAGAGGCATGTGTGTGTGTGTATGTGTGTGTGTGTGTGTTTGCGGGAGAGAAAGTAGGCTGTGCCATCCTTTCAACAAAAAATGAAGGGAGGAGTTAGATTCTAAAACCCTCAGTCAGTGACATGCTGCCTTTGAAAGCCTCCAAGCCCAAACACACATCCACAGAGAGCAGCACTCTCTTTACTCACCTACACATTCTTCATTTATTTATTTATTTTTATTTATTTATTGGCCTTTCTGCACTTTTGACAGTGGTGAACAACAACAGAGTCAGAAGTTGGAATGACTCCCAGTTTACCAACTTTGTGGTGAAACTACGAGAGAGATTTAAAAGAAGCACAGAAGGAATGCATTGAATGGAAGGACTGGCAGCAACACAGAGGTAAGAATTATTATTTCCTTTTCTTTCTTTCTTAAATGTGGTTGTGTGCAAAACAGACTCTTTTTTTACTAAACACAGCTGCACTTTGTACTTTACAAAATAACCATAAAGTTATCCACAGTGCGTTCCACAGGGAGTAAATCTTTGTAAGGGTAATGATTGTCACGTTGACATTTAATTTGCCTCTTTTTTTATTTTTTTATTTTACTGTTGGTTTGTTTATGTAAGCAAATGGATCCAAAGTCCATATGGAGCAGTTTATTACAATACCTCAAAGGTCTCCACTCTAGTTCTAATAAACAAAAAAGTGATCAGATCCTGCAGAGAAAATACATTTCTCTAAAAAAAAAACCTATGAATTATAATGTTTGTTTCAGAGTAACAGACCTTGCTGTGCAGCTGTGTGGGAATCTCCCTGCAGGACGCTCTATCTCAGACACACTAGCACATGCGCGACCTATCAGGGGTCTAGTCTAAACTTAGAAGGCTGCAGCTCCAGACTCATGTTTCTCTCTTTGCTTTCTCTCCTTCCTCATAAAGAACCCTCAGATTATGGCCACAAATACACAGACACAAATACCTCAAACAACCACATCTGACACCGTATGTTTCTCATTAAGACGTTGGTTATTTGTTGTCATGGAGCCAAAAGTGCCATAGCTGCACAGCAGACTATGTGGAGACAAGAAGGTGGTACTGTTTTTTTTCAGACAATAAGGCACACTTAAAATGCTTCAATTTTTAAAAATTAAAAATAGACCTTACAATCAGGTGCACCTTATGTATTAACTCTGGTTGTGCTTAATGACCTCAAACTGATGCTATGTGGTTATCGTGAATGAGTTGAATGAAGTTTGGCTTATCTGACTGTTTCATTCCACTTATAATCTGGTGCACCTTATGTATGAAAACAGACCTGCTCATTGACATTGTGATTTATAGTAAGGAAAGTATGGTAATCATCAACTGGTGGTCCACAGGCCAGAAGTGTCCCACTATAGCGCCTCTTTTGGCCTGCAGAGGGTTTTCAAGGTCATCACTGCAATTGAGGCTTTTGGAGCATAGCTTACCACGTTTCTTTCTTACCATGAATAAAAAGTTTATTTTTCTCTGGCTTACAGACATTTTATGTCGTTACTGAATGTACAATAAAACATACACGGTCACACATTTTCTGACAATCGAGACTGGATTGTGTGACTATCACTCTGGAATAACAAATTATCAAATTCTCAACTATTTGCTTAGGAATTTAGAATGAAAATTACTATGATTATTAACTCTGTATAATAAAGTAGATTATGAATTAATAAGTTAATATACATTGAAACTAATTAGGGATGTTAGCTACTTGTTATTGCTAGTGAGCTTAACTTTAAATAGACGTGTTCACTCTAAACACTAAGTATTTTGCATTTTTCACAATGCAAGTAACTATTACTTCATAAATACAAGTCATATGAACAAATTGTTGATAACCTAGTAAAGTTAACTAATGAATGTATGTTAGGATAGCTACTGGATTTACATATGAATGAGTCAGTTCAATACAAGACATCTCCCACAGCCAACTGACCTTATCCAACACAGAAACTACTATAGCTTTTAATGATTCTGGTTAAAATTTTGATGTGGTAGTAGCTGAAAGTCATCCCTAACTCATAGTCAAGCACTTACACCAAGAGATCAATAAATTTCATCCATCCATCCATTATCTTTTACTCGCTTCTTCCATTTGGGTCATGGGGGTCAATTCATTTCAATTCAGTTTATTTATATCTTATACCAAGTCACAACAGAAGTTGTTTCAGGGCACAGAACAGAAACGTTCACATACATTATAAAAGCCAAGTAGTTAAGTGCTGCTGGAGGACTGTCAGAGCTTTGAGGTGGATCCCATGGCAGCAACTGGTGCTCATTGAAAATAATGAGTCTTCAAACGTCTTATTGACATTAAAAAAAGTCACTGATCTTGTCAATTTTTTTTTGAAGTACAGCCACTAGAGGAGACCACACATCATGTTCCCTCAAGATTTGACCAAAACAGCTACAACTCTATCATTTGTCAACATAAGTAGATCTTAGGTCCAGTTTACACAACATCATTTATGAGTGAAACCATAACATGTTTACTGTGTTTCGGCCATTTGTATACATGGCAACAATGATGGTTTTCTCTGAAACTGAAGCTTTTTAAATCCAGGTCTCAGAGTGGAGGTTTCTGGAAAAGCCTTATATTGGTGACACTGCATGTGTATGATGTCTACAGGCAATGTTTTCCTGTGCTACATGAGTAGATGAACAGTGGTGATAATGGTGGATAGTAAAGTGCTGTTTGTGCCAATCACCATTTTCAACATATAGGAGCAAACCATCCTAATCCTCAGTCCAAATGCAGGGTGGTGGATTTACCATTTTGGATGTGACTGTCTTCGTGCTCGAGACTGAACTGTCTGAACACATGCACATCTCACTGTATGCCCAAAATCACTTTGCCAGCAAGTGACCTGTCATGGAAACCATACATTAGATTCAACATGCCCAGCAATATCCATGGAAACTGATTTGCCACAATCAACATTGAAAAAACACATTTCCAGAGATCATTCACATGAAAATAGAGCCTTAGTTTAAAAAAAAAAAAAAAGTGTGCCATGTCTTTTTGGTAGAGGAAGTGTTCAGATAGTTGCCCGGAGGCACTTGTTTGATCCACAGGTGTACAAGTGTAAAGGGGATGTTGTGACTAAATTAGCATCAGCATAGAACAAACCTAATTGTTTAAAAGTTGGTCTTTGAGTGTTTTCAAAAGACTCTGACCCCTATGCATACAACATTCTGTGCATGTGATCCCATGCTTCAGCCTTGACACGTTCATTAGATTAGACATTTGCTTCACTAAGACAAACAAGCAGGGCAAAGGGGGTCAGGATGTGCCCAGACACGCCTCCGGCCTGTTTACAGCTTTCTGGCTCACTTGATCCACACGCACAGGCTCATCCAAGACCACTCATATGATACACAAACAAGACAGAGACACTGATCCCCATACGAGGAAATCAGGCTGTTGACCTCCAGTATGCTGAGGCAGAGCAGTGATCAGGCACAGAAAGGGGAGCAAGCTGCATAAGTTTGTTTTCAAAGACTGGAAGTTACATGCAGTCGCATCTGAGAAAAGTCCACTTAATAAAAAAAAAAACCATTCACTTAGGCTAGGGGTGTCCTATATTCACATGTGGGCCAAAACCTTGAAGATCTCTTGTAAATGTGTCCCTCAATGGGATCAGGCTCAATGGGATTAACCTGTATAAATAAAGGTTGAATGAATGAATGAATCGCAAGCCACAAAAATATGAATTAAACAAATAAATTAATAAATAACTCATAAAAAGCATGCATATTTTATTTTATTACTCATTGTAAACAATATTTTGGAAAGAGGACAAAATTCACTAATTGTGTTGGAGAAAGTGTTCTAAATTATTATAGATCCAAAATGTTAAAATCTTCATAAACAATAATGTTTAATTACTTTATTTTTTTATTTAATTTATTTGATTTTGTGGACTTTTTGCCAAAATATTGTATTAAACTTAATATTGCTCATTTTGAGAATTTTTTTAATCCATTTTGCTGTTCAACCTAAAAATTATATAAAAACACTGTCATAATTACATTTGCAAAGGGTCTACATCAACCTCTCAAGCCTTTGGGCAAAAATTATACCATCCTTAAATTGCAGTTGTGGGCCCTACAAAATCACTCCAAGGGCCACAAATGGCCCCTGGGCTGCACTTTGGACACACCTGATGTAGGCCTACAATTCATTCAATGTTTTTTCAAGCACTCTCACAAATGTATTGCACCATGGCACAGTTGGTAGAGCTCTTGCCTCTCAGCAAGCAGGTTGCCCTGGTTGTCTCCCCCCACCCCCCCTCTCTGTGCATGTATGGGTTTTCTCCAGGTACTCCAGTTTTTCCCACAGACCAAAAACATGAATGTTAGACTGATTGTAACTCTAATTAGAGAGTGAATGGTTGTTTGTCTCGTTTGTCTCTATATGTCCTTGTGATGGACTGGAGACCTGTCCAGGGTGTCCCCCACCTCTCGCACAGTGATGGCTGGACATGGGTACCAGTGACCCCTGTGACTGGAAAAGGAAGAAGCAGGTAAAGATAATGTTTAGAAGGATGGATCTCCTGTGTGGCCCTTGACACACAACAAATAAACAAACATATCACTGTAAACAGAACAAAGACAAGAGAGATTATAATCCAAAAATGCTAACTTTTTTATATGTGAATACCTTTTCAGGTTCAGATTTGTTTTATTTGTTGTATGCAAATCAACACAAGGTAAAAATGCAGTGAAATGCTGAGGACGAGAAGCATCGTCTCCACTCGCCCCCCCCCCCCAGCCCCCCCCCAAAAAACAAAATA
>JARVGV010001030.1:26917157-26929633 GCA_031762435.1 Hypsolebias longignatus | reverse complement strand
AGTTAAGAATCGATTCTTGAGCGTAACGTTCTGGGATCGATAGAATCGATATTTTAATATCGATCCGCACATCACTAATTATTGGAACTGGACTGTTGCTCAGTGGTCCAATGTCCTCTTTTCAGATGAAATAAATTCTTCATGTCATTTTTAAGTCAACGTCCCAGAGTCTGGAGGAAGAGTGGAGAGACCTAGAATCCATGTTGTTTGAACTCCAGTATCAAGTTTTCACAGTCAGTGATGGTTTGGGTCCATGTCATCTGCTGGTGTCGGTCCACTGTGTTTTCTGAAGTCCATAGTCCATGCAGCATCTAGTAGGACATTTTATAGACTTCATTGCTTCCTTCTGCTGACAAGCTTTAAGAAGATGCTGACTTTATTTTTCAGAGGGACTTGTCTTAATGAGGACTACAATGTGTGTGTGTGCATGTGTGCAATAGTGAGACTAAGGTAACTAGATATATAGAAAAATGCATTTGCACATGGGTTGTGAAAATTGTCAACAGATTATGTTCCTTATGCCCCTGTTTTGTTTTGAGAAGCAACATAGGTTTTTATTTGTATCCCTGGAAAAGCCTTGGCCATCCTTGTGCCACCCCTTTTATAAAAGTCTTGCTCCTTCTCTGTTGTCACACAAAGAGCCAAAGGAAGAATCAGCTGCATGCATGATCCCAAAGCTTAACGATGTTGCAAATCTTCTTCCTTTCCCCTGGCAACCTTGAGCAGAAGCTCAAAACAAGTCCAGTTGTGCCAAAACAAGCACTGAATTGTTCTTCCTTCTAAAGTATTTCCAGGGTTACTCTCAAATAATCCTTTGGGGCGTGCACTTAAAAAGTTTACATGTTAGGCTCCATTTAAGATTTTTATAAAGTACATATATAATGCATTCATATCAAGTGGAGCAAACAGAAAGATAGAGACTCACATTCAACTCCAAGTATCCAATAATAAATTGTGCAGAAATTGGTGCAGATTTGAGAACTTCCATTGTCCAACATCTTTAGGAAGTGGAAAATGTGGTGGTGAAAATACAAATGAACATAAAAATGTTTAATATTTCGGTTCAAGCCTTACTTAAAAACAGAACATATATTTAGCTCAGCTATAAAATGTATTTGAATATTTTCTCTAGTATGTCAAATTTATCTTTAGCTTATTGCCTGCAGGCTGTTGCCAAGACACGTGGGAAATAGTACAATTATTTGTGTCTGTGTTCATCAGTTTGTTAGCAAAACATCTCATGAACCACTTAGATGAAATTCAAATTTTCAGGACGTAATCATTGGATGTACATCTGCAACTTATCTTGTATCTGTTATAGCCAACCTGATTCAGAATAACCAATAACTAATCAATTTTAGCAAACATGAACCATAAATCTCTGCAAATTCTACAGTAAGTGAACTAAAATGTGATGTGGTAGTAGCTGAGAGTAACATCCAACACATTGCTGAGCTATTAGAATCTGCATTTTTTTTTTTTTATCAATTCAAGATGGCTGCTACAGCAAAAATACACTACAAATAAACACTTAAATATCTGAAACAGTTGTTTTAGTGAACACTAATAGATCATGTAAAATCATTAGTTTGGCATATTACAAAGTAGCATGAAGGTCATATCTATTTAAAAAAATATTATCTGTAGCAAACTTTATGAATACCAATAGACTTCACACTGATTACAAATATAAAACTTTTAAAACTTTGTACACATTACTCCGTGTTTCAAACAGTATACCAAACACTGTTCAAAGAATTATACATCTATTAGATACAATAAAAGCTCATATATAATTGATTTTCATATTGTTGCTGAAATCCTTACATTGAATTAGTCACATGGCAACACATGAAGGTGATTACAATGCAAACACAGTTTATGCGTTAATTAGCTTACTCCATGGCGTTAAGATCTGATTGAATATCCCTGTCAGAACAACAGTCTTAGTCAAATAGAAACATAGCTGATTAGTCACAGCTCAGCATGTAAGGGATTTTTGTTCTTGGCACACAAATATTACATTCAAAACTTTTCTATCCTGCCTTGTTCTTTCTGCATCACACCCCTCTGTTCCAGGACAATCACTCTTATCTCTGACCACATTCTCCTTCCCTGTAGTAACAGATGAATGGGTCCATCTCACCCAACACGTGTAATACACAGCTTGGTGTTCACATACACACCGAGCTCACACACCCATAACGTCATCATTTTTCAGTCTGTCCCGTTGTGGGTTATTGGAGAGAGTAAGTGTGCGCTCGCTGGTCTTTGGGAAAGTTACTGTCTTCGGTTGACTGCTCCGACTTAATGGGTGATCTCACCGTAGAAGGAATTCTACACCACTTAAAAAAAAAAAAAAAAAAAAAAACTTCTGTAAGGTCAAACCATGAAGCTGTATAGTGTAAAAGCTTAGCCAGCAGGATTTGACTCTGCTTCAATGCTTATTTAGGATTCAATCAAAAGAGACTTTTTTTCAAGATGGCTGCAACAACAACAACAACAAAAGTTTTTCACAAGTGAAGATACCAACAAAATATTAGCTGTAATATTATAACGTATGACAGAATAAAAAAAACCAACAGAAATTAAACCTTGACTTGTTCATGTTTAGCTGCAAGCTAATGTTAGCATTTCAACATAGTCACTACAAAAAAACAAAACAAAACTGAAGTTTAAAACTCTTGAGTTGTTTATATGTTGTTTATTCCCGTTATATGGCAACTATTTAGGCAGATAATTATTGCAGAGTGTGTTACTGAGTTTATACTGGTGTTGTTTTAATACTGGGAATGATTTACCACCATTGTAAAAGTTTCTCCATCTGTGGGTGATATTTTGTTAATATGAAGAGCCAAAAAGGATTGTTGTTCACCCATGTCTTGGAAAAATGGTCTTCCCTAATGTTTTTAACATCCCAGCCTGTTTCAGGCTCCCCCCTCTTCTTCTTGGGTTTTAGGTTTCCTTCCAGCAGAGCGGGGCTGATCGCTGCAGCTGCAGCCCCCCGAGTGTGACTGATCTGGGCTGATTTGCACCACAACGTGTGGCTGACTTAAACCACTATTTCCAATTCAAGTTAAGCCTCCTGAGTAATCCTTAAATTTTACCCACTGCTTCTGTTTATTTAAACTTTGGCTCCTGTATCATGTTTTGGAGGTAAACCCAGTGAGAACCAGAATGAGCGCAAACAGACTCAAACTCAATTATGGACGGTTCATAGTGTTTTTACAGTGACTATATTGAACAATATTATTTACAAGGAGGTCTGAACACCTGAACGAGGAGGAATAGGGTGAGTCCAGGACCGTATGGAGACTGTATGGTGAATCTCAGGTTGTAGAAGCTCCTTCTGGAATGTGGAGACCTTGACATGTTGGGAAGAAGGTTCCAGGTAAGTAGTTGGGCAGGTGGTGGAAAGGCAGAGGTGAATTTGTTTCCTTTGCAGGCACAGGGAAGTAGACGAGGCATCCAGGGTAGGAGACTCAGGAGGCAGGCACTAGGAGCACAAGGAGAAAACAATGTAAGTATTAATTCTTAGTGAACAAACCAAGTGAAGGCTGATAGCCACCACCAATTGGTATGTAATGCTCCAGCAAGGAAGGGAGCTCTCCTGCAGTCCTTTATACTCCTGGAGCTCGTCAGGAAGATCAGCTACAGCTGCTGCTCATTGGCGCCACCCAGGAAACAGAAACCTTGGAAAAAAGTTGAAATTCTACACCCTGGGGTGCCCCGTCTTTGTCTTCAGAGCTCTGTTTCTGGAATATCCTTTAAATGATTACCTCTGTGAATCACCTTTAAACAAAGAAGTCAGCTTAGTCATTCAGATCAGTCTGCCTGCCTGCTTGAGAACCTGTTGCACTTACCTCACCTGCATTCTTGGAATGTTGCCTCGCCCAGAAACCAGCACAAAATAAGAAGCAAGAACATTTTGATTACTAATAGATCTGAAGTTGTTAAATTAACCACTGGAAACAATTACCTCCACTCTTGTTCTACTCAGCAGATGTCACAACATTGCACTTCCTGTTCCCTACAAAACAAGTCATTTTTACATCCCTGTTTCCTGTGGGGTGGATTTTGTATTTATCTTTTATATTATTATTTATTTTAATTTATGGGGGGTGGGGGTGGGGGTGGGGTTGGGGGTGGGCTCTGGGCTGTGCTACGACTTCCCTTTAAGATTCAATTACTTCACTAGCTATATGTGCATGTATCACGTCTATTTATGTTGCTATGCTGTGGTAGGTTTTTTTGATGCCACGGTGTGAGAGATCTTTTTTTTTTTTGTACCGTCTCTCATGTTTTTCTTCCCTTTTCTCATCTAAGCAACATATTATTCTGAATAAGAATAAAAGGACTACGCTTCTATAGTAGCAGCTTCAAACACTCCGCCCATCCTTTGGACGGCTGTACATACATGTTCTCGCTGTACCTCGGTGCAATGACAATAAAGTTTATTCTGATTCTGTTTCTGATTCTGATGATGTGGTCCTGTTGGCGTCATCATGCCGTGATCTTTAGCTCTCACTGGAGCAGTTCAAAGCCAGGTGTGAAGCAGCTGGGATGAGAATCAGCACCTCCAAATCTGAGGCCATGGTCCTCAACTGGAAAAGGGTGGATTTTCTCTTCAGATCAAGGGTGAGGTTCTGCCTCAAGTGGAGGAATTCAAGTATCTCTGGGTTTTGCTGACAAGTGAGAGGAGAATGGAGCGTGACATTGACAGACAGATTGGTGCATTGTCTGCAGTACTGCAGACTCTGTACCAGCCTGTTGTGAAGAGAGAGCTGAGCTGTAAAGAAAACCTCTCTGTTTACCATTTGGTCTACATTCCTTCCCTCACCTATGATCACGAGCTCTGACTAGTGACTGAAAGAATGAGACTGTGGATACAGGCGGTTGAAATGAGTTTCCTCCACAGGGTAGCTGGACTCTCCCTTATAGACAGGGTGAGAAGTTCAGCCATCCAGGAGAGACTCAGAGTAGAACCGCTGCTCCTCCACGTTGAGAGGAGCAAGTTGAGGTGGTTTGGGCATCTGGTATGCGTCTGACTGGTAGGAGACCCCGTGGAAGAACCAGGACACGCTGGAGAGACTATGTCTCTCGGTTGACTTGGGACTGCCTTCCTCCCAGAAGAGCTGGAAGAAGTAGCTATGGAAAGAGATGTCTGGACCTCCCTGCTCAAGTTGCTGCCCCCACAACTCGACTTTGGAATAAGCACAAGATAATGGATGGATGAATGGATTGATAAAAAAGAAGTCAGTACATTAGAAAAGCATATTTTACATAATAAATCCAAGTGCATAATGGAACATTTCAACACTTAATGTATTTACTTTCAAATTAGAATTGATTTGAAAATAACTCAAAATGGGTAATTCTTTCTTAGACTAAACTTTCAAATAGGCTGACTTTATTCAAAGTAAATATGAAGACAATAAAAATAATGTGTATGTAAATTAATGTGCTAAATTGTAAGCCACTTTAAAGCAAGGACGTTTAATTTAAATTTGTCATGTAAAGTGTGGGTGACACTGGTACAGTTGGTAGAGCTGCTGCCTCTCAGTGAGAAGGATGCTGAACTAAATCCTGGCTTTTGGGGTGGGGGGTGGGGGAGTGTTGTGTGGAGTTTGATGTTCTCTATGTTCATGTGTGGGTTTTTCCAGGAACTCTGGTTTCCTCCCACAAACTAAAAACATGCACTTTTAGGCCAGCTGCTATCTCTAAAATAATCCCTGAGCGTGAATGATGTGTCCCTGTGGTGGACTGGAGACCTGTCCAGGGTGTCCCCAACCTGTCGCGCAGTAACTGCTGGACATCAGTGACCCCCTGCAACCCATATAGAAGCGGGTAAAGATAATGGATGTATTATTTTTAACTTTTTTTTGTTGTTTGTTTTTAAACTATTTATAAAATATGTTTGAACTGTGGACTTTAGTCCACAGATTTTGAGTCCATCCTCATATTGGTTCAGCAAGTTCTTTGAAAACATTATCAGGAAACTCAGAGTCAGAGTTCCTTTATTGTCATTTGCACCACATGTGGTACATGTGGCAGAACAAGATTATGTACACACGGTCCCAGTTACATCCCACAGTAAAAAGTAAAAGAAAAACAGCAGTAAGATCTAGAAGATCTAAACTAGATCCAAGATCAAAACTCATTACAAAGTAAAAGCTTTTCATTTGAATAATACAAATAATACACAAGAAGCATTGGTCTGTCGCCTCTTTAAGTCTTAGGCTCATAATGATGGACAGAAATTTAATTGGAAACAGGCTGTTTGTTTGGCTAAACTTTAGTTTTAAGTTTGTTTTGTAAATATTGATTGTTACAAATCAAGTTTATTGGGGAGTCATTACCAGCTCACAGCTCAAAACATTCTTGACATTTGGAAACTTTAGTTTATTTGTAATGGGATTTTTTTTTAAAATTACAACTCTGTTTTTGTTTATATATAAATTTATAACTTTCATTTCACATATAGAGTTGTGGCTTCCAGCAGAACACTTCTTTCTCACTGGGCTCTAACTGCAAGCCTTTAGGACCACACACATATCAGCGCACTTCTTCAACTTCTCCATCTCTGCACCCCACCCTCACACCCCATCCATATATGCAGTGCCATAAAAGGCATCCAGCTGACAAGCATCTTTGTCTCACATGGACATGTCAGCCGATTCATGGGGGGGATTGACTGTGGTGTCAAAGGGATCAGGAGTAATCACCCAGAGAACAGCACTGATGTGGCCTGACAAGTCTGGCTGCGAGCGCACGAGGCGCACACTTTCCACTCTTAGGATAAAAATCAAGTGACAGTCTTGGTGTGTTTGTGCCTTTGACATGATTTAAAACCAGTGAGTGTTCCAGTTATGTAAAAAAAAAATAATAATAATAATAAAACAATCATAAAAATACAATTTCCCTTGGACCTATTTGTTTTTACAAATTTCCCAGTGAGCAATGGTCTGATTTTTGTCAAACCCTGCTCATAAATCTCAGCTGCAGCGCAGTTCCCTGAGCTGAAATAACAAAGAGCTCATGAGTTAATGTAAGTTTTCCATTTTACCAGACCTTCTGAACAACACAGTGGAGCTGCCGGTTGATAAATGCATTCCTCAGTCAATTCCTGCTGCTCAGATCATTACACTACTGCATATTTTACCTCCGGAACTTGCAGCGGCTCTGTATAACACACTTGTTTGACTTTTTAAAGCCAACAAAAGCCATTCTTTACAAAGCCATTAACTAATACAATTGCTAACCATTAAGAATATAATACAGCAAAGCTAGCTCAGAGTCAAATTGATTACTTGGAGGTACATTATTGCAGTTATTTTGTTGGAAAATTGAGCCATTAGAAAGAAAAATGAAAAGGACACGGTAAAAGTGCTATCATTATGCTACAGCTCCTTTGGCCCGTGTCAATGTAGCAGCCATTATCTTTAGTTTGAAGAAGAAGAAAAAAAGCTAAAATAAGAGGCTGACACTTGAAACAAACTACAAGAACATTTCCTTCTGACTGTGAACATATTACTTATGACTATCTGTACCCTAATATAAAGAAAACTTTCCTGACCTCCGCTAACCACATGGATAATCCATTTTTTATTGAAAACCACTAACAGATGTGTGGTGTTCGTTGGGCCAGCCCACTCTAAGGAACAGTACACTCACACTGCACAAAGTGAACCGGTCTGCTGAAGCTATCATCTTTTTGTTTTCACTTGAGGAGAAATTTGAGTCTCACTCTAAGAAAGGAGGGTAGATCAAGAATAAATGCTGGCTTGAAATTATTACTGACCAGTGTCCAAATGAAAACATAGATTGGATTGTATGTGACATACAGTTGTGCTGCAGTTATAAACAGTGGGCAGAATGCTTTTTATTTTTCAATTTTATGTTTTTACATAAAATAGCAGCAACAGGTGAGAACTCATGGATTTAGAGTTGAGCTAAGTCATCTTGGACATGTGTTCTCTATTCTGGCTACAGCTGGTGGACATTGGATGTCTTCAGAATAGATATGGGTTGTTGCAACAGAAAATTACCGAGAGCTTGTGTCTATTTTACTGCCAAGGCATGGCTCCACCAAAAAACAATGGGTGCGATATGTTCCAATACTGACTTAGAGCAGTTCTCTGGTCCAAAACAAAAATAAAAGAGCAAATATATGTGCATCAGTGATGTTTACTGTTCAACCACAATCATGGAAGATGTGGTAGTGTTTTTTTTAAAGCATGACCACTTGTAAAACCTGTTAACATTTACAATTCTATGTCCATGGAGTCTTAGTCATCGACTTAAAAACAAAGATACTGATGTTTAATACTTTAAATTTTAACATCAAGTGGACATCATGATGAATCCTTCTTTTATATACCTTGTACATGTAAAATCAAAGTAAAATAAAAAATGATTATGCTTGTTTAAGCAGTTTTTTTCCCGTCTTCATACTTTTCAAAACTGCACAGGAACCCATTACAGTTGGTAGACCTGTTTTATTTGTGTGAAGAACTAGGCATAATAGCAAAGCACATCATGAATGAGATATTAGGAATGATCTGAGTAAATACCGTAAAACCATATTGCATTTATTTTTGCTATGAACTTTGATTTACACTATTTTACAAGTTATTCTCAAAGTTGCTTTTGTAACCTTGGGTAAGGTGAAGTCGGTTTCTCAGAAGGAGACTAAATGGTTTTAGAGCTGCCCATGTGTGCACACATGGGCAGCTCTAAAACTCCCATTGGTTATACCCATGGGAGGGAAACGGCTGCAGACACTGCGGTGCCTTGGTCACTTTGGTGCCAGGAGACTGCATGTTTTTTTTTTCTTGTTCAGTTTGTCACAATTACTGTTCTGAGAAAATGGTCATCTTGTCCTTAAATTGAACTTTTTTTTTTTTTTTTTTAAGTTTCTGTACATTTACTCCCCAATTTAAGTAATCTGTGAGTCACACAATGTTTTGAAAAAGAAAAATAAATGTTATTTATTTTTAATATACAGTATATACATTTTTTTTACAACCACATAGATATGACCAATTATTGGATATGCAGAGCAGAATCATGGCAATATAATTTGTGTACTGAATTTTCTGAGTGGGCACTGACAATTGGCTTTCAGCCTCCAAAGATCTCACAGTCATAGATTTGCACGTGTCACTGGATTGGCCTTGATGCACATCTAAACCCATAAAAGACACAAAGCATTTGATTTGACTTAAACTGCAATTGCAAAGTCGCGTTGCTGGAAAAAAAAAAAGTTTTAGAGATTAGATAATATGGGTACAAGTGTATCTATTTTCTAGAAAAGATATCATAGTAAGAGCACCCTAAAATCTAAAAGCAAGGAGGAGACATCAATAATCCTGGGACCTCGATCACATTTCTAAACACTGCATCCCATAAGTGTTATTTGACAGTTCTTACACCACTATGTGCCCTAAATAAGACAATAAAAAAATAAATAAAACTATGATTTTTTTAAATGCTGTATATCAAATATTAAAACAATGCCACCAATATAAAATCCTATTTAGCATTTAATACACAAGTTCTACAAAGTAGATTTTTTTATTTTAATTTTTATTTCAAGTACTGTCCAGCTTCCTGTGGGCCCACCAGGAGGGGCCATATGAGTCGGGTGAATGACGCCATGGCAGTGGCCAAAGGCAGGGGCCTTGGCACTCTGACTCAGACTTACCAAAGCTGGCTCTTGAGCTTGTGTGTGAGGTAGAGCTTGTGTGTGAGGTAGAACTTGTGTGAGCGGTATCGACTAGATATACTTGGGCTCACCTCAATGCACAGCATGGGAGCTGGAACCAATCTCCTTGAGATGGGCTGGATATTATTCCACTCTCGAGTTGCCCATGGTGAGAGGCACCAAGATGGTGTGGGTCTACTTTTAGCCCCTCAACTTGTTGCCTGTATGTTGGAGTTCTCCCCAGTTGATGACAGGGTAGTTTTCATGTACCTTTGGGTGGGGAGACGGGCTCTGACTGTTATTTGTGCCTATATGCGCTGAACAGGAGTTCAGAGTATCCAGCCTTCTTGGAATCCTTAGTGGAGATGCTGGGAGGTGCTCATACCTCTGGGAGAGCTTTAACTGTATCTTAGCCGAGGCGGAGGACATTGAGTCTGAGTGGTCCATGTTCCGCACCTCAATTGTTGAAATAGTTGACCTGAGCTGTGGCCGCAAGGTTGTTGGTGCTTCTTGCAGTGGCCATCCTCAAACTCGGTGGTGGAACCCAAAGGACAGGGAGGCTTTCAAGCAGAAGAAGGAGTCCTATTTGGCCTTGTTGGCTGGTGGGGCTTCTGAGGTAGCTGAGGAGTACTGGAAGGCCTAGTGGTACGAAGCCTTGGTTGTTGCTGAGGCAAAAGCTCAGATGTGGGAAGTGTTCAGTGAGGTCTTGGAAAGAGACTCTGTCAGCTCTGAGGAGATTCTGGCAAACCATCAGGCAGCTGAGGAGGACAAAGCAGATCTTTACTAACACTGTGTTCAGTGAAGGTGGGGTACTGTTGACCTCAACCAGCTATGTTATTGGGAGGTGGAAGGAATACTTCACAGTCCTTCTCGATCCTACCAACATTTCTTCTATGGAGGAAGCTGAGTCAGGGGACTTTATGTTTGGTCTTTCCATAACTGTGACTGATGCTGCTGAGGTGGTTAAACAACTCCATGGCATCAGGCTTCCAGGGGTGAGATCGTGTTTTTTAGTTGACACACATTTACAACATTGCATGGACAACGGGGCATTGCCACTGGATTAGCAGACTGAGGTGGTGGTTCCCTTCTTCAAAAAGGGGGACCAGATGGTGTGCTCCAATTATAGAGGCATCACTCTCAGCCTCCCTTGAAATATCTATTCAGGGGTACTAGAGAAACAAGTCTTATCGTTGGTCAAACCTCAGCTCCAGGAGGAACAATGCAGGTTCTGTCCTGGCCGTGAAACACTGGATCAGCTCTTTCCCCTCATTAGGGTCCTCGAGGGGCCATGGGAGTTTGTCTATCCAGTCTACATGTGTTTTGTGAACCTGGAGAAGGCTTTTGACCTTGTTCTTTGAGGTATACCATGGGGAGTGCTCTGCGAGTATGGGATTGAGGGCCCATTTCTACGGGCTATTCAGTCCCTATACAACCGTTGAAAGAGTTTGGTTCGCATTGCCGATAGTTAGTCGGGCCCCTTCAGGGTGGAAGTTGGACTCCACCATGGCTGCCTGTTGTCACAGATTCTGTTTGTAACATTTATGGACAGACTTTCTCGGTGCAACCCTGGGGCAGAGTGACGCTGGTTTGGTGTCCTCAGGATTGCTTCTCTGACATTTGTGGATGATGTGGTTCTGTTGGTGTCATCTTGCCATGATCTTCAGCGCTCACTGGAGCAGTTCGCAGCTGAGTGCAAAGCAGCTAGGATGATTATCAGCACCTCCAAATCTGAGGCCATGGTCCTCAGGTGGAAAAGGGTGGACTGCTGTCTTCAGGTCGAGGGTGAGGTTCTGCCTCAAGTGGAGGAGTTCAAGTTTCTTGGGTTTTGTTCATGAGTGAGGGAAAATGGAGTGTGAGATTGATACATTGGTGCAGCGTCTGCAGTATTGCGGACTCTGTACTGGTTGTTTGTGGTGAAGAGGGAGCTGAGCTGTAAGGCAAAGCTTTTTATTTACGACTCATGTTCCTACCCTCACCTTTTGCTATGAACCCTGAATGGTGACTGAAAGAATGAGACTGTGGATACACGTGTTTGACTTCTTTGCGGGAGTGGTGGCGCAGAGCTTAGAGAAGGTGGGCGTGTGAGCAGACGGTTGCCGGTTAACCCTTGGTTCAACTCACGGACCAACAACATCAAAATGTGTGTGGAAAAGGTGAAACACCCACACCTGTTTCCAACCTCATTTGCCCCACTTTATGTCCATGAGCAAGGCCCTTAACCCCCAGCTGCTACCCAGACTTCTTGGATGGCAGCCCCCTGCTTCACATGTGTGTGCTCACATGTGCGATGAGAAAAATGCAGATAATTAATTACCCCATTGGGGATCAATAAAGTACAATAAAATAAAATAAAAAGAAAGAAATGAGTTTCCTCCACAAGGTAGCTGCGGGTGAGATAGGGTGAGAAGTTCAGTTATCCAGGAGAGACTCAGAGTAGAACTGCTGCTCCTCCACATTGAGAAGAGCCAGTTGAGGTGGTTCAGGCATTGGTGCCTCCCTAGGGAGGTACTTCGCATGTGGAGATCCCGGGGAAGACCCAGGACACCCTGGAGAGAATATGTCTCTCGGTTGGCCTGGGAATGCCTTGATGTCCCCCAGAAGAGATTGAAGAGGTGGCTGTGAAAAGAGGTGTCTGGGCTGCCCTTCTCAGGCTGCTGCCCCCATGACCCAACTTTGGAACAAGTAGACAATGATGTATGTATGTATGTATGTATGTATGTATGTATGTATGTATGTATGTATGTATGTATGTATGTATGTATGTATG
>JARVGV010001030.1:26706313-26728347 GCA_031762435.1 Hypsolebias longignatus | reverse complement strand
TTTTCTACCTCCTCCATGTACAGGTTGGCAACAATAGGAGAAACTGGAGACCCCATAGCACACCCATGTTTCTGCCTTTAATATTGCTCCCCATATGTGAAGTAGGTTGACTGCAGGCACAGTTTCAAGAGTTGACACAGTTGTTCTGTGTGGTCCTGCTGCTCAGAGGGTGTCTGATTTTAACCTTTAGGCTGATGGTCCTCCTTACTCATGTGAGCAGCTGATTTTGGCTGTCAGCAGAAAACTGGTTGATCCACTATGAGAATGTGCTATTTATACGACTGAGCTGAATACAGCTCCTCAAACGGAAGAGGTCTTTCGGAGGAAAGACGAAACGTTTCGACATTTGTTTGTTTCTTTTGTTTTTTGAATGTCCAGAGGAACAAACTTAACTTTTTAGATTTTTCTACCTGGATTATTGAGCATGCATCGGGACAAAAATAACATTTAGACGCGTCTGTGTGTCGGTCTTTTTGTACAATATCTCAGACTGTCATCAAGTGCTGTACATTGTTGGATAAAAATACACTATTTCTCGTACATGCTCAAAGAAGCCACACTCAACAAGAGAAGATTTTTTAACCGATTTTACTTGGACAGATATTCACAACAGGTTACACAAATGTACAGAAGTTACATGCATGGATTCCAGTCATAAGAATCTGCCATGGGCTGTGTCCGTGTGTGAGGCTTGTTTTTATAATCTAATCAGCTACCAGCTCACAGGCAGAATGTGTTCTTGTCCATCAGCTGCACATGCAGGATCAACTCAGCTCCTCATTCAGCTCTCTCTCAGAGAGAAAATATCTCTGCTAACTCAAACACATGGTTCATGGGCAATTAACGTTCTCAGCCATAGTACAGTAGTTAAAAACATCCATAAACCTCGACCAAATTTCCTGACACATCTACAACTTAATAGCCTTTGGAGTCAACTCAACTCAAGATGGCTGCCACAGCTAATCAACCTTAGCAAAGGCCTAAAAGGACCATATTTTAGTCAGTTTTACCAAAACTGAAACAAAATCTTGTGTGGTAGTGGGTGAGACTGATCATCAACGTATATTCTGAGTGCAAACGGATTGTGCTTGATTTTTCTGTAAAACTGTCATTAACTACTGGAGTCAACCCTGTCCGTCTGTTCACAAAATATCTTATTAACTCCTGGACGGATTCACTATGTATCAACAACTCATGAACTTTTAGAGCCAACCCACTTCAAGATGTTTGCCATAATCACAAAAATGGTTCAAATTTAGTCAGTTTGACATAATTAGATAAAATTTAATGTCATAATAGTTTACGTTGATTTACAACATAAATGCTCAGCGTGTGGTCTTGCAACATTGCATGATATTGCACCATTTTGCAGTAAAAGATGGTCTCAGTTTAAAATTCTAGCATGACAGGTGATGGGTGACATACATTCCTTCGTTTACTCTGGTGGTGATTTAATGTCTGAAGATGCTCAATAGGAAAAATACAGCTTTTTTTTTTTTCCTCACCGAGTTTTTGCCGAACACGTAATTTAATTGTAAACTGTTTAAAACGGGCATAAAAAAGGCAACATGTTTAAAAATATGCAGGATAGAAGCTTGGAAATAAAAAGGGAATGTGTAGCAGAAGAGAAGCTGGTCCAGTTTTTTTTTTTTTTTCATTCATTCAACCTTTATTTATACAGGTTCATCCCGTTGAGCCTCCTTGACTCATTTACAAGAGAGAACTGATTTTAACAAAGAGTGCTGACAACAGTGGACAACAAAGACAACAATAGACTCATAAAAGATGCATACCATTTTGAAGTGAAAATAAAATGGTATTAAAAAAACTGTAACAAAAAATCAGCTGGGTTGTAAAGTGATGCAGAAAAATAAAAACAGGAAAATGTCCTTAGAGAGGTCAAGGTCGAGAGCTTCATATCTTTTTGCAAGATATTCCAGGAAACAGGAGCGGAGTAGGAGAAGACTTTTTCACCTAGTTCAGTCCTCACTGAGGGAACACTGCAGGTAATAATGTCCTGAGAGCACACGCTGTAGCTGCACTCACGCAGTGACATGTAAGTTGAAATGTATACTGCTGCCTTTTTTTTTTTTTTTTACAAAATGAGATAGAAATATTACTGCAGCACCTAACATGCAAGCTCTTCAAATTATTAAATAAAAGGGGATTCTGTGCCTTCTAAAATATATTGTTAAGAATGCAAAACACCCAGAAGTAACGCTGCTAAACCAGAGCATCGTACATGATGCATGATACCAGCCCCTGTTTTAATTTAATCTATAAATTTAAATGTAATCATCCACTTTTTTTTAAATGAACACATTGTTTTTGTGACCTACTGCAATGGTTAAAATAATTGTGGGAAAATGAGCATTTTAAAATGGTTATTTTAAAACATGAGTCACATGTGACTCAAACTTGGCTCCACAGCTGACAGTCTTACATGTGTGGAGACTTCTCGCAGACCGTTTACATGCAGACCATCTTTGCTTGTTAAAGAATAACACCCACCCATCATCTTTACCTGTTTCTTTCTTTTTGGGTCACGGGGGTCACTGGTGCCCATATCCAGCAGTCACTGTGAGGTGGGGGACACCCTGGACAGGTCTCCAGTCCGTCAAAGGGACACAGAGAGACAAACAAGACAACCATTACCCTCTCACTCACACCTAGAGACAATTTAGAGTCACCAATCAGTCTAACATGCATGTTTTTGGTCTGTGAGAGGAAACCACCTGGAGAAAACCCACACATGCACAAAGTGAACATACAAAGAAAAAAAAGGTTTGTACACTCAATCATCCAGGTAAATAAGTCAGAAAAAAGCTAAATCATGTCATCTGGACACTTTCTTTTGGAAGAAACGTTTCGTCTTTCATATGAAAGACTTCATAAGTCTGAGCCTGCCAACAAGATCTGTCCTATTAAATAGCACTTTGTTATAGACTGATGGTCTTCCTCTTTGCATCTGTAAAGGCAGCTTCTGGGAATTCCACAGCAGATTGGTTTGAAATACATCAAGAAGGTGCTGTTTAACGCAGCAGATCTTGTTGACAGGCTTCAGACTGATGGTCTTTCGGATGAAAGGTTAAACATTTCTTCTAAACTGTCTCAATGACATGATTTAACGTTTTTGTGATTCACCCAACCCAGAAAGGTTCCTGTCCAGGATTCGGTCCGGCAGCCTTCTTACTGAGAGGTAACAGCTCTACCAACTGAGCCACCGTACCGCCTAAAGAATAATGTGTAACATTTAAATAATAAAGAATTACATGAAAACAGGAGATGTGGTGTTTTGTCCTCCCTTGAACAAATGATTCATATTCTAAGACATAGTTACAGGATTAATTCACCCTTTCACCCTAAACGACTAAATGCTTTGTTGCTACAGTAGCCCATATGGGACAAACTCAAAATTTCCTCACATATTCTCCCACCATGGGCTTGGTCAGATGGAGGGTGCTTGTGTTTCGTTATTTATACGTACAGATGTAAAAACAACCCAGAGGGCATTCAGACCTGCGGTGCATCCACCAGGGCGCGACCCGTGTTGTTGTAAAATTAGTTTGCAGAGCACTCAATTTTCTTTTTATCGCCCATGCGCTGACAAAATACAAGCAATGGTGTTTGTGCCTGTGGGTGTGCAAAACATCTCAGGAACCACTGGATCAGTTGTAATGAAACTCTCAGGAAGTACCCATTGAGTCAGCCCAATAAAAGATGGCTGCCGCTGCCAGCTGAACTTGGCATTCAAAAATAAATATCTGATCCTCTGGCTATTTTACTTTACTATTTTGTTGAGCCCAAATTTGCTGTGGTAGTAGATGAAACTGTTCTTGAACAAATACGCTGAGCGGTAACTGGTCATCTAAAAGATTTTCATTTAGTCCATTTGAGTCAGCTCTGTTAAATTGTTAGCAAAATATCCCTTAAACCACTGAATCAGTCTTGATCCAAATAATTTAAGAAACTTTACTTTAAGGGCACATTGAGCGAGATTGTGTCATATTACAAGAAATAGTGCATATTTAGAAGATTTAACACTGATTTCTTACTTAAGATAATCTTGATTTTAAACTCTGGCCTGAAAAATGGTGGCTGATATGCAATCCTTAAAAATATCAGCTCTGTGGTTTTACATGCATGTTAGGCTGATGTCCCTAGGTGTGAATAGTTGTTTGTCTCGTTCACCTCTATGTGTCCCTGTGATGGACATGTGACCTGTCCAGAGTGTCCCCTACCTCTCACACAGTGCCTGCTGGACCATCGACCTCCGTGAATCAGAAATTAGTCAAGTTCAAGGTTTCTTTATTGTCATTTGCATCACATGTGGTACATGTGGTGGAACAAAATTGTGTACGCAGGGTCCCAGTTACATCCAACAAAGAAAAACAGTAATAAGATCTAAGATATGAATTGAGAAATACACTAACCAACAGTAGTATAAAATCAATACACCGAACAACAGCAGCTCGAACATGAGTCTGCTGTAGATGAGTAAGAATGAACACAGTAACATGAAATAAATCAGCAGCATGAGATCAGCAGCATGGATAGTCAGCAGCACATATCAACAATCGAGTGGTATTAAAGTGATTTTTTTTAACAGTGATTATCCTGATTAGGGATCCATGAGTCTAACAGCTTCAGGGTAGAAGCTGTTCCTCAGCATCAAATTAAAAAGAAGCGGGTAAAGATGAAGAATGGCTTATTTTGTTAACTACATCCAAAAACACATGGGAATAAAACAACAACCTGTTATTAAAAACTGTGCTGAAATTTTGTGAACATTTCAAACAGGATCCAAACCACAAAATGTCCAGAAACATGTGTTTCATTGTTCACTTCAGCTTCTTTGCTCTTTGCCCACTCTTTTTGTTCTCCCACCCACAACTGACGAGCATGTGATGTAGCTTTTCGTGGAAAGACAAGTAAAACAGTAACAAAACCCTGGTTTCATTTATTCTGTTCTAAAAAGCAGACGAGAAGGAAAAACTGTCTAAAGATAATGTGCAACTTTGTCTAAAAAGGTAAAACAATAATTTATATTGCTGGGCCAAATGCACCGCAGTTCATTTTCATGATGAGAAAATTACCAAAAGCTTTCAGTGTTTTAACAAAAAAAAAAATAAAAAAACGAAGTCCAGATGACATGATTCAACCTTTTTTGTTGTTATATACCTGGATGACTGAGAAAACAAACTTTGTCTTTCAGTGTTTTCATCTCCACACAATGATTTTAACACTCCACTTTAACATGCCTCTTTGTGTCTCTTTGAAAATCCAAATGTGTCTCCGAAGGTCTGCCTCGGAGCATTCCTGTGCACGCTGCGATGTTGAAACTGATTTTCGTCTTTGCTTGCTCATTCTTTCTCTCCTCATGAGCCAGCGCTTTTCTCGTGGCGGGTTGTGAAACAAGAGGAATGGTTTTTTTTTTTTTTTTTTAGATTTTAGTGCGGTCTGGGCCACAACATTTGTTTCCCTCTTGACAGATTCAGGAGAAGAAATTCTTCGGAGAGAAACTCGTGTTTGCATGTTATAGTTAAGAAATAAAAAAAAAAAGATCTTTACTAAAACTCTCAGCCCTTGACTTTGCACATCCCCTGCTCACCCTTTCACTTCCTCTTGCTCACTCTGTGAGTTTGGGGCCAGAAACAATCACCTCATCTTGAATTGTGGGAGAGATTGTAAACTTTTCATTGAGAGCATGTGGAAGTGATTTGCCTGTAATCTCCAGTAATTGTGAGTGCAACACAGAAACAGTCTGGAACAGATTGGCCTCATAGATCCTTCCTCTTCTTCTTCTTCTTCTTCTGCAGGGTCACAATGAGCTTATCTCAACATTTAGCATCTTGACTGATTGAGTTATCATATCACGTTTGCTGTTGAGAGCTGAGCGATGTTAACAAATGTAACCGGAGAGCCTGAAATCGCGAAGAGGAAGGGGGCGCTGCTGGAGGAGAAGTCCACGTATCGGTGTCAGTGTGACCCGCAGAGGCCTGACTTTTTAAAAAGCGTGACATTTAAGAACTCGGCTAGAGACGGGGAAACAAAAATAAAAAACGCTGTTTAAAAAAAAAGCTGTTGTTAGAAAGTGCCACATTCTAATGAAAAATCCAAACTCACACACTTCAGCTTTCTCACACACACACACGAGCGTTGTACTCTGCTGCTGCTAGTGTGCACATCTCTGTGCATCGCTGACCCATTGCTGCTCCCTCACCTCCTCTCTCCTCCAACAACCCCTTCTTGACTCTGTCCATCAGAGCTCCACCTCACACACCCCTCCCTCTTGCACTTTTGTCTCGGTGCCCTCTCTCATAATTTGTCTCCATGTCCTCTGCTCGTCGTACTTTCTGGTTTCCGGCTCTCGATTTGTTTTCTCTCGGCTGCTTCGGCCCTGTTGGCTCTCACGTCCGTGCGTTCTGACGAATGGGTAATCGTCTTGCGTTGTTGTACTCCGCCATCCTCGTCCGTGTTCCACGACGGGCTCATTTGATTCCCGCCCGGCGGTGCTCGGCGGACAGCTGGAGCTGAGGGCCATGCAGCCGTCACAGAAGAGCACGTGTTGACACAAAGCCTACAAGTGATTAAAACCCTTCAACTCGGGGTTGCTTCATCACAATCATTAGTCTTTTCTTGTCCTACCTTCTGGCTGTTAAACCCACCGAGCTCCCACCCTCCCCGTCCGTTAATAATATTCACTTTGCCTCTGATACATTAGCCAGTGAATGATAGGGCGAAACCCAGGCTTAATTGCTTTTCTTCTTGTAAAGTCTCAATTCATTTTTGCTGAGGAGACACAGAGATGTGCGCACATGCATGGGCTGACACACACACACACACAACCCCACCTTCACACTGCTGTTTTATGATGGATGGGGCTGAGGATGCATGGGGCGATGGGGGGAAAGAGACTATAGGGCTGCATACGTGTGTATGAGCAAGTGTTGGATGGAAAGGAGGAGAAAAAAAAAAAGAAGAAGGGTGGGGGTGGGGAGAAAGAGAAGCTGAGCTGAGGAGCTCTGATTAACGACACAGAGAAGGGGTCCCAGAGGAGCTGGGAAGGGGGGAGAGCAGAGCAAAACTATCTGGGGCCAGCTGAGAGAGAGAATGAATGTGTGAGGGGTGAGAGAGAGAGAGAGAGAGAGAGGGCACAAAAACAGGTAAGAAACATGGGCAGAGGGGAAACGTGTTTTCTTTTCGTGTCTTCCATTGCTTTGACTTCACAAACACAAGGAACTCTCTGCGCTCGTCATTATCTTCTGCAAACAGGAGCTTTGGCCTCCGCTCGTGCGTTCCTTCTCTGAGCGTTATGACACTCGCTCTTCAGATTAAATCTCATCGCCTCAGCTACCTTAACGATCCCAGAGCCCAGCGCCTCAGGCTCCTGTCCGCAGCGCTGTCAGAAGGGAAAACAGGGCGTGTGTTGCCAGAATACAGGCCATCACCTCTCCCTGATTGCACATGAGAGCAGAGGTAATGGGAGTGTAATAGCACCTTAAGTACCCTGCTCTTACTGACACTGGCTGGATAGCATTACCCCTTGTGTGGCAAAGTGAAGTAGTGGGGGTGTATGGACTGGCATGTGTGCAAGTTTTTCTTCTGTCAATCCATTTTTTTACCTCCCTTGCTCTGGATGAGTGTGGATATGTGTCTAAAAGGAGGTCTGATGGAGGCTTGTGTTTTCCCCGAGGGTCGTCTGTGCCGCGGCGATCAAAGAGAGAGACGGAGGTTAACTGACCAGACCCGAGAACCTCCACAGAAAGACCTGAGGGACGTCCCTCTGTTAGCCCAGGTACCAATCATCCGCACATAAACACACAATCGGCGGAGCGGCAAGGGCAGAAAGCAGGGGCGCGCTCGCAGTGATCCGGTGGGGATTTAAAGATCTGTCAGGCCCAAACTAACTTTGTCACTTCACTCATACTGCTGTACCCTCTCGCGCAGTATCCATTACCTCAAATACGTGCTCTGCAACACATCAAATAGCTTCATCCCAACTTCTGCCTCGGAAAATTCACAGAGAGACGCCTTCCGCTGACATGGAAGTCCTGTAAAGTGCGTATAAGTTATATAGCGGTGGTCCCTGGAGGAAAAACTCAATGACTAGTCATGTACTAGAAAGTTAGACTGTATTCCTGAGTAGCTCAAAGTATACTGCGCTGAAGGACTGAGAGGGGTGCACTTCTGCTGGAAGTTAAGCTGGGAGTTGTTTTAAAAAGGGAGAGAAAAGGAACAAGCAAGTGTGTGAACGTGTTCAACGGTGCAAATGGGGAAGTGTGCGTGTGTGTGTGTGTGTGTGTGTTTGAACATGAATAAGAGATACCCATCACAAGCAGCTGCTGTGGTGAGGAGAGACGGCTAACACCAGACAGATGCAGCGAGAAGTTTCCTTGAAAAGAACTACTTGTTGATTCCATGGCTGCTTACAGCGATCACATGCTTTATTATAAATATGCATATTTCCTAGTTAAAAAGCAACACAACACCTTAGGAAATGTTTCACGTTTTGAATTTTTAAAAGATGTAGATTAAAGTGTGGATGTGCTCACAAGTTTAAGACATAAAAAATAAAAACGGCACAGTTTCTGATAGTTTTGCTACTATCTTGAAAATGATCTAAATTTTTCTCTTGATTTACAATAAGTTGTAGTAATAACTCATTGTGCACGTTAAATTTGTTTGCATTTACAGCACAGTTTATTTAGTATTGAAAACACTCCATCAGGACGTACAAGTAAGCAAATTTCTAAGCAAATCCTCTGAACGTAGTGGTCCCTAACACTGGTCCTTGAGGAACACCTTCCTCCATGTTTTAGTTGTTTTCATGCTTTGACACACCTGATTTGAGTGAACGTGTGATTAACGGGCTTCTGCAGAACTTGATGGTGTAATTAAATCTCTGAATCAGGTGCGTTGGAGCAGGGAACAACTAAAACATGCAGGACGGTGTTCCTCAAGAACCATGGTTGGGAACCACTGGTTTAAAGTATCCTAACTGTGTACAATCAACAAATGATTTTACAAGTTTGACTCATATAGAACGTGTAGCTGAAATAGTTTATGATGGGGGGTGGTATCACCATGCAGCTACAATATTTTAGAGCTTTATTGCTGTACAACGTATAACAATCCACTTTTATTAATATGTCACTTTTAAACACTTTGTTAATGTTTTGTTCAAACTTTTAATGCAGTGACAAAACACAACTTGTAGTTTTGTGGCCCTCTGGTCCACATTTGCACATTTGATGAAAAGACAACAGTGCAACTGTTCTTTGAATAATCTGACAGAGTGGATTTTAACCAGTTCAGTTTTCAAACCATAATAAGGTTTAATCTGGCAGCCCGGCACACAAACAGAAGACAACATGAATTAACACAACAACAAACAAAAAGCTCATGGAGCAAAGTGCAAATTCTCAACAAAACAATATTAATGTTAAACTAAAATATGAATTGTAAATGTTTATGCAACGATAAGGTCTTTTGGAATGTTTAGGACAAATATGTTTAAAAAAAGTTTTGTGTAAATTAAGCACATATTTTCATGAGAGCAACTCAATACTAACAGTGAAGCAAGGTGATGGAAGTATTATGGTTTTAGAGTTGGAGGCTACTTGGCTCCTTCATGAACTAAATGACATGAACGCTGAACCAGATCAAGAAGTTGTGGGTTAGATCCTAGATGCCACACATTGTGTTTCAAAGTTTAAAGCAAATTCTAACATGTCCGCTTTAAAAGTCCAGATTTTAAATCAAGCAAATTTACAGGCATGGGAACATAACTGGCAGTAGATGCTGTGAGAAAATTTCAAACACTGTGTAACTTAAATACGGACAAGTTTTAAAACATTTCAGCAAATTGGATGAAGACATTGATGGACAATTACTGAAAAATACACAAGAAGTCATACATGGGCCTGTAAGAGCAAAAATGCTTCTGTTCAAATCCATTCTCTTTATCCACTTCTTCTTTCTCAGGTTGTGTGGGTCACTGGTGTCCAAGTCCAGCAGTCACCGTGCAAGAGGCTGGGGACACCCCGGACAGGTCTCCAGTCCATCACAGGAACACATAGAGACAAACAAGACAAACACTCTCTCACTCACACTGAGACAAATTTAGAGTTACCAATCAGCCTAACATGCATGTTCTTGGTCTGTGGGAGGAAACCAGAGTACACGGAGAGTATGCACGGAGAGAACATGCAAACTCAACCTAGAAATGATCCCGGCTGGGATTCGATCTGGCAACCTTCTTGCTGAGAGGCAACAGCTCTGCCAACTGTGCCACCACGTTGTTTAAATATTTTCAAGGTTCAAGTACCTTTAGTATCATTCGTATCACATGTGGTAAATGAGGTGGAACATAATCGTGTACTCAAGGTCCCAGTTACACCCAAAAAGAGCAAAAATATGAAGTATAAAAAGAAACAGTATATAAAGATCTAAGATTTATGCTAAAAAATAATAATGTAATGTAATACGGTGTATTAAACAGCACGAGTCTGTTGTGAGCAGATGGGAATGACTACAGTAGCTTAAGGTAAGAAATCAACAGCATGGATAAAGTGACAAATCTTCCTATTAAAGTGGCATTACAGTGATTTTTCTTGTTAGGGATTTATGAGGTTCAGGGTAGAAGCTGTTTCTCTTACCGGGTATGTTTGTTTGTTTTTTTCATTCAACCTTTATTTGTAGAGGTTAGTCCCATTCTACACTTAATGCTCCTCAACCTCCTGCCTGAGAGGAGTGGGGCAAAAAGTGTGTGCTGAGTGAGTGGTGTCCTTCATGATGCAGGTGGCTCTGTTCCTGCATCTGGATGTGTAGATGTCTGTGATGGTGGAGAGGCTGACTCCAACAGACTTCTGTGCAGCCTCCATGTCACACATTGATGCTGGAGCACAGGATGCTCTCCACTGCACATCTGTAGAAGGAGGTGAGGACTGAGCTTCCCAAACTAGCTCTTCTCAACCTCCTGAGGAAGTAGAGTCTCTGATGAGCTTTCTTGATCAGGCTGGTGGTGTTGTTTCTCCAGCTGAGGTTGTCATTCAGGTGTACACCCAAGTACTTGTAGCTTCAGACCACTTCCACTGCAGATCCTCCTATGTGCATGGGCGGGCCAGCCAGCCCACAGGGGGTTGTACGCTCCTTCTGAAATCCACAATCATCTCCTTCTTCTTCTTCACACTGATATGAAGGTTGTTGTTCCTGCACCAGCTCTCCAGGTGTTCCACCTCCTGCCTGCAGCTGGACTCATCGTTGTTTGTGATGCATCCCACCACAGCTGTATCATCTGCAAACTTTACAATGTGACAGCCTGGATGGGTAGCTGCACAATCATATGTGAGCAGAGTGAACAGGAGGGGGCTCAACACACAGCCCTGAGGGGAGCCAGGACTGAGGATTATGGTGGAGGAGGAGAAGCTGTGGATCCTCAGTTTGTTGAAACATAATCAAAAAGTTATTTAATTGCATTTATCTAAATGGTTATTTTTGACCTACTCAAAAATATTTGTTTATTCAAAAATAAAAATAAAAACAAACTACTTTGAAGCAATGTTTATTTTTACTTGTGACATAAAATAGCCTTATAGTTTTGTATAAGAAACAGTGTTGTTATAAACACAAATGAGCTGTTACAAAATAAAATTATTTCTATAAAAACAAAAAAATGGGACAACAGCATGTTTGTCAACAGCACATGAGGCTAAAGTCTGTTTTGAATATCCCTCCTGTAAGCAGAACTCTATGTGTGTGTGTGTGCGTGCGTGCGTGCGTGCGTGCATGCGTGTGTCTTTGTTGTGTTTACATGACTGCACAAAGATAAAACAGATTAAAGGACGTGTCTTTTTCAAGTGGTTTTTATGGTATTTCTATAAGTTTCCAACATAATAAAAACGCAAAGACTCTTATTGCCATCAGCTGTTCTGTGGACTTTTAAATACACAAATACATTAAACAAATTATTTAAACTTAATTGTTTAAACTTAAATTTAGAAAACAAAGACCACATTTATTTTTAAGAATAAAAACTGCAGTAAGTGTAAACAACAATGAAAAGCAAAACTGGAAATGAAAACATGGTGTTTGAAATGCTCCGACTTTGCTGGAACATGATGCAGCAGTTCTGGTCCCATTCTGTATTAATGTTGCACGTGTTTACCTACGCAACACATAACTTCTTCTCCTGAGTTAAACATGATCCAAGCTGTGATACTGGGAAGGTGAAGGCAGTGTTTGTGTGTTTGACGGAGGGGGCTGGGCACAGGATCCTGCTGCTGGGTAACGTCTCTGTCAGGACGGCTTTGCTCCATCACCACCCCACTTCCACGTGTGCACACACACAAACACACTCCATCAGCACCCGCTCAGGGCTCATCAGTCGCAGTGGCGCACATGTGGCCGGAGTATTCTAAACAAAGCTTTATAAAGAGCTCAACTCAGACTGCCCTGTGTGACAGTCAGGGTACTAATGACGCCTGGAGACCACTAAATATGCCACTGACAGACCAACGGCCTGCAGGACATGCACACCAACACACTCAAGTCTTCACTTTGGCAACAAACTCTCACAAACACTACGGCAGGATGGAGCACCAGTGCACACAAACTGATGAGAAAACACACACACACACCTTGTGCCCAAGGGCATCTGTCCACAGCCTAAGAGCTCCCAACTGTTGAGGAGAAACAGCTCAATTAGCTCCGTGGAGGAACTAACGAAACAATCTCTGCACACCACCCACCCACACACACACATGCACACACTTTCAGAATCGCATTGATCCCTCTCCAGTCTGTGGCTCTAATTGGTGCGTTGATGATGCTGCGAGCGAGTGGGATCCTTCAGGCAACCGTAACACGACTTCCAGCTCTTTATTTCTCATTTAAAGTTGAAAAACACCCACATTTTCTCTTCCAGTTTTGTGACTGCGTTCCCTTCTTTCAGCAAGTCTTTTTTTGATTTTTTTATTTTTCTACATTTAATCTAATTTCTGCGCCACACAGATCAGAAAAAGCACGCGCTGCAGTCTTACTGTGAAAGAAAACATCTCGGCGCCATACATATCTGATGGTTTGATGAATTTGGTGCTCCCAGTAGATTGAGCAGTTGTAAAAACCATCTGTGTGCATGTCCATTAAAATTACGCACGCAAAATGCTCAATGAGCACCTTCAATTTGAATGCACCCCGATTCACCCTTTCAGAACGCATCCACAGTGGTGCAGCAAAGTTATGGAGAGCAAATGGGATAGAGTTATTTCCATAAAGGGTCTCCGCGGGTCTCAAGGATCTCAACTCCTGCCGACTGGGAGCGATTTAGCACAGCGCACTTTGGTGTATTAGTAACCGAAGACGTCTGGGGACAAACCTGCTCTCTCTAAAACTCTATCCCTTAGTCTGACCTCTGGAGCATTCACAACTGGGACTTGGAGGCTCGCTCCATCTTCCTTCTCTTTTGCTGACTTTCTAGTTCTCCTCGTTGCCACGGTTGGATCCTGAATCCTTCCTTTCTTGGGACTTTTTCCTCACATCAGTTTGCCACTCTCATTCTTCGTCCTCCCTTTGCATTCCACTCATATCCCACCCCATTTATGCCACATTTCTCCTTCTTCCATCCATCTGCTGTCTCTTTCTCGCTCCCCATCTTTCTCTCCATCTCCCTCCCTCCCTGCTTGGCCCCAGGGACGGACTGCTGATAGACTGTGTGCACCAGCTGCCCAGGGGCTATTTTTAAGGAGCATTTGTCCTTCTCCTTCCCTCCAGAGACTGACTCAACCCAACAACATCTCATCCATGCACACATACACACGCAGGAAAACACACACGGGCATTAACACATGCACTCATTAGCCCATGAGCATGCAAGCGCCACACTTTCTCCCCCTTCTCTCTCTCCCTCTCGCACACACATCCTCCGTCCAAGGGCATTCTGCAGGGGCAGCTTGTAGCGCCATAGCTTCAGCTGCACAGGAGCCCAGGCGCTCCCCAGCCAGCCTCAGAGGGCTCATAAAGCTACCCTCCTCCTCCTCCCGAGGCCTGACTAATACTCTCCCTTGTTCGAACCATGCCTTACAATAGTTTGGTAAAACAATACGGTGAAACAGAGTTGCCGAGGATTGCGTCAGGCTGCTTTCATCACTAAACCCACAGCAGTCAATGGGGGCCCCTAAATAATTTATACAGGAAGTGGGAAAACTCTGTGGCACCCTGCGTGCTTCAGCGTCAACGCCGATGTTGTTTGTCTTATCTGACCCATCGTCATCATCATCATGCTCCACAGCGGAAAATAAAACAGATACGTCAAACCTTTCAAAGCAAACGCGGTCCTGAAAAGAAAAAGTTGCCATCGTTCCAATTTCCAGTTCCAACCTTGGTTGTAGCGACTGTAAAGGAAATTGTTAGCGCGCCGCCAAATCGTGTTCCGAGTGTGAACGTTGTGCTCCGCAGCTTGAAAGTGAAGGATCAAATGAATCCTCAAACAACTGCTCCGGCAACCTTGTTAAGACATTATTTACCTTCATCATTAGCCGAGGAGGAGGACACTAAAAATCTGTCGGCAGCCTGAATCGCCTGCTCGAGTGTCTGAGCGCCGTTTAATTGTGCCATTTATCAGCCAAAAAAGAAGCCTACACACTCATAAATAAACACAAAGGCCCGTGCACAGAAATGATAAAACTGTCAGGGCAGAGCCGACAAGTGAGGCCGGTGCTGATGCATATTAAGCGATTTAGTCGGTGAAGAAGTGGAGCAAAAAAAAAAAATAATAATAATATGATGGTTAATTTAAGAGTCATTAAATTTGTATGAATGTGCGTTGCACTTGCTGGGAGTGGGATTTTCTCTGATCGGTAACGACGAGAGAGGAGAAAGAGCAACGTGGGGCTGCCACACATTGTGGTTTATAAACGCACTGATTGATCAGGAGAGGCAAACCTGCAAGAGAGGCCCAATCAATGTCTCTGACTCAAGGTGGGTGGGTGGGTGGGTGGGGGGGGGATGCTGGTGGGAGAGTGCAGGTGGGCAGGAATGCACTCTTTTCTGTGTTTATGTTTCCAACCTTGCCTGTTTTCATGCATATCGAAGTGCATGCGTGCGTGCGTGCATGCGTGTGTGAGCTTCCCTCATTTGAGGAAAGACAATGTTCTACATTCCACAGGGGAACAGAGTCATTACTGAAGCAGGAACTCGAGCCTGGGGGGGCCACGGCTCTGCGTGTAGTGCGAATAGATCGAGCTCGTTTCTCGCTGAGACGTGATGTAGAACACTCACTCTGCCATTATAGGTGCCCTGCAGTTCAAACATCACTTCCACCTCTTTCGGCGGGGGTGTGGGGGGGAGTTGCCAAACAACAACTTATATGTGACAGTGTGGCAGCTGAAGTGAGGACATTATTTACCTCGTATGTAAATGTTGCAACCGCCCAAAGTGACTTTATAAAGCTGCATTTTTAAGGTGCCATGCAGCTCTGGAGTCCAAAGCTTCTTTGGCCTTGTGGCCTCATGGGGGATTTGTCAGCTCTGAAGGCCTCTGCTGCCCTCTGTTGGTGGCTATTACTCATTCACCCCCCACACACCTCTTTCCCATTCAAGGTGCAGACATGGACATAGCTTCATATCGCCACATAAAAGGTGTGCAGAGGATTCCTACTGCTCTTTCATCCCTTTTTCCTCAGCGCTCCTCCTGGAATAAAGCCGACTGTGCACAGCTCCGGTTAATTTCCCTCGTTGCTGACACACACAGTTCATTAGCACGGCCTGCAGGAAACTATTGTTCCATTATAATAGACAGCAATCAGAGGTGAAGTCTGATAGCACCTGCTGTCACATGACGCCCGTCTGTTTACCTCTCTGTCCCTTTGGCTCTCTGTATTTTCCTCATCTAAGCTCCTGCAGGATGATGCTTTTGCAGATACAGTATATCTTAAATTTCAGTGTAATTTGTATTCCCCCTCTTGTTTTCACTTGTATTCTTAGCCATTAAATTAGGCATGACATATCTGGGTTGCGATCGCCCTCTCTTACAATTGTTCATGCATCTCTATAGTGCTTAGTCTCTTTTTTTTTTTATAAAACACAGATGCCCACAAGTTTTGCAAACGCACACATAAGAAGTATACGCTTCCTCTGACTTTGCATCATTTAAACAAATATACATTTCTGCACAGATCCAGGGTCAGTTTTAATTTGTTTGCTTTGAAAAGCGCTTCCCTTTTTGTCCACGTCTTTTTTAATTTCCTGACACCCCCTCCAGTGGACCTGCAGTCATTAAACACCGGTGCAGGCGTCCTGCGTGCTCACAGCACAGCGAGGTAATGTCGATTTTGATTGACACTCCGGGTGATGTGTAAGAAAGTATGAATATTTACAGTATTAGCATTAGTCATGGTATAAATTCCAGTCACATCACATACATACACTAAAACCAGCCTTGATCTATAAACAGACTGAGAACGAGGGGTCTTGATTGGCTGGGAGAGTGACTGACAGTTGAACGAGTGGAAGCTTTGAATGTGAAACTCAAAGGACGGATGGGAAGCGTGTTTGTGCAGGTCCCAAGGGGGGAAAAGCCTGGATTCTGCACACACACACACACTGTCACACACACATGCACACATATTGTGATCTTGCTCTACTTTGGGCTCCACTTGAAAGCATCGATGCTTCCTGCTGTTCAAGATGAGCTGCACTGCAAAAGAACATGCAGGTTTGTGCATATGGACAGGTGAGAGCAGGACAGGTGAGACTGGATACTTTCCTGACCTTTATCTCCCCGTTGTTTGTCCGTCCTATACGCATCTTTTTCATCTGTCGTTTTTAGTTTGGCTTCCTTCATTTCCTGCTCTTCCTTTTGTCCTGTGAGGGAATGATTTCATTCATATTTTCAGAGAAACCGGCGCATCCTTCCAGTTGTTGTTCCTTCAAATCGAAACATTTCTTATGCAAATTAAAAGCAACAAATACACAAAACTCAAAGTTTGATTAACGGCCGGGCATTCGTTGAACAAGTGCATACTGTTCATCGTGCCTCAGTTTTAAACTGGGATTATTTTAAGTTAAAATAATAAAGCAAAATAATTTTTGGAGAAATGTTAAAAAAATAACACCATGCGTAATCTCACACACAACAGTGTGTGTTGTAAATGACTCTCAGCTACTACAACAGAATGTTGGTCAGTATCTGCAAAACTGATGAAGTAATGACCATTTTAATGTTTGCTGCAACCACTTTGAATTGGACTGAACCTAAAAGTTCATCAGTGTACATTTAAAAACTGCCTTCTGAAAATATAATTAACTGTGGACTGCCTAGTAAGGCAGCACCTATTATTATCCACCAGACAAATGTTTCTTAACTTTATACCTTACTCTTCCATCAACTTTAATGCATCCCGAACCACAACGTGTACCCCCACAAATGTTATGTCAAAACGACCAGCTTGGCCAAGTGATGTGTGCTATTACTTTTAAAGGCATTGTGAGTTACCATGGCGATGTCATTTGCAAACATAGATCCCGTTTTTCTCATTGAACAGTGAGGTCACATGTCTCTGAACAAAACACTGATTAACTTTTAGAGCTATTTTGGATCAAAATGGTTGCCACAGACAACTCAGAAAACTCAAAATTGACTACCGGATAATAGGAATGCGCAATATAAACGGTACACGGTAGAATTGATAGACATTTAGCCTATGATAGAGATCTGTCTTCTACCTGCTAACTGCAGTGATGTTGTGTCTGATGTAAAATCAGAGTTGTCAGATTTAATTGTTACTTTTTTGTGTTGAAAACTGTGCGTACGTGGTGTCAAAGTATTTTCTTTGAGAGCTAAGTAGAGAAGCTACAAGCTAACTACGTCTGGCTTGCCGTAGTGTTGCCATATTTGGATGCATGCACAAAACGCTGTGTTGCATCGAACGTTTTATTTTTTTTTTTCATCTAAAGTTAAAGTAAGCGTTGGTCAGCTTTACAGAAACCTGCTCTCTGATCTGTGAAAAGAACGCTGTGTTGTGTGATTTTACTGTAAGACCCTCTGGTCAAAGCCACAGAGGAAACTGGTCGCCATTTTGTGTCAGCTCTCCTTAAAGCAGAAGGAGACGCCCACTAGAGGGTTGGAGGGTGAAGTGTTTCAGTGTAAAATTCTGCTCTGTTGCTGTTCTTTTATTAAGTGAAAATACTGGAAACTGTTAACAACATATTCTTCTGTTTAAAACATGTGGCTAAAACTACGTTTGATATCTTTTGCACTGTTTTGCACTACCAGAAAGAAGACTAATACTTGATGTGTTTATTATTTAAAAACTTTCTGAACCTAATGGTGGAATTTTCTTAATTATTTTGTGGTATAGCAGTTTTCAAAATAAATGATGGCAAAAGGACACCCTATGCTTTTTTCCCATTCATATTGCAAGTTTTATACCAAAAACCTATTGCGATATATTGTTATTGCCACCCTTCACAATACATATCGTGATATGAATTTTATGCCATATCGCACATCCCTAATTATTTCTACAAGATTCAAAGATCATCTAAACTCTGGCATGAAAGGCAGTGGGCAATACTTATTCCTTTATGGAACGCTGGGCCTTTAATTTATTAAATAAATTTAACCTTACCAACAAAAATTATGAATAAACCTCAGAAAAATTTCATCTTTTTGCATAAAATTTCTTAAGTCAAAATTTAAAACTATATGCATCTTTGGCTCGTGAGTTAAGTCCATTTGGTTGTTTTTCTTTAACCACCACTTGGCAGCCACTTGCTGAAGTCTGGACCTTTATTTTATAGCTGGGCAATGTTGGGACTGTTCATTTTATTTCCTCCTCATCAATCCTCCTCATTAAACTGTCTTGTTAACCATTACAGCCTCACAGCAGAGACCCAAGCTATTAAAAGTGTTAATTCTTTGCACTGGGAGTAGTGATTTCATTTGCATCCCTTTATTGTACAATCATTTTACACAACGGCAATTAAAACAAGTATGAGCTAATAGCATTTCATTAGCTTAAAGCTTTGTTAAACCAGTAAAAACCCACGTACCTGTAAAATTTGAGCGAGGGTTCTATGGCGAGTAAAACAAACGGCGCCACCGTGTAACTAATAGCAACCTGCGTGGACGCCCACGTGATGACATCATAGAAGCACTTGAGTGCGTCGGAGGCCAAAAAGTATGGTCTGATGTTGTGCCTTACCTTCAAGAAACATAATAAAAGAAAGAAAAATACGTTAAATTACTCCAGATTTATTTTACTTTACAGTCAACTAAACACAAATTAAGCTAATTGACATAGTTTAACACATTCTGCTTGCTTCTGCTTATTATTCTTTTGTTTTATAGCTCAGTTTGTCATTTTTCTACTAAGAACGCCTCCAGAAAAAATAAATAAATAGCCAGAGCATCTGAGTGGCAGCCACATTAGATTCAAGGAGGAACTGGGTCCCTTTCAGATCAATAACAATAAATAGGGACTGTAGAAACGTGCATGCAAAACAAATTTACAGTCCTGATGTTTCACTTTACTCTTAAACAGTTTCCACGTACATTATCCAGAGCTGTAGAGCATTTCTTCTGTTCGATCACACAAAGTCTCCAAATACCCTTGTTTTTTAATACAACTGAAAAAGGAAGCCCGACTTGGCAGGGAATGGCGCTAATGGCGCTAATGGCTCAATATGTAAATTAAAAGTTCAAGTGATGCATTACTTCATCGCTCGCTCTCCGTTAAGTGATTTTCCTGTGTGTTCCTTGGTTTTTAACTAGTTGTGATTAGTTTATAGGCTCTTATACTCTAGCAAAGTAGTGGTAAACAAATTGGTTTATATTAAAAATATACTTTTGGGGGGAAAATATCCACTATATTGCTTAAAGTAAACAGAGCAATGTACACAAATCATAACATTTTTACTCTTTTAGGCAATTTTTTGCTGGAAATTTGTCTAAAATGAGCACAGTATAAACAGTGACTGTGTGTACGCACTGCACGCGCAGCCATCGTCATGCTGGTGCCAGTGACGAAGGTCAGGTAGTAGCCGGGGTACACCCCATGCCACAAGGCCGACAGGAAGAAGGTGGCTGCTGTGGGGTTGACGGGACAGCGCTCGTAGCACACCCTGAGAGGAAGACAACACGTGCTCAGTTAAAACAAGTACATACAAAGTAACATATCTTGTTCTCAATCTCATACAAAACAATAATCCACATCTTGAATTAAAACATGAATGTGCATTCTTTAAACTCCTAATAAGAGCTTGTTTTCATACACAAACAGAATACAGCACTCCTTTTTCACCTTTTCAGCCAGTGACTTGTTTGAATATTCCAGTTGTCTAGAAACAGCTTGAAACTTGTGGCCAGCTGAAATTAGAAGCAGAAAAAAAAAATGTGTTAAAACTCCTATAGAAACTGTGTTTTTGTTGTGATCAAACAAAGTTCACAAATTAATACAAACCTCAATGTCCAGAATTCTGAGGTTTGAGATCAGGTCCCATCGTGGGGAGCCATCTGAGTTGTATCCATTGAAACCAAATCCTGCAGCGTTGTTGATGGCATCAGCTGCAGGAGAAGAAAAAAAGAGGACAGTTAAAAGAACAGAGAATAAGATTCACAATATGAATGCCTGTGTTTTGAAATACTGTAGAGGCAAAAAGTTAAAATAATGTTGCAGTTCACAGCCTACCACTAGATGGCAGTGTTGTCTAGAAATCCTGTTAGATTTATAGGCTCATTTTTTATTTATTTTTTTCCCTCATGGGCTCATCTTACGTCATAATTACTAATAATGTAATGACAATGCCAAAATTTATATGCTTGAAAAAGCATATGAAAATTTCAAATTAACTATTTTCATTCAAAGAAGCAAACAAAAGCAAAATCAGCACTTTAAGGTCAGTTGTATTAACTGACCCTCAGATTTCCTTCATGAGTCATTTTAAATTGAGTGCAGTTTACTTAATGTGTCATTTTGGAGGGCAGATTTTTCTTCTATTTACACAGTCATGAGTCTGATACTGCAATATAAAATCATTTTATATAACATTATATGTAGAGGCATTATTTCCCTTCTTTAGCAAACAGATAAAAATGCTGAACTACAGAAACGGTCATGTCAAACTCACCAAGAGTCCAGACAAAGTAGTACTTTGGCCTCAAAGCCAGCATTGCCAGGTAAAGGTAGATGACCTGGAGATAAGCAGGTGCAGTTCTGACAAAGTCATCGTTTATGGAGTAGTCCACCGGGAGCAGCTTGTACAGGGACAGATAGATGGCCAGACAGAGGGCACACGTGCACAGCTTGGAGATGACGGCATTCTGGGCGGATGACAAAAAGCGAGCAGATAAAATGAAGCCGTTTACGCCTCATTTGAGTATCCGCTCCGTCTCCAAAAGTGTATTGTACCTTTGGTGAGGGTTCACTGTGCATAAACTTTCCATTCTCCTTGCCGTTGGCGTTCTCCTGGTGCCGCGGCTGATAGCCCCTCCCTTCAATGAAGGCTATGTAGTCGTTGTAGGAGCACGTGGGGCCCGCCAAGATGCCCATGAAGTTACAGTTGTAGCTCAGGTACTCCAACAAGCTAGGCATACGGCTTGAGGGTAGGTGGGCAGGGAGAAGGTTGCATAGTCAGAAAACAACTTTTAATAATGACATCATAAGTTGTTTCATCCACTGATGCATTTGATAGAGTATAAAACAAACAGTCTGCCTTCGGTCTTAAACACCACTGGGGTTCATTTTATTAAATCGTCCGGAAAAACGCAGGGGACACCCGAGTGACCCTTTTTGGTTCTGCGCTTTCACTTGGAAGGTCTTCACTGGAGGCGAACTGTCCGAACATGAGCTGTGGTTGTTTCGACTGTTAATTCTCTCACCTCCCCAGCAGCGACCTCAGAGTGAGCACAGAGAATACTGATACAGAGCTTTACATTTTGGGTCTTCAAAGTACAGGTAGTCCTCGACCTACGAACCGGTTCCGGACCTAAGGACCGTTCGTAGGTCGATTATGCCGTAGGTCGGAGCAGAACCC
>JARVGV010001030.1:26612042-26622759 GCA_031762435.1 Hypsolebias longignatus | reverse complement strand
CTTTTAAAAGGAAGAAACCTCCAGCAGAACCAGGCTCAGGACAAACGGCCATCTGCTTGGACCGGCTGGGTTTAAGAGGAACCGGAAGGAGAGACAAATGAACACAGAATGGCAGGTCCAGGTGCAGGTGCAGGTGTACCTGAAAGACAAAAACACATTAAGGATAGAAAAAAAATTACAAATACAAAACAGGTTGAGCAGAGTAAGTGAAGACAGTAGCAGAGTGAAGAAATGTGGTCTATAGCAGCATAATTAAGGGAGAGCTCAGGAAATCCAAGCCAACCCCAACTATAGGATTTATCAAAAAGGAATGTCTTAAGCCCAGTCTTAAAACTGGACAATGTGTCAGCATCATGGACAGAAACTGGAATTTGGTTCCACAAGAGAGGAGCCTGATAACAAATCTCTTCCTCCCATTCTGCTTTTGGAAACTCTAGGAACCACAAGTAAACCTGCAGAGAAGGCAAGCCTGTGATTGAGAGGTGACTGTCAAGTCCCGTGACCTGATATAACAAATGCAAGTGGGAAACATCTGCCTCTACCCTCATTTGCCCCACAGTGAGGCCTTGAGCAAAGCCCTAAATACTCCCATGTGTTTCTCTGGGCACCCTAAATAGCAGCCCTCTGCTCCACACATGGGCTGCGGTAGCTCAGTGGTTGTGTCAGGAAGGAACATCTACCAAATCTTAGTGCGAGTTATCTCGCTGTGGTGACCTCTGAGAAACGGAGCAACCGAATGGAAAAACATCACAAGTTTGTATTTTACGTGAATGTTCCTTCTTCCCACCACAGATGCTCGTCCAGCTCCTGACCTGTGCTTTAGGGAGGTGAATAAAGCTGGGGACATGTACGGGAACTGCGGCAAAGATCAACAGGGAAGATACAGGAGTTGCAAAGACAGGTGAGGACCGTAACGCTCAGCGGCGCTCTAGAGAATCATTCACTGATCTTGCGTGTATTTTTATACACGTCAGGGATGCCAAGTGTGGCAAAATCCAGTGTTCAGCTTCAGCAGCCAAGCCTATTGAGAACAATGCCGTCCGGATAGAAACCACAGTTGCAGGGGACAAGAAGAAAATTGTGTGTTTGGGTACACACGTGTACAATCTCCACCAGGAGGACGAGGAGCCACAGGGTGACACTCTGGACCCGGGCCTGGTCTTGACGGGCACCAAGTGTGGCAGCCACTCGGTAAGACTCATGAAAAGATGCTTAGAAGTTACAGAAGTGCCAAAGATCAGATGTTAGCGGCACTTTGTAGCCACTTCTCCATTAGCCTTCCTCACATGCCTGCTTTGTCTTAACAGATTTGCTTCAATGGAGGTTGTCGCAATGCGTCATTTCTCCGAACCGATGAGTGCAACGTCAAGTGTCACAGACATGGAGTAAGTTTGTGTGTCTCAGCAACGATGTGGGCAGGTGGGATGGATTTCTTCAGACTTGTAGGAAACATTTTGGCTGCGGGCCACCATCTTTGGCCTCAGTTCAAAAACAGTTCCGCTCATATATTTGATTAAAAGTTGCAATGCCACGATGAAAGAATACTTCAGAGGAACTTTGTAAAATAGAAACGTCATCAGCTAAATGAAGCAACTGTATCAGAGGTGAAAGTACTTACGGATTAAATATTTCTTGGACGTTTATGCAGTATTTGCTAATTATGCTTACTCAACAATTTTCTGCGGGATCAGTAGAGTTCCATCTTATCATATACAGTATTGACCAGTTCTCCTTGAAACTCTGTGTTAATTACCGGTACAGAGATTTTTGGTGTTTATTTCCTGATGCAAAGACAAACGTGTGACAATATTTTTGCCCATGTCTGAGTGTGTTGTGATTTTTTTTGTATCTTTCATGTTCCCAAATTGTCTCATAAACCACTAAATATATTTTAATACAACTTTCACAATGTAATCATTTCTACAGTTGGTTACATTTTGGAGTCAGTCTAATTCAAGATGGCCACCACAGATAACTGAACTCAGCAAACACAAACATTTTGTCCCTTCTCATGATCAGATGATCTTAGTTTAACACTCTGGCATAAAAGGTTGCAAGGGATGTTTATTCCTTCAAAAAGTTCCAGGCCTTTAAAAAAAAAGCATTCATCTTTGTTTTTCTGTTTACCAGCTGTGCAACAACAACCATAACTGCCACTGTGACACGGGCTGGGCTCCTCCATGGTGTGACCAGAGTGGGTCTGGGGGGAGTGTGGATAGTGGACCTGTCATCCCTGCAAGTGAGTCACATAACTAGAGAAACTGCATTTCCTGCAACAATGAAGTGTAAATGCTTACTGCAGAAGAACTTGCTGAAAAACAGCTGAAATTAGCTAAAAAAAAAAAAAATGCTGAAATGTGGCTGAAATGGATAAACAAGCCTATATTAGCAGAAGAAATAGAAAGAACACATATTTGCTGAATTAGCTTTAAATAAGCAGAAATTAGCATCAAAATTGTGAAATTATCTTAAAAAAGCTTAAATTAGCATAAGAATTGCTGAAAAGTAGCTGAAAAGGCAGAAAGAAGCATCTACTACCAGAAGGAAACAGAAAGAGATGAAAAAAGCAGAGAAAATGTGGAATTATCTGAAAAAGCTAAAATAGCATAAAAACAGCTAAATAATAGCTGAAATAGCAGAAAAAATTTAACTTGCAGAAATCAGCTGAAAGGAGCATAAAAAGCTGAAATTAGCAGAAAGAAGTTTAGAAGCACAAAACTTGTAGTTAACGGAAAGAATCTGAAAGGAGCACAAAACTGGGGAGGGGAAAATAACAAACAGCCAAAATTAGCTTGAGAGTAGCTGAAAAATGTTTAAACTTGTACAAGGAAGCTGAAAGAAGCTGAAGCAGAACAAAATGTGAAAGGAGCATTAAAAGGTTGTAAACAGGTCTAAAGATAAGAGGGATGTTAAATGAGCTCAGTTCATTTTCTATGAGAGAAAAAAAAATGGGAGAAAAGGCTAAATATTTGAAAAAGCTAAAGTTGCACCAATACCAGAAGTCATAGCGGGATTGTCCTGAAACAGATGAGCGTTTTGATTTATGGTTTGTTGAAATAGCACAAAAGTTGTGGAACGAGACAGATGCGTACAAATGAAAAATGGATCACTATAGAGTGAATGCTTCATAAACATTCACACTATAATGTATTGTTCTAACAGTGAAGTTGTTTTGTTGATCAGTCCTGGTTCTTATTGGTGTTTTTTTTTTTTTTTTGGTTTGTTTTAATTGTCCAAAAGGACATTTCCTTCTAGTGCTGCTGCTTCTTCTGGCTCTCTTTGTCTTTTTGGTGGCTTTTGGACTTTGGTGGCGCTACACTCGTCAAAACGCCCTGCTGAAAGCTCCATCATCAGTGCCCAAGTATGTTATCCTGAAGCTCTAAAAACCAGTGATTTACACCAGTTGACTTCTTGTATGATGCTGGTTTTCAGTTGTATAACCATATTGACTGGACTCTCTTTCTGCTCCAATTAGATGTTCAGTGACAGTGGAGGACAAGCCTTTAAATGTTGATGGTCATACCATCGGCCACACCAACCCAACCTTCATGCTAAAGAATCAGAACTCGGTAAAGAAACCCATTCATGTCCTACAACGTGACTTTAATGTAACATCTTGAACTTCAACAACTCATTATTGGTTGTGTTCTGTTATACTTAAAGGCTTCTCCTCGTCCCAGACCTCCTATTGTTCGCCCCGCCGTGAAACCACCTCCCATACCCGCCTACGCCACCGAGCAGAGAGCGCAGACGCCACAGGTCCCGCCTGTTACCTCTCCTCCTCAGGGACAAGTCTCTCCTCGGGGGTGCACTCAGCCATTTCTTAGTTCTCCTCAGGTCGCAGAACAGAGACCAATCGAGGTTCTTCTCCCACATCCAGGACCTTCATCTTTACCCTCCCAGAATCATAAGGAGCAGTTACAGCCATCGGCTCTAAATAAACACCGACCTGACCCACCAAAGAGACCCCCACCACCTTGTCCCGTTAATAATCAATCAACGGTAAATGCATTTGCAAACTGCTCTATACTGACGTCAGTTTGTTTACAGTAGACCTGGCGGCCATGTTAGGACATCCTCCACTGTATGATTACTAACGAGAAAGAGAACAGAGAGCAGGTGGTGTGTTTTCAAGGACTTATTATTGTCAGGCCCACTCACATTTTCATGTTTATGGTATGAAATTCCAACTCAGGTCCCAGATCGAGAAGCCTAACAATTAACAAATAAATAAATACAAAAGAGCACAGATATAAACATAATAAATAAAGTTAAAAAAAAATATAAGATGAAGCTGAATGCAGCTGGAGTGCAGCAGTCTGACAGCTGCAGGGAAGAAACTGTTTCTGAGCCTGGTGGTCTTGCTCTGAATGCGCCTCAGCCACCTGCTTGAGGGGAGGGGCTGGAACAGACTGTGTGCAGGATGAGTGGAGTCCTTCATGATGCGGAGCGCCCTCCCCCTGCATTCAACCACGATGGTGGAGTTTGGGGCAGTTTTAGCTGCTCAAATAGGAATGTTGATAGAAAATCATACTTCAGGGTTCCTGCAGTGAGTAACCAAGAAGAACAAACTTGTGAGTTGTCCCAGAGGTGAAGGCATCATCGGCTGACAAGTCTTGACTGTGCAGACCAGATCTACTGGGAGCCTCAATAGGCTCAGATTATTTTTTGAGATATGCTCGCCTGCACATTTTCTTTAAGAAATCATGACTTCAGCTGTATGAATAACTGGAACCATCTAAAACAGTAGATTTTCTTGCTCTGTCACAACTCAGTGAATTACTCATTTACACTCATTATTTATATTGAAACTTAGAACGTTGTGTAGTATATTGTGGAAAAAGATCAAAGCTTCTTTTATCCGTAGTTTTCCTGTTTAACACCCACCCTTGGTGTAACCTCCTCACTATGACGCCCGTTTCCTGCACCCAACCAGAGACATAATCATAAGTTTAAAGATTTTGTATGAACTATTGGACTTTTTGAGGAGGTCCTCTCTCTTAAACAAGCTCGGGCAGAAAACTGTAAACAGGTCCATCTAAAAATAATTAGAATATTGTGGAAAAAAGTTCATTTTTTTTGTTAATAATTTCAGAAAGTGAAACTCATATTTTATATAGATTTATTACACATAAAGTGAAATATTTCAACCCTTTATTTCTTGTAATTTTGATGATTATGGTTTTCAGATAATGGAAATACTAAAATTCAGTGTCTCAGAAAATTAGAATATTGTGAAGATGTTTAATATTTTAAACTTCTGGTGTCACACACTGATCAGCAGATTAACTCCTGGACATGAGCCACAAATGTCTCGTTCCTCAAGTCAAGGCACTCTTGAACCAGAGACAACATCAAAAGTGTCTTACCTGCTGAGGAGAAAATAACTGGACTGTTGCTCAGTGGTCCAATGTCCTCTTTTCAGATTAAAGTAAATTTTCATGTATTGGAAATCAAGGTCCCAGAGTCTGGAGGAAGAGAGGTCCAGAATCTCGGCTGAAGTTTCCACAGTCAGTGATGGTTTGGGTCCATGTCCTCTGCTGCTGCTGGTCCACTGTGTTTTCTAAAGTCCCCAGTCCACGCAGCATCTACCAGGACATTTTAGAGATTTCATGCTTCCTTCTGCTGATGCTGGTTTCATTTTATTGAAAATCTTCAGGTGACATGGCTCCTGCCCACACTGCCAAACGTACCAGAAGCTGGCCGTGTAATGTTCTAAGTTTCTGAGACACTGCATTTTCTTTATTATAATCCATAATCATCAAAAGTACAAGAAATAAAAGCTTAAAGTATTTGACTCTGTGCAAATCAATTTATGTGAGTTTCACTTTCTGAAATAAAAAATCAATCATTTTCCATAATAATCAAATTTATTTTTTTGATGCACCTGTAGTTTACAATAACTGGGTAGGACAGAAATAGTTGTTGATTTGGATCCACCAGCCATGTCTTTGTAGGGGTGAAAGTTGTTTAGTAGTTTAATTTTTGACAGTATATTTGTTTGGCAGATGGATTCAGACTCTACATATAATTTACCTTTTAGATTGAGTCATTTTCTGCAGTTTCTGGGTCACTGAACTCAGTAATTGATCAAAAACCTTTATTTCTCTGTTAATGCACTTTGTCTTCCAACATGGGGGAGACATGGTAGTTTGGATCAATCTATAGAGCCATGGAAACTTTGTTATAATGAAATGTCATAGTTTTATTTTTTATTTTTAGTTATTTTTTTTAATCATTATTATCATTATTTTTATAGGATCAACATTGGATGAAAAACCTGCAGTCGACCATTAATCCTGTGCAGTGAGGAAAAGCTCCTTTAGCTCCATCTGCTTGTCAGAAGATGCCAAACAGGTACATTATTACTAATTGTATTTATTGTTATTGCTATTATTATTACAGTTATTTATTATTATTATTGCTATCTTTATTATTACTATGTTATTATTTATTGATATTGTCATTATATTACTATTATTATTATTATCATTATATGAGCATTATAATTATTTATTATTATTATCATTATTATTATGACCATTATTATTATTATCATTATTATTATCATTATTATTCATATAATCATTATATTATTATCATAATGATTGTTATTATTATCATTATCATTATTATTATCATAATTATTGTTATTATGGTTATTATTATTAATCAGCATTATTATCATTATTATTATTATACTCATAATTATTGTTATTATTATCATCATTGTTATCAGCATCATTATTATCATCATCATTATTTTCATCATCATCATATTTTTATGGAGGAGTGGTGGCGCAGAGGTTAGAGAAGGTGGGCCTGTGATTTGAAGATTGCCATTTCAAGCCCCGGTACCAACAACATAAAAAAAATATTGGTGGAAAAAGGTGAAACACCCACACCTGCCTCCACCCTCACTCGCCCCACCCTGGGCCCCTGAGCAAGGCCCTCAACCCCCCACCATCTGCTCCCCAAAATAAGTCTCTCTTGAAAATGAGTTCTTGTGGCTTAATGAGACTACCTGGATAAATAAAGGGTATATGAAAAAAAAGTTATTATTATTGTTATTATAATTACTGTTATCATCATCATCATATCGTCATCAATAATTATCAAATATTTTAATAATTAGTATTAATAATTCTTATGTTTACTGAATGGCATCTCTCTGTAACTTATTTTTGCACCGTTTCTTTCCAGAATCCAGTCTAGGAGCTCAGGAACATGCCGGGGACCACCACCTTTATCCTGTACTGGATTGCCTTTTACTGTCTTTTTGTAAAAAAAAAAAAAAAACACAACGATAATAACAAAAAATAAATAAAATAAATACTGTAGTACTGTGGAATAAAACAAAATAAAAAAATACTTGACAGACCTGCACTGAGATGAACACAAAGGAACAAGCCATGATGACTTTGTTTCAGGCTTCAATCAGCTGTTTGAACATTCTTTGTTCACTTGGAGCAGAGCTGCAAGTTTCAGTACGTCCTTCGATGATTTTATCGTCCCCGAAGATACTGAGCGAAATGTGAAGTTTACTATTTATTAAAAAAAAAAAAACTGGAATGTTTACAAGGCAGCCTATGTATCTAATATGGTACCTCTTAGGACCCAACTAGAAAAGAATGTCCTAAAATAAGCAAAGATGTGAAAAATAATGAACATGCATGATGTAATGAATATGCTTAGGGGGAGGGATCTGTATTAAAAAAGTGAGGGATTTTTTATTTTTATTTTTAAATTATTTCTTTATTACCATATTGCACTTTTGGGTTAAACTCTCACCACTTGAAGGCATTAAAGATGGATATTAAACAATAATTATATTCTTCCAGAAAATGTAATTCTTTATAGTCATTTGAAATTAACAGAAGCTGATTCTGAAAATGCCACTTGAAGGTGATTATTTTAACCCACATTAACTTTACCTTCTTCGTTCTGTCGCTGACAATCAGTGATAAAGTTGTCTGGATTATTTTGTGCCAGGATCTAAAGTCACTTTCCATCGTATGTGTCGTCCCACCAGTACCAGATGCAAATATGACCAAAAAATGACATTTGTTGTGTGGCTGCACTGACAAATCATCATTAGTAAGAGTTTCAGAAGATGCATCATCAACTGTCCACCTGATTATAAAAAGTGTCAACTGCCATGTTTTACCTCAACGTGTCTCCTATGCAAAGGGAATGTGCAACTTTGCAGCTACAACTGGAAATCAAATCAACAGATGTACAAATAAAAACATTTGTTCAATTTGTTAGGTGGTTATGTATTTTTTATTTATTTTTGTCAGAACAATAAAGACAATCTTGAAACTGGACTGTTAGGCTCTAGAGTTTTTCTAAGTAGCTGTTTAAAGGATCCTTACTCTAAAAATGTTGCACAAGCTCTAAGTTGGGGCACCTATATGACATTATAAGGACGTTTAAACAAGAAAGATAAATACATTTAAAAGATATTCTCTGTAGAATTCAACATTAAACAGATTAATAATTGAAATCTGGTCGCTTGAGACATTTTTGTGTCACTGAAAACATCTGAACATCAAGGTACTAATCCAATTATTAAACATTGTAAATTGTAACATTTGGACTTTGAGCAGTATATGCATCCATCCGTTATCTTTACCCACTTCTTTCTTTTTGGATTGTGGGGGTCACTGGTGCTCATGTCCAGCAGTCACTGTGAGAAGCAAGGTACACCCTGGACAGGTCTCCAGTCCATCACAGGGACACATAGAGACAAACAACCATTCAGTCTCTCACACCTAGAGACAACTACCAATCAGCATGTTTTTATTTGCTGTAGCCGCCTGTTGTTTTGTACCCCTATTTGCAGCCACCCCATGTTTATGTTTTATTGTGCTTGAGTACACTTTAGAAAAAAAGACAGACAAACCTGGACCTGCTTTTAATCAGTATGATTGATCATAGCGTGGTATTTCAACATGGACCTTTGCTTTGGATGCTTCCTGTTTGGTCTCCAGCTCTCTTGAGACAGGTTGGAGATGCTCATTACGACTGTTTTAAGAGAAATGTTGCACAGATTTTGAATATGCTCTAAACTCAAGCAACAGTAATGCACACCGCTGCAGTTCGTGAGGAAATTCAGAACTTGATCGTCACACAAGACAATCCAGACTGGAGACTCCCTCGTGAACGTCAAACACATCCAGTCACAGCCCAGTGAAATTCCATCTCTAACTGTGACGACCATCTTGAATCCAGTTGAGCTTACGCGTTGATTAGTTGCAGATGTAGCTTTTGTGATAGCTCTCTGAGAGTTTCATTCAGATCTGCCCTGTGGTTCATGAGATACTTTGTTCACTAACAGAAAATTAAGCATTTCATGCAGTAACAGGTGAGAACTGTTGTGTTGATGTAAGACAAGATGCAAAGGTGTCAAGGTTGTCAGTCTGAAGGTAATTTGTCCAGCTGTTCCTGGCTTTGACTGATGTTTTGTCCTTATGTGGACCTGAGATTACGAGTGGCGATGTACGCTCTGCATTTTAAATGACATCCTGTTTTAGAACTGCTGGAAATGATGAAATGTGCCTGCCCTTTAGGTTTCACACCCTTTATGAGATGAAAGCACTCGGATTTATTCTAATCAAAAGCTTGTTAAATACCAGGGCCAGACCTCCTGAACTAGTTGTTGACACACACACATGCACACACTCCTTCACTGGTTTAATGCAGACTGGAGAGACAAGCGATCTTCATCAGGACCAAAAGGATGCGAAGCTGTGACTGTATAGGAAGAAGACGCTCTGCAAAGGTTTAGGTTGTGGTTTAATTGCATCCTACCTCTCCTGCTGAGCATAATTAGCGTTAGCAAGCATGTTGCTTCCAATGGAGCTTCATTTATTAGAGATGATGCTTGGCTGAGGGATAAAGCAGAGGGGTGAAACCCTTGCATCCCCTCATGATCCTTTTTATGATCCTTTGCACATACAGTACAATAATTTCTGGTGTCAGTCAACCTTTGGACCAGACACAGCTTCTGCCATTGTATGCAGACACTAACAAGAATAAATTACTGCATCTTTTCAGGGCATCAGATATACTAATAATACCAGTTTAACTTAATTTGTTCATTATTTGTCAATAAAACATGTTTACAGGCTTAAAAATGTAGTTTTGGTTAATTGTCTTTTCTGTCTTCTGTGTTGTTGAATGGTGGATGGGGAGGTTCACAGGTTTCTCTGGGATTACACAGATTTCTCTGCGACTCGAGCAAAACAATGATTATAAGCATAATTCTCAGATTCAAATGATTTAATCAGAAAACATAAACTAAAACCATGGCAACATCAACACACAAACAAAAAAACAGCTGCACACAGAGGCTGTTCAGACCAGTGTTTAGCATCGCTCCATTGCATTCTGATCGCTCAGGATGTACAAATCTGAACAGCCTTATAGTTACACTTCTAACATGGACAAACAATTTCACCACTCATTAGATAAAATCAATGTCTCCAGCGCCAGAGGCAGCAAAGCAAAAGGAAGGAGCATAAATGATTTTTACTTTTGACAGTAAAATGTTGGTTTATATGTGAATCAATAATGTCTATTAACAATAGATTTACTTTCAACTATGATTTTTTTTTTTTTTTTTTTTTTTTGGTGGTGCTTGTATATATAAGCCCAGTTGCAAAGAATGTTGGAATATTGAATAAAATATAAATAAAAAAATTAAAGTTTTCCC
>JARVGV010001030.1:26562847-26573801 GCA_031762435.1 Hypsolebias longignatus | reverse complement strand
CAAGACATTTCCAAACCTCCACTGGTATATCATCAGGTCCTACTGCCTTCCCCATCTTCATTCTTTTCAGAGCTTTCTGGACTTCACCCTCACTAATCTTTTCCACTTCTCATCCTCCTTGGTGTTCAGCCTCACATACAGTACAACTCATCATACGCCTTCTTCTTTGCCTTTGCTACTTCCCTCTTTGCTCTACATTTCATCTCCTTATATTCCTGTCTCCTCTCTTCAGTCCTCTCACTGTCATATTTCTTCATGGCTAATCTATTTTTTTGAATAGCATCTTGCACTTCACTATTCCACCACCAGGTTTCTTTATCAGCCATTCTCTGTCCAGATGACACATCAAGTATCTTCCTACCTGTTTCTCTGATTATTGTTGCTGTAGTAGCCCAGTCATCTAGAAGCTCTTTCTTAAGACCAAGAGCTTTTAACAGCTCCTCTCTGAATTCCTCACAACATTCTTCTTTTCTCAGCTTCCACCATTTGTTCTTCATCTCTGATTTTACTCTTTTTCTCTTCTTCACAAAACCAGTCATTCTAGACACAACCCTCCGATGCTGTCTGGCCACACTCTCCCCTTTCACAACCTTACAGTCCCCAATCTTCCTCAGGTTTCCTCTTCTACACAGACATATCATTTTTTAATTTATAAATTAAATACAATTTCAAATTGCTGAGGAATATTTTGCACACATTTAAACAACATTTCTTCCATTCACAATCAATTCAGTAATTTTGCACATGTTTCCATATAATTTCCAGCAGACTGTTTAGGCAAATCTTCATTTCCAGTCGCTACTTATCTCAAAGCTATTGTACCCAAATGTTTTTCAAATGCTTCCAGAAGAAAGAGCAGCATGACTCGTATTGAATTGTTGACATTTCTTACCTCCTGCTCCCTCTGAAAGACAACCACTCTTCCTCCTTTATCCCCGGTGGCCAACAGCTCCCCCGTTGAGTTAAACTCCACCGTTGAAATAATGTCAGCTACAACACAGGAGGCAGAGCAGAGAGAGAGAAAGAAAATGTCACTGTGGACATGAACAAACCTGGTAAAGTGAAAAAAAAGAAGAAGAAAACAAAAAAAAAACAAAGGAGTGACTTGATAAGTGAGCAGATCCAACCCACAGAGGAATATTTGGCACAGATACCCAGTTTGGTGAAATATGGGTTAGGAGGAGAAACAACTGGGTGAGTCACTGCATGAATGAAAAGAAACCATTTTCTTTTAATTTCAGTCCTGTTATAGTTGAAATGTAACTAAAGAGATATCCATCTCCCCACAACCATCTGAGACCCCATGCTGCTTTGCTCCGTCACAAACCACATGCACACTGTTGCAGCTTATGCTTCAGTCTTTTTTTGTGTGTCTCGGCATAGTTTCACTAAAAAGTAAATACCAGACACCTACCCTGAAGGGAGCTTCTCCTCTCCTCCTCCAAGACATACATCTGCCTGGATTTAGGAGAGGCTAATGGTGACTGTAATTATTATACAGCCCTGGGCTAAAAAGACATCACATTATGCCTGGATCTTGGCTAGCCCCTCAGTTTTGCAGTGGCAATAATATTAGCCAAAAAAAGAGAGAGTGCTTGTTGTTTTGTTCCCGCACACCCACCACCACCACCACCTCACCCTCTGTGGACCTGCTGCTGGCGAAGCTGTGAACAGGAGAGGAGAATGTTGCTATGGAGACAGTTTCCATCTCGGCAGTTAGAGTATATACGTATGTGTGTGTGCCAATAGCTTGCAGACTTTAGTTGCTGATGCTAGCTGTAATTCAGCCGACAGACAGAGAGAAAGTGCTGCAATGGAGTGAAAACCCGCTCCTGCATCTGTGGGGGGATGAGCGCGGCTCAATGCAGTGCACAACTTCACACAATAGAGTCAGTCAGGCTCGTCTCTTTATACAAAGCTCTCGCGCATGATGTTAATGACTATGTTGTATCTTTGTATATGTGTGTGGGTGCGTGTGTCATCTTGTTGGATTTAATTGTTAGAGAGACAATCACATCCTACAGACGAGGCCAGAGGGATTTTAATAGCCCTCAGTTAATAATAACATGAGGTAAAAGCCAATTCTAATCAAATTTGATTAAAGAAACTAATAATCTTTAGCTCACGTTCAAGACAAAGTCTGACCTAATTACAGCCTGGGAGAATAACTGTGACATCACAGTGCTGTGCCATGCTCTCTTGCACGTGTAAATGCTTGGAGAGGGGGGGAAAAATACCTGTGCGCGCACGACAAATAACAAACAACAAACAACAGCGCCTTCTTTCCAAACACCATCAGGCCGAAGTCACTGGTGGGAATCAGGTTAGCTAAATCAAAGCTGTCTCTTTCCTTCCCTCATCATCGGCACATCAAGTCACTGAGAGGAAACGGTAACTGATGGATGCCATTTAACAAGTTTTACACGTGGGCTCATCGTTCATTCGTTTCTCCGTCAGCGAAACGCGCAGTAAAATCACCGAACGCTTCCGCAGATGAGTTTTTTTCTGCATGCAAATGAATTCAAACGAGACAAGGCAATAAATTCAACGTCGGCCACTGATGGAATTCAGTTTAAATGGCAACATTTTTAAATGACTTTTTGTGTGTGTGTGTGTGTGGGGGGGGTGGGTATATACAGTATTCTGACTGGTTTGAAGATGAGTGAGAGCCACTTCTAGAACGAGTTCCATTCTGTGAGTCTCAGACGGGTCAGGATGGACGTGAAAAAGCAGCAGCCGTGAGATTCACTTGATCAAATGTGTACTTACACACAGTGTCCATCCCTCTCTCACACACTCACACACAGCTTCATCAGCAGACCGTAACCAGATTAAGCCCATAAATCCCGTGGCCAGCCAGGTCTAACAAAGACAGGTCAGCGATTCTTGATGCGTCACAGGGATGTTTCAGATAGGACACATCCATCAACAGTAATAATGCAGACAGGCTGCTGGTCTGCTGCTGTAATGCACGTGTGTACAACTGAATTAAAACAGGCAGGGTACAGGGATACAATGGTACCAGTCTGATCCTCCCCCCCTTCAGCGTTGCTATATTGACCGTCAGTAGCTGGATGGAAACATAGATATGCATTGATTCTGGAATGAACACGGTGCGCGAGGCACTCGAAACATATTGAATATTTTTAGCGATGCCTGAGCGTGTCACATCAGGCAAAACAGAACAGAAAGAGACACAAAAGGAGCAATAAGGACAAGAAAAGTGTGCAGAGGAAAGGTTTAATAATCTTGCTTTGGTGCAGAAAGAAAGCAATAAAGCAAACCGAGCCTTGTTCCGGTAGAAGCGGTAGACCATCCAAACCCCAAATGGGCGCCTGTAAAACTAGCTGTACAAGTTGTGTGCAGTAATTTTAGGTTGATAGCGAGCAGCATGGCGGCACGTAGCTTTGTTAAATATGGCAGAGGAGAGGATTATGTCACTTGTGCTGAGCTGCCTGCGTCAAAGGATCAGGCGGGTGGATAAATCCAGTCTGTTCTTGCACTCTCTTTCACCTGCTCGCATTGTTCTGGTGATATTAAGGGTGCTGTTCCGTGTTTCTTTTCTTTCCAGAAAATGAGCTCACATGAGCTAAAAAAAAAAAAAAAAAAAAGAATCCCATTCAGCGAGACACAAAGATAATTTCTGAGCTGATAACGACTTAATTTTACACCGGCAACAATAGGGATCAATCAGAAATTTGACTGAACCTTGCCCACCTGGTAGCCAGACGTATGATTAAGGCTTTATTTGGGCTTTATTAGCTGCACACAAAGCAACACAGCACAATGCAGCTCTTTTCATCTGAAGAGCGCCACTCTGTAAGATCTGGAGAGAACAAGCTCATTAACCTGGTTTCTCCAGGAGCAGCCTTTTGAGACCGACACCGTGTGCGTGCACGAGGTGGTTTTTTTCAATGCACGTGAATGTGTTTGCGTGTGATTTTTTTTTTTCTTTCTCGTTTTGTCAATCTCAAGGGAGGTAAAGGCGAAACGGGCGAGACGTGTTAGCACTCCTCTTCTCACACTTCATTAACATGTCGTTGTGGCACTCGTGTGACTGCAGACACAACACGGGACAAGACGGAGCAGAAAAAGACGCGGGAGTGCTGAACACCGAGAGGCGTCATTTGAAACGCTTTGTTATTTGGGATTCCGTCAGAAATTGAAAACATAGAAGAAATGCTGGGGTGGAGTCAAGGATGTGTAGAACCAGGAGTTGATATTCAGTCTCTATCTGTCTGGCTGTGTTGCTTTGATGCAATCCCTTTCATCTTGTTGTTTTCCAACTGAATTGATGATTTGACGTCTGCCTGAGTGAAACCTTGCATTTATTCTGGAAACATGAAAGATCATGAGGGGCGTCGCTTCTTCGGCAAGACGCGGGGGCTGGTGCACCCAAACTTGCAAACGCATCCCGTCGCAAAGCTCGGAAAGGTCAAACGCTGCTTAGCCTTCGAGCCGTAAATGATTCTGGCGCACGACAAGACGCGAGGAGCCACGGAACGGCTGAGAAATGGAATATTTTCGTACAGTCGCAACACAACAGACCATCTTTAATAAACCCTCATTAAATTTTCATGGTGCCTCCGCCTTAATGGGAAGCTAATCAGGGGATGAAAGAGGTTGCTGAAGAAAAGAGTGCGACTCGCCCCCCCAACTTCACAGCTTGCCATTAAGCCCATACCACCACCACCCCACCCCCATGCGCACACATACACGCTATCTTTGCGGGGCTGTAAGGCGAGGCGGGGGCTCGGGGATGTGAGTGTTTCGTGGTGAATAATGGATGGGACCTGAGGGGATGCCGGGCTAAGTCTTTTCATGCCGCGGTCCTAAAGTGTGGCCTCGGGCCGTTTGCACTGGCACAGGCGACCAGGCGCAGCTCTGCTGTCGTCGGAGGCAATAAAGGCTGCGAGCACGCCGTTACGGGACTCCATCAGTATTCGGTGGGGCTAAAGAGGTCACACACACACACACACAGCCTTGTACTCGTATCAGAGAGATGTAAAACAGAAAAGCCGAGAGCGAGAGATAGAGGGTGAAATAAAAGAGGGTGGAGAAAGGGAGGAAAGGATTACATGCCCCACCAATAGATTTATAGGGTCAGTGTTGCGGTGACAAAATTGTAAAAGACCAGAAATCAATAGCAAAGCAGACATTACGTTACGTCCTGTCTCCAAGAAAGAAAGCCATTAAGATTTTTAAACCAATTGTGCGGCTATTTGACACCAACATCTATAATCTAAAGGTGGAGATTATGAAAATGAGCCGAGGTTCACCGCTACACAAATCTACCGTCCCATCAACACGACGACGCAAATGTTCGTCTATAGGCGGATGCCGAATGCAAATAAACGCGTAATGTTCCTCCTAAGAAACAATAACGATGTTGCTGGAATCTTTGCTTTGACATTAAAGAGACTTTCATCTTGTAACCAACTACGGATGACCGGCTCACATTAACGTGCGCTCACAGAGTCAAGGTAGCCGCCAACGGAGCCGCCGAGGCGTGGGATTGGTGCGAGACAAAGGTCAGCGTGAGTGACATCAATAAAACGTCCTGATGCTGTGGGCGAGCACAGCCTAAAGGGGAGCCCCAACCAGCTCACTCACCCCCCAACACAGATCTGTGTTCAATGTGTGTGTGTGAGGTCTGAACAGACTGAGCCTTATGAGCACGTGCACTTTGGTCAATTTATGAGGTAGACCCCAACACAGAGCTGTGTTATCTTTGATTGCATCACACATACATACCCCCCCCCCCACACACACACACACACATCTATCTTTGTGGGGACTTTGTATTGACTTCTAGGGATGCACAATATTATTGATCTGGTATCAGTATCGGCCGATATTAGCATTAAAGTTCAATATCAAACATCGGCCATTCCATCAAAATAACTCACCGATAAAAAAAGATGCTGTTTTTGTACGACAACCCAGTGACAAGGATGTCTGCAGCGCCAGCATAGCGTGATGATGTCACACGCGCCTAACTGATCTGGTCACGGCGGAGAGGAAGAAGTCAAAATGTCGGTGGTGTTGAAGTTTTTTTCATTGAGGATATTGGATTCTGAAGATTTCTGGGCTACGTTGAGCCTCGCTACATCGTCCCCAGTCTGAGATATTTTTCTGATAAAATGATACCCGAGTTACAAGCCGTCATTTCTGATGTCATTGAGAAGCTAATAGCCGATAGCACTTGGGTGAGTTTTACCACAGACATTTGGATGTCGTGTTAGCCCGTTAGCATGATTAGTCTTACAGCACAATGGATAGATAAAAACTTTGATCTTAAAAAGGCTGTCCTTCATGCACAGGAGTGCAGAGGATCCCACACTGCAGCAGGAACCTGGAACAACCTCCACAAGTGAGACAGCATCACAGGTGACTAATGCTAATAAATAACATTTAACACTTTTCATTTAATATAAGTTCAAGTGCTATGCATATCATATGGCTGTTACTGAATATATGTCACCAGCTCTTACAGCTGTTCTCAATTTTTGTAGCAAATAGGCCTAAATAAGAGGAATATGTTCTGACAAAGAAACGTATACAAAACAATGGTATTGCGTTATCGGCCAAATAAGTTTTAACATATCGGCCCATTGGCCAAAAATCCAATATAGTAGACCGCTAGAGGACAAACTGATCACATTTCCTCTCTGCTGCTGTCTTTACTTGATCTACTCTACCTGTTAAAAGTTTTTCCTTTTCACTGTCTCCTTCATGCTTGCTGCTGCTTCCTTAGATAGAGAACTTTTACTAATTGACTTTCATAATGCATGTGAATGTTTTTGGTCAGTGCCCTGAGACGACTTCTGTTGGGACTCGGGGCTTTATAAATAAACTGAACTGAGTCAAACGAGATTATATTTTCTATAAGCAGCACCCGTGTGACATCCTTCAGCTCGTACGGTAAAAGCTACCGACCGCACTCAACCCAATCAATGAGATGCTGCTCCGCTGGCTCGCCGCAGTCCGATCGGAGGACAAGGTGAGCGGTAAGAGCATCGACCGCTGCCACTTCACCGACACACATCGATGTTCTATCAATGCCGTGATGTCATCAACACGGCCAGCGCCTCTAAATAATTAACGACCGTTCGCCAACACGGCGGGAACGTCTGCCCCAAATACGAGGTTCTATTAGAACGAGGAAGCTGGGGGAGGTACTTACCATCTTTGGGAGTGTCTGCAGGTTTGGACGCCGGTGTGATTTTGCCCGGCGGCGTTCTGTCGTGGCACACCTGATGCAGGAAGTTGATCGATTTGCCGATCAGCAGAACCTGCGGGACGAACAGGAAGTCTGGTTAGCATGGAACATCGCGGAGACCAGTCGGCGGGAATGTGGTGAGAACCTTGCGAGCCTGGTCCATGGTGATGAAGGACGGGATCATGGACTTCCTGAGGGAGTACTTGTCGTGCCACAGACGGTCCGTCTTCACGTTCGGGTCTGACGCTACGAAGAACTACACACAGACGCACAACATTTAACATGTTGACAGAAACAAGCGGTACGCCGGTGTCCTTTGTCGCTGAGGGGTCTGAACAGTGAATGTTTGTAGTTTTAGAGATGAGTGTTGTTCTAAATGTTTTTACTGCAAGATATTCAAGTGGGAGGAGTTACACTGTGGAGAAGAACAGCGGAAGTGACAGATCTGGATGAGCGAAGGAAGCAGTTTTATTCACCACCAGAGACGGAGCAAGGAGAGGGGGTAGTGGTGGCCTTGGCCCCCACAGATTAATCTTTGGCCACCCCAGTGATCCGAGGAAACCACATTAACACCAGAAAGCATAGTTTCCTCAAAATACCAGGGTGGCTGTTGTATGTATGTATATGTGCGGTGGCGGCCATTTTGGATTTTGACTTGGCAGCCCAGTTTTTGATCCGATCCTTTCTTCCTCCTTGATGCAGCCACACACCAAAATAGAAGTTGTTTTATTTCTTAACTTATTCATTTCACATGGAGGACAGACTTTCCATTTACCCGCCACGCTCCATGACAAAATAAAACCCCTTAGATTACTGTACTTTTCTGGTGTGTAAATCACTCCGGAGTATAAGCCGCATCAGTCAAAAAAGCATCATGAAAAAGGAAAAAAACATATATTAGTCGCTTCATCGTATAAGTCTAATTTATTATGCGTCACCGCTGACCCGCCGCATTTATTTAGTGGTCAAAACAGCTTACGGTAATTTCGCCTGGGTGGAACGAACGAACCAAACAACAAACTAACGAACAACCAACCAATGAACCACCAAACAAACGAACCAACGAACGAACCAACGAACGAACCAACGAACGAACCAACGAACGAACCAACGAACGAACCAACGAACGGACCAACGAATGGACCAACGAATGAAGCAACAAACAAATGAAGCAATGAACCAACGAACAGACCAACGAACAGACCAACAAACAGACCAACGAACAGAACAACGAACAGACCAACGAACGAACCAACAAACGAACCAACAAACAAACCAACGAATGATAGAACCAACGAATGAACCAACGAATGAATGAACCAAAGAACAAACAAACCAACAGACCAACAAATGAACCAACAAATAAACAAACCAACGAACGACCCAATAAATGACCCAACGAACGACCCAACAAATAAACAAACCAACGAACGACCCAACGAAAGAACAAACCAACCAACCAACAAACGAACCAACAAATAAACAAACCAACGAACGACCCAACAAATAAACAAACCAATGAACGACCCAACGAAAGAACAAACGAACCAACAAATGAACGAACCAACAAACGAACGGACCAAAGAACAGACCTAAGAACAGACCAACGAACGACCCAACCAACCAACAAACGAACGGACCAAAGAACAGACCAACCAACGACTCAACCAACCAACCAACAAATGAACGAACCAACAAATGAACGAACCAACAAACGAACGGACCAAAGAACAGACCAATGAACAACCCAACCAACCAAAAAACGAACCAACAAATGAACGAACCAACAAACGAACCAATGAACAAACGAACCAATGAACAAACAAATCAACAAACAGACCAACGAACGACCCAACGAACGACCCAACGAACGATCCAATGAACGACCCAACAAACGAACCAATGAATGAACCGACGAACGAACAAACCAACAAACTAACGATTAAATGACTCAACAAATAAACCAACAAACCTTTCCATGCATCCATCCATCGCAGCCAGAGCAGTTATTAGAAATTTAAAGCGTCAGTCAAAAACGGTGTTATGAATATGGGAATTTTTTTTTTTAAAGTGTAAAAGTCGCAGGACTGACAAATCTATGCAAAAAACCTGTGAATTATATGCTGGAAAATACGGTAAATAAAACATTTCTACACAGCAAGAAATGCAACAAACCTCTTATTTGAAGATGTTTATAGAAAAAACATAAAAACATTTTTAAGGAATGAATAAAAAAAATAAACAAACAGACATGAAGCGTGGAGACAACGTGAACCGCTTAACTCAAACTATTTGAATGGCGTTAAAAACCGTCAGTTGTTTTCAATAAAGCTAAATCAAGAACGAGGTCAGGTCTCAGAAAATTTGAGCGTTAGCTCCTTTGTTCTCTGTTTATCTTGCAACTATTTAATTTACCTTCAAGGTCGGGTTATTAGCAGACACTTCCACCTCATCGATTTAGTTAAAAGCCAATATTTAATTATTTATCGTGGATTTTCCTCTAATGAGGCTGTGACTTAACAGAGTGCGCCTCAGTTGGGCGCACTGCAGCAGTTTAAGTGTATTTACAGGTACCGGGTGTGAGCGGGACATTTTAAAGTTCCAGTAACTCTGTCTCTGCTACTCGCAGCGCCGAGCTGTAAATCTGAGCGGCAGTTAACGCTGGACTCATAAACACGGCGGGACGAGGAGCACATCCATCACCGCGGTCGCCATTACGCCCCCCTCATTTGTCCTCGTGTAGGAGGACGGCCCGTCTCGACCGTCGGGGTCAAGCGTCGGAGCAGTGGCGGTCGCTCAGCGCGGTTTAATGAGCCTCAGAGGACGATCAGGAGGCTGCGGCAGGATGTACCTCGTGGTAGGTGTCCTCCAGCTCGCCGTCGTAGATCCACCTGTAGAGGAAGTTCAGGATGGGGTTGGACACCAGGCTGAGGATGTGCTGAACCAGCGCTCTCATCTGCGGGTCGCCCGTCTTTCCGTACGCGTGGACTGCGGACGCCAGCTCGCCTCCCTTATGACCTGAAACACGAACAGCGCAGGCGGGTGCGCCCGTTAACAAGCGAAGCGCGGACGCCGCGGCGCGAGCGCCATCTGTGTGTGGTGGACTCACCCTGGCAGAAGTCGACGAGGGCGGCGAGCGTGCGGAGGCGCACCTTGGGGTCGTACATCCAGACGAGCAGCCTCCTCAGAGTCAAGCTGCTCTCCGTGCAAACGGTCACGCTCTGCTCGTCCTCCACCTGCAGCTACGACACACGACGAGGGAGGTGAAGCGCCGGACGCCATCTTTTTTTAATTCTTTCAGCTGTTCCCTCTTCAGGGGTCCTCACAACATGTCCTCCTCTGTCCTCCAGCTGTCTCGCTGTCTTTTTCCTGGCAGCTGCATTTCTAACATCCATCTACCAATAAAACCTCTGTCCCCCCTCTGGACATGTCCACTCAACTGTCTCTCCTCTGGACATGTCCACTCAACTGTCCATCCTCTGGACATGTCCACACAACTGTCCCTCTTCTGGACATGTCCACTCAACTGTCCCTCCTCTGGACATGTCCACACAACTGTCCCTCCTCTGGACATGTCCACACAACTGTCCCTCCTCTGGACATGTCCACACAACTGTCCCTTCTCTGGACATGTCCACACAACTGTCCCTCCTCTGGACATGTCCACACAACTGTCCCTCTTCTGGACATGTCCACTTAACTGTCCCTCTTCTGGACATGTCCACTTAACTG
>JARVGV010001030.1:26545716-26555752 GCA_031762435.1 Hypsolebias longignatus | reverse complement strand
ATCTAGAAAATCAAAACTCAGAGCAGAACCTTGGCTGAATGACGTCACCAAGGCCGTTAGGCAGCAGTGCAGGAGGGTGGAGTGCAAATGGAGAAAAGACAGGCTGCAGGTCTCTTTCAAATACTAAAATAGAGTTGGTGTCTTTATCAGAAAGCAGTAAAAACTGCTAAATCTCAATACTTTTCAGATATCATTGCCTCAAACTTTTCGTGCGACTAGTTTGCTGTGGTGAACCCTGACGAAGGGAGAAGACGAAAGAAAAAAAAGATCATTGCCTCAAACTCACAATCCACGAGTTCTGTTCTCCACCCTAAACTCTGTTCTCCACCTCACGGAACCATCACCGTTGGAAGCCTAGACGGAACTGTGCGAGAACTTCCTACATTTCTTTTTAGAAAAAACTGTGACCACCCGGGTTCTCATTTTTTCTCCAACGCATGATCCATCCATCTCACCTCAATCGTTACTGTATTTGACCATTTTGAACCAATCTCTGTCTTCTCTAGAGCAGGTCATGTGCAGCCTGAAACCATCTGGTTCCCCCTTTGATGTGGTCCTCCCTCGACTACCAAAGGAGGTTTTTCCCACTCTGGGCCATTTTGTTCTTGCTATTGTGAATAGCAGTTTAACCTCAGGTGTGGTGCCAAAAACCTTTAAACATGCTGCTGTTCAACCTCTGCTGAAAAAAAACAAACCAAACAAACCTTGACCCCTAAATAGTGTCCAACTTCCAGCCTGTCTCCAGACTCCCATTTGTCGCCAAACTACTGGAAAAAATAGTTGAGTCCCAGTTAAAATGCTTCCGAGAGGATCACGCGATCTTAGAGCTATTCCAATCTGGCTTTAAACCTCTCCACATCACTGAAACTGCTCTACTGAAGGTTTGTAATAACATCTTCTTATCCACAGACACTGGCGATTCTGTGCTCATTGTCTTACTGGACCTTACATCTGCTTTTGACACTATCAACCATGAGATCCTCATTGCTAGATTGGAGCAGTGGGTGGGCGTCACAGGGTCAGCCCTCAATTGGTTCAGATCCTACCTCGCTGACAGATCCTTTTGTGTCTCCATCAAAGATTTTAGTTCAGCATCAGCAGTGCTTCAATGGGGGGTACCGCAGGGGTCCATCCTCAGTCCCCTTCAGTTTTCTTTATGCCTGCTGCCACTTGGTGCTATTTTCCAGAAACATAACATACCTTTTCACTTCTACGCCGATGACTGTCAAATGTACTTCTCCCTAAGACACAATGGTACATGCTCTATTCAACTTCTGCTTGACTGTCTGGCCGACATCAGGGACTGGATGGCTTTAAATTTCTTAAGTTTCAATGAGAAGAAGTCTGAAGTCATGTTATTTCCTGCCAACGACACAATCATCAACCTCTGCATCGACCTTTCTGCTGTAGCCCCGTTAGAGAAACAGAGTCACTAATTTGGGAGTGATAATGGATCCTTTCATGAAACTCAACAGTCATGTAAACATGATCGTTAAATCCTGTTTTTTCCAGTTGAGGTGACTGTCTAAGCTGAAGCCCATATTGTCTAAAAAAATAACTTGGAGACAGTAATATATGCATTCATAACATCCAGGCTCGACTACTGCAACTTCTCTTTTTTGGTATTGGTCAGACCTCCATTGCACGACTACAACTGGTCCAAAATTCAGCAGCCCAATTTTTAACCTGTACAGGCAAAAGAGAGCATATTACTCCAGTTTTGGCCTCCCTGCACTGGCTACTGGTTCATCTTTGAATCCAGTTCAAAATACTCATGAACATGTATGTCTATAAATCACTGAAGAGCTCTGCCCCGTCTTATCTCACTGATCTGCTGCAGCCGTATGTCCCACCACGTTCTCTGAGGTCAATGTACCAGCTGCTCCTCACAGTTCCAGGAACCTGTCTTAAGTGCAGAGGTGACAGGGCCTTCTCTGTCGCAGGCCCAAGACATTGGAACAAGTTACCTCTGCTTGTCAGGCAGGCCCCCTCCCTCACAGTTTTTAAATCTCACTTAAAAACACACTACTATTCCCTGACTTTCAATACTGTACGATATATGTTGAACTTGTATGCATCACACTGTGTTAGTCATTATGCTGTTATCCGCTATTATTTTGTTTCTATATTTTGATTTTACGATATATTATATGTTGCTGTGTGCTTTGCCTGTTTGTTTCTGTTTGTCCAGCACTTTGGTTGGCCCTGTCACGGTTTAAAGTGCTTTATAAATAAAATGGTATGGTATGGTATGGTACATACTCTGAGCACTAACACATCTCACAATATTGCATGAGATTGTACGTTATGTTATTTACAAGGTTTGACCAAAACTGCTCCAACTCTGTCCCTTCTCAACACAAGACAATAATCTCAGTCGGCAGTAGATTTACCGCTATATTCTTTACTGACTGATAGGCCTTTGAGCCATAGTAGTACTTTATCAAATATAGAGATATGCTACTGTTTTCTTTTTTTTATTTGTTTGTTTGTTTGATTGTTTAGGATGCTGTTCGATGTGGAAAGATGCAAGCATTCTAAAACAAACAACAACAACAACAAAAAAAAAAAACAATATTACACAAAAATCTACATGACACAAACTAAACAGTACGAGAAAATCCGATGGTTGGTATATTTGTCATTATTAAGTGGGATTGTGCAATCTAAGCAGGCACAACATGTGTGTCATTAAACGCCAAACCCAGAAGTCATTACAGCCAAAAGGTGAAGCTACTATTAGAATGTTATTATTATTTTTATTATTAGAGTAAAGCCTATTTAGCTCTGGAGCTAATTTGATGTGGCTCCCTTCAGAGCGACTAGCTGCATCAGAGTGCTCCAGCTGAGCTGGAAAAGGCGTCACGGTCGTAATTTTCCATCCGCGCACCCTGCTTCCAGCTCCCCTCTGTGTTATCAAACAAATCAGAACGATAATCATGAAGTAGCACGAGATTCTCCTTCCAGACCTGCACCACTGTCCATTAGCTCGACATCCCACCTTGGCATTAGGAGCAGCTAAAGACATGGGGTGGGGGTGTAATAGGATTGTCCTGGCCGTCCATCTGTCAGGAGACTGAGCAGAGCAGCAAAACCACGGGCGAAGCAGCGCCCGGCCTGCTCACACCCTCCAAATCTGCCCTTTCTTTGCTCTTTTCTCTGGACATATTTATTCGGCATTAAATTGTGACGCCTGCAAAAAGACAAGCCCTCTCATCTCGTGTGTGTAAATGTCACAAAGAGTGAATAAAACACTCTGCCACAACTTTATAACCTTCTTTAATATGACAAAAAGCTGCTTCTGTTCCATTAACCGCGTGCAGATGGAGATTCATGGCAGCAGATGAATGAACGGAGTATGAGGTGGGAGGTGGGGGGAGGGATTCAGATAGAGAACTGGGGGGACCTGGGATATGAAACTGGGGAGGAGATTAAAAAAAGAGAGAGTGAATTCATAGTTTTTGGTAGAAGGGCATTAAATCGAGCCTGGAGGCTGCACCGAAATCAGCAGGTTTTACTCCGAGTGTCACGCCAATTACATCAGGATGAAACTAATGCTCCACCGCTCTGAGACTTCAGACCAGCAGCAGGATTGCTTTCTGTGCACCCCCCCCCCAACACCCTCCCCCAAACTTCCCCCCCTGCCTCCCTTGATAATAAATTAATTGAAAAGAATGTGTGTACAACGATTAGCTCGAGACGTCGCATTTTAGATGAAAACTAATCAACTGGAATGATTCTGTTTGCAGATCTGTGCACGTATTCCACTTATTCACCTCCAGGATGAGCACGTCCATCATAAAAAGGTATCCAATAAAAGGTTTTTTTAAAAAGCATGAGCACACGCACATGCACGCTGCAGATTACGATTTGTTTTGTGAGTCCACAGTCTCGTCCCGCTGAGAGGAAACGATGCCACTTAACAGAAAAATCGTTGCATTGTGCTGCTCTGGTTGCTAGGCAACAGCACTAGAACTGGCATTGCGGCGCAGCACAACAGCTGCCCACGTAATTGGACAATTAAGATCTTAAAAAATGCCATTAATTCGGTCATATTCATCTCAATAAAAAAGATTCAAACGCGTCCCGACACGTTTCCCACAGGCTTGGGTTAATGGGACAAACATGAGGAGCTCATGTTCAGACGACGAGCTGAGCTTCATTACTGGGAATGATCCGTGGTGCGCTGAAAGGGGGGAAACGCAGTCACTGTTTCGCGCTGACACTGTTTGAGTTGTTAAGCATGCTATATTTATCCAACAGCACTTTCCACCGTGTGGACTAATGAAAGACCGGCCAGTAGAAAGTAGGTTAAGCAGGTTAGTGAGCGACTACAAAGCCACCACAACCAGGGATCCGTGTGAGACTCATGTTCAGGACCACGGACAGCTCTGCACAAAGCAGGTGCTGGGCTGAGCAAGATAAATGCTTCAAGAAAATTCAGAATATATTTCTTAAAAAGGGAACACAGCAGAACAAAACACATACTGATGAGGTTACTAATGGACAAGTGATTCTCTCTTGCTGCTAACTCAGGAAACTCTTTGGTTGAACTGTGACACAACTAGAAATAGGCACTGTAGGGCTTTTAGGTATGTTTAGTAGCCCAAAAACCTTAGAGAAAATAGTTCAGATGTTTTGAAATAGGTTTCTGTGTAAAAGTTAGTAATAATAAATATCTTACCTGTTTTGTATATCTCCTCTAATGACTTCAATTTGAAGAAAAAGAGTTTAATTGGGACCAGACTGACAAGCTAATGAGTGCAAAGTGGATTATTTCACGTATTAAAGCAACTTCAGTCTTCAAAATGTTTTAGCGGTTCATGCGAGCACTGTTTTACAAACCTTTACAGCTCGTTAGTTTTGCATGTCATGGGCATTCACAAGGATTTGTGTGATTAATCACAAGTAAAAGCAGAACCAGTAGTTAGATTTAGCACTTCCAAGGCATCCAGGGGTCACATCTATTAGGCATTATTTTATACAGTTCCCTCCAGAAGTATTGGAGCAGCAAGGCAAGTTCCTTCGTTTCTGTTGTTCACTGAGGACATTATGGTTAAAGATCAAAAGATGAACATGACATAAGAGTTCAGAACTTCAGCTTTTGAGTCTTCATCATTACATTTAGATGTGTTGAACAGCTCATGAGCTCTTGTTTGAGTCCACTCATGTTTCAAGTGATGAAAACTATTGGAACATGTGACTGACAGGTGTTTCTTGTTGACCAGATGTTGCCTGTTATTTTGATTGTTCGATCATTAGATAGCTCTGTATGACCAGTCTGGGTTTAAACCTATAAAGACTGAATTTCTTGTTAAAGAGGATAAACCAAGATAAAGAACAAAGAGCGGTCTATGGGAGAAAAACAAAGCATTCTGAAGCTGAGAAAAAGGAGGAAAATCAATCAGAGCCATTGAACAAACGTTGGGTGCAGCAAGCAAAACTTGGAATGTCCTGAAAAACAAAGAAAGCACCAGTGTGAGCAGCAGACGTCGAACAGGTTGGCCAAAGAAACCAACAGTTGTTGATGACAGAAATATTGTGAGAGCTGTGAAGAAACCCCCAAAACATCAGTGACAACACCAACAGTGATCCGCTGTTCGAAGAAGACGCAGAAATACAGAGGCCCAACAAAAATATGCAACCCCTCATCAGCTGTAAGAGTCAGAAGACCAGATCAGAATTTACAAAGAACAGAGATGAGCCACAAAACTTCTGGAACCCATTCTTATGGTCTGATGAGTCCAAGATTATTCTCTATCAAAGTAATGGAAAGAACAAAGAGTGGAGAAAGAAAGGAACTGCATACAAGCTCATCTGTGAAGCATGGTGGAGGTAATGCCATGGCTTGGGCGTGCACGGATGCTTCTGGAACAGGCTCATTAGGAGAAATGTCTCCAAACTTACTGGGAGGAAGTTTATCATGCAGCACGACAATGACCCAAAGCACATCACCAACAGAACAAAGTGCTTCATCTGGCCAAGTCCATCATCTGACCATAACCCAGCATGCATTTCACCTCCTGAAGAGAAGACTGAAGGGAGAAACGCCTGAAACAAACAAAAACTTTAAAAAGCTGTGGTAAAAGCCTGGAACAGCATCACAAGTGAAGAAAGCAACGGTTTGCAAAAGGGTCATGTCACCAAATATTAAAAGTTGTTCATTTAAGATTATTTGGTCATTTACTTTTGCTCACCTGAAAATGTTGTGGTTTAATACAAACAGTGATGTGTCCTGAGCTGTTCAACACATCTAAATGTAAACACCAGGAAATAAAAGCTGAATTTCTGAACTTTTGTCTCATACTCGTCTTTTTCATCTTGAACCCAAATGTATCCAGAGAACGACAAAGATAAAGGAATGTGCCTTGCTGCTCCAAGACTTTTGAAGGGAATTATATTTATGCTAAAATGACCAATTAATGCAAAATTAATATCGGTGTAAACATTTATTAAAAAAGTGTTCACATGAACTGTTTTAAATTTTAAAGACTGAACCTGTTTTAATTTGAGGATCCCAACATGGACTGCTTCCACCTTAAACAAATCCACTCCCAATATTTCACAGCAGTTCACATGAACAGTTATTTAAACCTTCATACCAGAAATTAATTCATAATAAACATTTCTATTGCCAGACGCAAATCTGATACCCCAGAATGGCTAAAGCTAGCTGCTGATGCTACTTGCACTTGAAAATATCCAACAAGTTCTATATAAATAACCACAATGGCATCAAACTGTGGTATTAAAGAAGCTATCTACAGCAGGTAAGATAATTATTTATAACTTTTTACACAAAAACCTGCTTCCTAGGAACCCTTCCAGAAGAGCAGCGCGAGTTGGCTGTGAACAGAGATGTCTGGACCTCCCCCCACAAACTGACTCTGGAACAAGCAGCACATAATGGATGGACCTACTTAACAATCACTGAACTATTCCTTGGAGACCATGATCCTCGTAATATGTTGCAAGAAGCACTGGTATTAGTGGAGCACAGGAAAGAAATTGAATAGCCACACGCAGCTGAAATAATAAGCTAATTAAGCATTAGAAGTTGAACTGTGATGTAAAGAATTAAAAGAGAGATGGGCAAAATGAAACAAAATATATTATTGACTCCACACAGACAGTGAACTAAATGCTAATGCATTCGTGAATATCTGAATCACTATAGATAATGTCTAAAAAAAAAAAAAAGAAGCTAAGTCTGGTCCTCTGGACATTAAAAAAAAGTAGAAACGTTTCATCTTTCGTCCAAAACACTTCCTCAGACTAAGACGAAACATTTCTACTTTTTTTTGTTGTTTTTTTTTTTTTTATGTCCAGAGGACCAGATTTAGCTTTTTTAGATTTTTCTACCTGGATTATTGAGCATGCATCAGGATACCATAGATAATGGTAACATGATGTCAGCTTTCTTGTAAGGTGCAAAACAGATTAAAGTTCAAACCCAGTTGTTGTGGGGCAGCAGAAGAGCCAGGACCACAGTGTGTGTGTGGTGCTGTTCTCAACAATTCAATTCAATTCAATTCAAAAATACTTTATAAATCCCAAAGGGAAATTAAATGTTGTTGTAGCTCGTTATCCTCGTTTCATTTAGAGAGGCTGTAAGCAGGAAGGGTCTCTTGTAAAGGTCCGTCCCACTGGCTGCAGATGCCGTCTGATCCGTTCACCCAGACTCGGCTGGCCTCTCGGTTCCCCTGGGCTGCAGGAGCGGGCAGAACTCCTCCCTGAGCGATGGGCACTCCTCCCAGCAGCCTGCTGAGCTCCTCGTTGCTGCGGAGAGCCGGCTGCAGGTGCCGGGGGACGATCCCGGTCCCTCCGCTGTCACGAGCCATGTTTCCTGACATTTCTTGGATCTCAGTGGTCAGGCACTCAAGCACAATCAATCAATCAATCAAAAAACTGTATTTCAGACACACATGGTCCATAGTAAACAAAAAAAACAATAAATAAATAACATCAACAAGACACAATAAAAACAGAATGTTCATCTAATGCCATTTAAATTAAGGCACCAGTGATTCCACAGACTAGCAGAGAACCTAACTGAGCTTTGTACAGGGTTGGTCAAAGTTATTTACAGAGTCTGTTCGCCTACACAAACATCTGTACACAAGGTTTCGAAGCACAGCTGCACAAGTTGGTACATTGGCATTCACAAACATCTGACTGGCACGACTCCATCGCGGCACCTTAAGCAGCATCCTCATGCCATCATTGTACGTCACCTGAAGTTTATGCATACTGCTTTTTCTGTAATGGCGCCACAGGTGGGCAGTATACATTAGAGTACAATATGCTGTAAAGAGTGCAGTTTTTACAGATACAGGGCACATAGAGAACTTCTGAAGAAGCTTATTAGCTTGTACATACAGGTAGTCCTCGGGTTACGACGGTCTTCAGTTTTGCGGTTACGACGCATCTCCCTTATTAGGAGTTACGCGGTTACGTCAGTTTTATGTCGTTAAACATCGTAATGCAGCGGTGCAGCAGCGGAAGAATACAGTACGTACTGTATAGGTAACTACGTACTTTACGGAGGAGGACGGCGTCACTAGCATCCCAGTACAGTAGGTACAATAGTATTTTATGTGTTTTTTTGACAATTATGTTGGGTACTGTGTTAGGATAGGCTAAGTGCTTGGTAAAATGGGTACCGTACATGCATATGGTATGGTAATTACGTACGTTCTGTCTTACGTCGAAAATCGTTTACGCACTTGTTAAAACAGGTACCGCACATGTATTAACGTACGTTCCGACTTACATAGAAAATCGGTTTATGACGCCGCGTGGGAACGGATCTACATCGTAAGTCGAGGACTACCTGTATTGCACAGCCAGCAGGTAGACGGGAATGCATCTATGGCGCCTCCTTTTCAACTCTTTTGAGATTTGGGGCTGTAGTTGAGATGTTATTTGAGCTTCTGAGATGTTAATCAGCTGCTCCCAGTTGTAAAGAAAACACCTTGTTGAGTTATGGTCACGCATCATAGCAATTTCCAAAATGAAAAGTTTCAATAGAAATCCTTCCAGCTGCTCAGCATCTGACACCAGAGGAAACAATCATCGAGAAAAAAAAAAAAAAAGCGATTTACATCCAGACAAAGAGGAATTAACATTTCCAAAAGCAAAATCTTAGAATGAATGCAACATGCAGCCACCCCGAGCGGTGCAATTCAATCAAACAGAAAACATCACAGAGGGTTGGCAGGTTTGCCAGTATGAAGCATGTCAGCTCTCTGGTTCTTTATGGGTGTCATGAGGGTGATGCTTGGAGAGCTTAGTATTTTCTGAAGTGCTACTTGTAATTACGATTTCAAAGAAAAAACTGCTTCATCTTATTATTATTATAGTTGTATAATTTCAAAGAAAACCATCCAGTGAATCAGGCATCTCTCCAGCTCTCAGCGCTACATCCAAGCAGCACTGGAGTCCATTGTTCTAATGGCTAACATGGTAATAAACCATTAACGGTGCCGTAAAATCACACCACATGTGGGTCACATTAAACTGGACAGTCACGGTTTAATCAGCACCAGCTATCACTATTCAGAAGAGCAGCGGTGTGGAAAAAGCCTGACCCCGCATTTAAACACGCCCCCCCCCCCCTTGTTTTTTTCACCACAGCTTGCCAGGAGAGGTTCCCCTGCAGCCATACAGTCGTGTTTCAACCAGTCCCATGTGACAACGGGGCATGTTCTCCGTGCACCTCGACTCAAGAGCCACCCCTTCCCACCCACCCCCCTCAACACACACACATGCATGCACACGAAAGCACAGTGCTTTATGACAATAGTCCACTCTGTCAACAACAAAGACAAAACACATGCGCGCAAGTAACACGTTGAGGCTGTAATCACCAGGAAAATCCCATTTGGCAGAGCAGCTGCCAGCGTGGATCACAGTCATGGTGCCCACAGGGTGGCAAGCTGTCCATCTCTTCTATCAGCAACACACACACACACACACACACACACACACACACACACACACACACACACACACACACACACACACGCACCCACGC
>JARVGV010001030.1:26488807-26499697 GCA_031762435.1 Hypsolebias longignatus | reverse complement strand
TAACATATTATCACTGACTGAAAAACAGACAGTTCAGAGTTACTGAACTTCTTCTCATAAAGATAAAAACTTACTTCAGCAGTGAGCTTTTATCCAATGATCTAATACCTGATGTTGCCACAGGAACATCTAATTTTGATCTCAGTTGGGATAAATGTGCAAAACTGTACTTTATTTTTTTCTTTTTAATAGTTTGCCTTGAATTTGTTCCCATTTAGAGGCAGCTCACCCTGGATGTTACAAACTGGATTAAATAATAACACGTTAACAAAGTGTGCAGGTGACTAATACAAGTTCTTTTTTATTTTTATGTATTTTTCCAAGCAGATATTTCTGCATAAAACTACAGGAGGACCGTTAAAACTATATATTTTGAATAGTTATGAATACAGTACAAATAATTTTAATTTCCATGCATTTTGTTTTCAAAGCAAGGAGCCACAGACGGACTAAAGAGCCACATGTGGCCCCAGAGCCACAGGTTGTAGACCCCTGCCTTGTTACATTTCAAACACTCGGTGAGTTGGATCTCTTCCTAACACCGAGTCCCAACACTAAGATGAAAGAATGTACAGAGAAGAATAATGAAAACTTTATCACAATATGTTTGCAACTATACCAGCAGTAGAATTAAAATCACAGCCTGTGGATCTTTCTTTGGACTCGTTCAATTGATCTTAGATGATCCATGCAAAAAGTCTGGAGAATTAATCAAATGATATAAAACACTGTCCCATTCTGTTCAACATTATCTGAAGTGTCTGACAATAAAACCAGGTTTACTTCTGTTAAACGATCGTTGTTGGTGCCTCAAAGAGTTTTAAATAAATAAAGCACAATAAACATTCAGTGTCTTTAAACAGAAAAAATGAAAATAATATTAATGTTATTTATAATATATAATAACCCTAAATCTTTACGGTGGCTTGAGTGTCTGTGCACTTTCAACTAGAAAAAGTAAAATATAAATTGAATAAAACCTGCATTTTACAGTAATGAGTGAAGAATGAAGGGCAGGGCCTGATTTAAAATGTGTTGCAATTTTCACATTATTATTTGGTTTGTTGCTATTTGCTTTTGTGTTTTTGAAAGCATTGCATGTTTTATTGTAACTTTCTGCAGAATTTCTTTGGACATTTGGTTTAGTCTGCAGTAAAAACCTTAAATGACGTCCTTTGACTTTGAGCTGGGCAGCAGAAAAAAAAAAACTTTTTAAAATCTCCTTTAAAACAACAACAACAACAACAAAACTTACATTTTGGCCAATTCTAAATGCATATCCTTTTAATAAAGCTTAATCTTTTATTGATCATATTATCATTTCAGCTGACAATCAGCGCATGGTGCTCAAATATAATGACAATAAATGCGAGATCAAACTTGGTGCTGAAAACAAACAAACAAACAAAACAAACAAATAAACAAAGTAAACCTTTAAGCAGCATGCAGTCCAGCTGAAGGAGTTTCTTCAGGTTCACCACGTCCTGATGCCGTGTAATGAAGACACCCCGCTACTGGGAGAAAACGAGTTCTGCGCATGGTTCAAGTCCCCAAAGTTCATGTAGGCCCCGGCGGCCCCGGGGGGCCCCTGCACGCTCTGGGTGTAGCTGCAGGGGTAGTTGCTGTTGCAGCCGGGACCCGTGTAGTTGCTGAAAGCCGGGTAGTTGTTATAAGTGAAGTGGTTGATGGGGCCCACGCTGTACGGAGGGCTGTAGGCGGCCGGGTCCGCCGCCACGCACGGCTTCCCGTCCCGCACCAGCACGGGCACGGACACCCTGCGGGGCGGCGGCAGCGACACCATCTCCAGGCTCTGGTCCTGGCGCTGCCGCTTGCACTTGTACCGCCTGTTCTGGAACCAGATCTTCACCTGGGTGGGGGTGAGCTTGAGCACCCCCGCCAGGTGGTCCCGCTCCGGGGCGGACAGGTACCGCTGCTGCTTGAAGCGGCGCTCCAGCTCGAACACCTGCGCCTGCGAGAAGAGCACGCGCGGCTTCCTGCGCCTGCGGGGCCTGGCACGCTCCGCGTCGCCTCTGGGGTCCTCCACGGCCTCCGTGGGGGCGCTGAGGTCTTTATTTTAATGAAACACGCACAAAAAAAAAAAAAGTAGAAAATAAATAAGGAAGTGCACAGAACACGTGTTAAAAGTTCAAACCTTCATTATTTGTCTTAATAATTGAAAAAATGACGAAAACAATGCGCGCAACTGACAAGAAACTTGTCTAATTTATTCTTTAAAAAAATAAAAATAAACAAGTAATGAAAACTTTGACTCACTTTTGTGCTTCCTTATAGAAGCAGTTTTAAATCAGGATCAGGTCAATTTATTATTATTATTATTATTATTATTATTATTATTAATTTGATTCGGTGTAACAAAATAAGCAGCAGATCCTCGTGACCTCGTGCTTTTTATTGTACAAATTGACAAAAGAAGGTGGCGACACAAAACGGCCTTTTAAATAATTTATCACTAGTTTGGATAATGTTTTATGACAATAATAAAACTCCAGAGTTCCAGAAACCATCTCTGGGCCCTGACCATGCTGCTCACCTTTTCTCCGTTTCTCCTCAAACGCGTCTGGTTTGCCGTAAAAGGCAGAAGAAGCGAAGCTGCCTCTGCAGACCTTCTGCCCGAACAGAGACGAGGAAGAGGGGGAAGAGGGGGAGGAGGAGGCCGGGACCCGCGCGTCCTGGAGAGGCTCCTGCTTCAGGCGCGCCATCATGCAGGAGGAAGAGGAGGAGGAGGAGGAGCAGTCCATGCGAGGACAAACGTCCAGAGGAGACACCAGGACGTCGTGGTTCTGCTCCAGGTTTAAAATATCCTTGACAGAAAAGGGAGTGGACGTGCCGGAGCTGGGGAACATGGCCAAGGAGCTCACGAGGAGGAAGGAGGTGAAGAGGATGACTCTGTCACGTGGAGGCAACAACACGATGTCAACAAAGCTGCTTTTACTTCCTGATTTTATTTACTGCCATTACCTGTTAGTGGAGTGTCCCACACTGATCCTGAGAGAAGCGTGCGTTTTGAGTGTCAACTCTGACTCCACCACCACACACACACACACACACACACACATACACACACACACACACACTAGGCCTCTCTCTCCTCCTGGTGTTGCAGCTATAGGAGGAGGCACAGGAGGAGGAGAAGTGAGGGGAGCCACTGGCAGGGCAGTGATTTACTGACGTGAAGTGATGCCCAGTGCACGTTCATTCCCATATCCGTGCACGAAAATGTTCCAAAACCTGAACTTGTTTGGTCTCGACATCAAAGGCCTGGCATTCCTTAAAGGAATGTTGCCCGCCACCTTTCAAACCAACATTTTAGACTGGAGCTCATCTGACGTCAGGCCGTGACAATTCAAGCTCTCTTGAAGGACGGTGATCTGCCGTGGGACGTGTCAGAGTTCAGAGCGTTTAAAGAATGACTCTCAGCTCCCACGCCAGATTTGATCCCAGTCTGTCAAACTGGATGAGTATTGGCAACCCATTATTTTCTGCACTAATATCTTCAGAAATAAATGAATATTTTAATCATGTTTTTTATTTTTTTTAATTGGAGGTCCAAAGTAATTGGACCAAAAGGACAGAGTTTCAGCTTACGTTATTTCAAGGACAAACTGAGGAAACCGTGTGGGTGAAATCGTCGCCCCCTCTTTAATATTTGTTTCCACAGTGATGGCAGCTTCCAGTCAGTTCCTGTACGTACTTAAGCTTTTTGCACTTCTCAGCTGCACTCGTCCTTTTGCAGTTTGTATAAACACTTGATGTTTGCTGGCTACTTTCCTCTAATGGCAGACTTAAGCTCGTGCCAAACATTTACAATGGGACTGAGCTCAGGACTCATCGGTGGCCATTTTAAACACCACTCCTGCTCTTGGACGTGAGTTTTGGGCCTTTGCGTTGCTGAAGGACACATGACCTTTGTCTCAAGTCAAGTTTTCTTACTGGGTGTGGAATTTTTTGCTTTAACCTCTTGGTAATTTTCCAATTTCATGTGACACTCTGATGCCTTCAAGCAGAGCATCATGGATCCTCCACCATGCTCAGCTGCGAGGGTGTTCTCTTCCTTCTGAGCTTCATTGTGCTGTCCTTAAACACACTGGAAGGGTTGTTGAGAAGCTCGTTTTGTTTGATCTGTCTTCAGAACATGTTCAGAAGGACTCTGGTTTGGCAAAGATCAATCAAGGTATGTCTTTTTTTTTTTCCAGCATTGCTTTCATTCTTCACCCACAAAGCTTGGTTTAGTGTGAGGCATGCTTGTAGAAACTATGACTCCAAACCGTTCCAGGTTGGTCTTCAGGTGTTTGGGCAGTAGACATGCTTTTCCACCATCTGCACCAATCTTTAGATACTTATCTCATTGTTTTCCCCATTCCTCCACCGGGAGGTTCCTCACAGTTCCATGCTCGGCAAACTTCTCCATAACGTTGTGCACTGTTGAAACAGGGACACCAAGGTTCTTGGAGATGGCTTTGGAGGTCTTGCGTTTGCTAATAATAAACGTTCGTATGTTGCCAGACAGCCCCTTGTCTTAAAACAAGATAAACACATGGCTTCTGAAAACACTAAAGTCCAATCATTGGCTATTTCAAGCCACGTGAGCGCTGACAATTTATCACAGGTTATTCTCATTTGCAGTGTGTTTCCACACTGGATTAATTACCTGTAGCCCGTCAATACCAGCGCTGCAGCAAGCTCGAGGTTTATCTGTTTAATTGTTTGTCTATATGTTTTAATCGTTTGCCCCTTTAAAAATCAAACACGTTATCTGCGGGGAAAAGTTGGGTGACTTGATTTAAGGAGGTTTTTTTTTTTTTTTTTTTACATGGAAGTGTAAAAGACTAAAAACCCTCATTAAACCACAGACAGAACTGAGGCATCAGCTGTTTATTTGCTGACCTGAACACGTGCAAAACTGGACGTCTACAAATGATTTCACGTCCGATCTGTAGGCTAAATGTGACATTAGCACATACCTTTCTTGTTTACACAATAGAAGTAATATTTTCACATTGTGAAACTGTATCAGTCCTGCACATCACCAAAGATCATGAATGGACATTTCAATCTAACATTTTCTTGATTTCAGTTCAGTGGCATGAAGGAACTTGCAAAGTAAGATTTTCATTGTCCTGGTGCCACCCACCACTGCTTTGATTTGTATATTACAATACATTTATTGAGTTTTGAGTTAGATATTTAGCTTACAGACATATGTCTCCAAAAGTTAATCAATTGAACACATCTATTTACTGCTTTTTTTGTGAGTTTTATTAAAATCCGTGCAGTGGTTCCTGAGATATTTTGCTAACAGACGAGATGAAAAACGCACACTGGCATACCCACTTTGGGTTTTGATTTATCAAGCGACTGACCTGATTTTTTTTTTTTTTTTTGGTCATTACGCACAAAACTCGAGAATTTTACGCGCGTTTCTGCAACATTTTTGGGCCAGTGGATCTGACAGGTCTGTTTGAGCCTCAGTTTGTCCTTCACCTGAGGAGAAAACGAGCAGACAACGTAAAAAAATAAAAATAAAATAAATAAATAAAACGGAGTGGGGGTTCTGACAACAGTTTGAATCCCTGAAACCCGGAACCTGAAACCAGCAGCGACACACTCTCCTGTCTGCCTCCAAGAGATTCTGGAGCCGCTGTCTGTCTTATCAGGATGTGATAACAGATGACAACAAATCCGCACACACGCACACTCTCGCGCGCGCAGCCCCCCACTTCCTCCTCCTTACAATGCAGGCCAGGATGTTCTACACTAGTGTCCTTTCCATACTTTTAACAGTCAAACAGTCCTGACACCAAAACTCTTTTATTTCCTAAAATGACATTTTTTATATATTTAGAATCAATTTCTGTCGAACTTAGATATCAGTTAATTCCTTTAAATTAAGTCCAATCTATTTAAATTAAAACAAACACCGACACGGTGAACGCGAGAGACGTAAAGTTGGTGCGTAATGACGCACGACCTCCTCCATCCTCATTAATGCCTGTGGAGACGCTCTCGGGAGGCAGACACTATTATCGTTTGTTTTATCTGCAGCGTTTAGCGCAGCAGCCGCGGGGGTAAATGGGTGACACCCCCCCCCCCAACACCCCACTCCCCACACACACACTTCCTCTCCTCGTGTCTCCGAGCCAGAGGTGGTGTTTATAGTTGGAAACACTCGCGAGCTGATGATAAATGACCGTCAGACCGTTTCTGAACTGCTGCAGTGAGAGTCAAACACGGAGGCAGCTCGTGGTGAAATCACTGGAGGAAGAAAGTAAACGCACAGTTTGGGGGGGGGGGGGGGGGGGGAGACATGAGGAGGAAATTCGCAGCTTTTAGTGCGTTTGGAGCGTTAATTTCTTCTTCTTTTTTTTTTTTTTCCTCCGCCATGTTTTCTGTGCTGCACAAAGACGTCATCTGTAAAACTGGACACTAATTTCTTCTGTCAACTGTAAATTGAACATGACAGGCCTCTGGCATGTGTTTCAACCCCCCGCGCGCACACACACACGCACCTTAATGCCTCTGTCCCGCAGCAGCCCGGCGGGCCCCCTTTGACCCGTCTTTCTGCAGCACATCTCTAACTCAGATAAAGTTGCAGATAAGCTGCTTAAAAACTTCCGCTGCACGAGCGCGTGGGTATTTTTAAGGGATGCGTGCTGGAGTGCAAAGATCTGACCAATCACGCCGGCCCCCTCCACCCCCCCCCACCCACCCCCCCCCCCCCCTCACCCTCCCGTGGGTCTTCATGGGGGCCAAAAGACGCCTTAAGTCCTTTAAGGGTGAATCCGAGCCAGTTCGTAAATACTCTCCACAAAACATGACCAACCCCTTGATGTTTATGTTTATTTTATTTGTTCATAAGGAAAAAAAAATACTACAATGTACCCAACAATCTCATAAATGATAACATACAACATATAAAAAAAAATCTGACCTAGAGCTGTTTTTTAACTTGGAAATTTCAATGTGTATCATTAAATCCTCATACATAATAACAAAGTTATTGCTTTATGAATGAAACGTTTTTCATTAAACACTATGAAGGGGTAGTGTGTGTATGTGTGTGTGTGTGTGTGTGTGTGTGTGTGTGTGTATGTGTGTGTGTGTGTGTGTGTGGGGGGGGGGGGTCATTGTTGCTTGAATTTGGTCAAAATGTGGGGAAAAACAAAACAAAATATTACAGTAACAGTTTACACAGTAAAACATGGATGTAGTTTTAAATAAAAAAAATAAATTCAATATATCATAAACACAGAATTTTTGTTTTTACTAGATTTTTAGACTGACAGGCGGCAAGACAAACATTATGAGACAAAAATAAACTTTAATGTCAGCCTGACTGTCACTCCCAGCTCCAGAGATATTAAATATGATATACTATAAAACATCAAAATACATTTATTATAGAACAAGAAAACAAAATGATCCAACGTTACATCTCTCCCCAAATCCACAAAGTTCACAAAGGGACAGCTGTCCATGTTACATAAAAATAACACTAAGATTTTGTATTAAAAACAAGATCAAACATACTTTAACTGTGCAGTAAAATGTTAAAAGAACTGAAAAATTTTCATAGATTATTTACATGACATGTTACAGAACAATCTCTAAAACAATACAGTGAAAAACAATATTTCTATGGAATGAGACAAAATGAAATAAATAAAAACACATAATAAGGAAATGTATCATTTAAATATTAACTACATCATTAAATCATTAAATACACAATTAAATTATTAAATAAACAATTTATTTGTCATGATTCGTGTATTTATTTAATTTTTGTCACATTCCACCTGATTAAATTTAATTTGGATTTATTTATCAATTGATCCGGTGTGGCCAGTATCAAGTCGACAGCATCGACCATTAAAAATACTTTTCTCATCTGGTTTCCTGAGGAGAATGAAGGAAATCCTCACGCGTTCAGACATTTGAATGCAATGATGTGGAGGTGTCAACATCTAATATTTTATTCAGAATAGAACACAAATCATAGATCAAAAGTTTAAACAGAGAGAATGTATCATTTTAAGGGAAAATATGTTGTTTCGACATTTCATGGTGTCAACAAATCCCAAAAAAGTTGGGACAAGTCCATTTTTACCACTGTGTGGCATCCCCCCTTCTTACAACACTCAACAGACGTCTGGGGACAGAGGAGACCAGTTTTTTTTTTAATAGTTTATTTGTGTGTTACTGCTGCAAATAATTATTTGAACACCTGTGAAAATCAATGTTAATATTTGGTACAGTAGCCTTTGTTTGTAATTACAGAGGTCAAAGGTTTCCTGTAGTTTTTCACCAGGTGAGCACAAACTGCAGCAGCAGGAGTTTGGTCCATTCCTCCACACAGATCTTCTCCAGATCAGCCAGGTTTCTGGGCTGTCGCTGAGAAACAGAGTTTGAGCTCCTTCCAAAGATTTTCTACAGGGTTTAGGTCTGGAGACTGGCTAGGCCACTCCAGAACCTTGATACGCTTCTTACGGAGCCACTCCTTGGTTCTCCTGGCTGTGTGCTTCGGGTCATTGTCATGTTGGAAGATCCAGCCACGACACATCTTCAATGCTCTAACTGAGGGAAGGAGGTTTTCCAAAATCTCAGAATACATGGCCCTGGTCATCCTCTACTTAATACAGTGCAGTCGTCTTGTCCCATGTGCAGAAAAACACCCCCAAATCATGATGCTTCCACCCCCATGCTTCACAGAAGTGATGGTGTTTTTGGATGGTTGTCATCATTCCTCGTCCTCCAAACACAGCAAGTGGAATCAAGACCAGAAAGATCTATTTTGGTCTCATCTGACCACATAACTTTCTCCCATGACTCCTCTGGATCATCCAAATGGTCCTGGGCAAACTTAAGACGGGCCTGGACGTGTGCTGATTCAAGCAGGGGAACCTTCCGTGCCATGCATGATTTTAAACTATGACGTCAGTGTATTACCCACAGTAACCATGGAAACAGTGGTGCCAGCTCTCTTCAGGTCATTGACCAGCTCCTCCCGTGTAGTTCTGGACTGGTTCCTCACCTTTCATAGGATCATTGATATGCCACGAGGTGAGATCTTGCATGGAGCCCCAGTCCGAGGGAGATTGACATCATGTTTAGCTTCTTCCATTTTCTAATATTTGCTCCAACAGTTGATCTTTTTTCACCAAGATGGTTGGCAATTGCCCTGTAGCTCTTTCCAGCCTTGTGGAGGTCTACAGTTTCATCTCTGGTGTCTTTGGACAGCTCTTTGGTCTTAGCCATGTTAGTAGTTGGAGTCTTACTGGTTTTGTGGGGTGGACAGGTGTCTTTATGCAGCTAACAACCTCAAACAGGTGCTTCTAATTTAGAATAAGTGGAGTGGAGGTGGACTTTGTAGAGGCGGACTAACAGGTCTTTGAGGGCCAGAATTGTTGCTGATTAGCAGGTGTTCAAATACTTATTTGCAGCAGTAACACAATTATTTTTTTTTTAATCACACATTGAGATTTCCAGATTTTTTATTATTATTTTAGTTTGTCTCTCACAGTGGACATGCACCTATGATGAAAATTTCAGACCCCTCCATGATTTCTAAGTGGGAGAACTTGCAAAGTCGCAGCGTGTTCAAATACTACAGTACTTATGCAAAGGACTCAGTCTGATCTACAAAATGTCAGCTGCTTCTGTAGAAATATTTGTATCAAGGATATTTTAGGAGCCAAGTAGATTTTGAGACTCCAAAAATTTGATTTGTAGGTAATTTTTTTTTTTTTTTTTTGCACAAAATACTGACCCTATAGTACCGATAGTTGACTTACGAAAGTGCACACTCATTTCAGTTTACTTTAATAAATTTGGAACACACAGAAAAATATAATACAAATCAATAAACACCGCAGTCAAGTGCTTTTTGTGCATCTAGTCCTCAGACTTACCTTCTTCACTGACGGTGACAGTTCCGTTCGGTTCCGGACCTTTCTGTTGGCTGCAGTCATCAAAACACAAGAGCAAATGCATGAAACCGCAGAAAATGCATTGACTGACATGTGAGTTAACTCTATTTTATTGTGTTCCGGTTTAAAATGGCGCATGTTACACTATAGTCCTCCTCACCTCTTCATTTCTGAACGGGCAGACCGCCTACACTCGCTTCGACAGCCAGACAGCGGAGAAACATTAGTTTCAAGAAAAGATTCGGGGACCTTTCCTACACACAAAAAAATGTGGTTAATATTCTCAAAATAAATTCATGCAAATGACACTGATGGAGAAATCAACCAAAAACGTTGTTCATAAATGCTGGAGGGGCAGTGGGCTGCAACAACAAACGTTACTATGGGTGATACCGGAAACTCCTCATAGTGCCTTCAAAGTTAAAGCACGGTTATCGTGGACACGCGACAAAGATGACAAAACTGCATTTTAGATACACGGAATGACATTCTCGAGGAAACACCATACAACTACTATTACTGTTATTACATGTAAGCCTTTTGCAGATGTATCATAGGCAATCATAACTTTTATTTTTACGGTTTCTCGAGGGGGGAAAAGTCATTAATCGACGCATGTTTTTATAGAGATGTTTAATAAATTACATTTTTGTTTTTCTTTAGTAGAACTGACACTGTTTACGAATAAAACGGTCAACATAACATTAAAATGTAAAAGTATATATACGTATTATATATACAGTACTTTACTGTACAGTATTTGGTTTTATAAACGCCAGCTTTGTCGTTAGTTGTGCACTGCGCATGCGCAACCGGAAGTTTCGTGTATTACATAAAAAGAAAACAACAAAACAAGTGATTTTAATATTTGCCGTTTCTTCCCAAATGTCAGCAAAAGCTGCTCTTTTTGCCAGTGTGAAGGTGAAAGTATTGAACATCTATT
>JARVGV010001030.1:26394296-26404776 GCA_031762435.1 Hypsolebias longignatus | reverse complement strand
CTGCATCTGAATCAGACCCCCCCCCCCCCCCCCGAGCTGATAGGCCAGATAAGAGCGTATGTAGTAGATGCAATTTACAATTTATAAATAAAAAAAAGTTTAAAGCAGGAATATTGTTATTACAGCTAATAATGGAGAAGCTTCGCCAGGTGTGAAAAACGAAGGGAGAAAAAAACCCTGCATTTCCTACGTCACAGTCCGTAATCGATCAGCTTTAATAACAAGTCGGCAGGTGCCCGACTAGAATATTATACCGAAAAATGAAAAAATAGCAGAAAATAACTATTAAAAGGATTTTATTTATTGTAAAATTGTAACATGTTTGTTTACCGAGCTCCTATTGTCCTCCCGCAGTGAAGCTCGTCACACTTGGAGGGTTTTGGCGACACCTGGTGGTCATTCTGCGGTAATGTTTTATCAAGACAAAAAACAATTTTGCACATAAAAACATGCAAATGCATGGAATACAGAATGCATGTGTACATTTTAGTCATTTTAACTTGTTAGGGGTGAGAACAGTATTGCTACAATGTATAATACAAGCTACATATTTTAAAATATCCCTCATTTTTTATACTTTGCTTTTAAAGCGACAAACTTTCTAACATTTTGAAGACGACTTCTTAACATTAAGCTCTAAATCATTTACACATAAAAATGACCACTGAACTCAGGATATGGACCAGTGAATCACTGAGAACAAATGTATTTTAAATCCAGTGATCAGACACTTTACAAGCACTTTATCACAAAGACAGCCTTTGCTACCATTGCTTGAATCTCTGAAATTGACCAAAGATAGCACATATTAATAGACAGAAAATACTAACTTTTCCAACAACAAGGTGATCTAATTGTCCAATACCAATATACAATGTGTGTGTTTTATTATTTTTGGCCCATTAGTGTATACTTTAAAGTTTAAAACTAAAATTTAAAGCATGGACTGAGTTTCTATGTAGCTTAATTAATAACTGTTTCAATATGAAAGTAACTTTCTACTCAAATAAGTTTAAACATTTCTAGTTCAACTAAAAAATAACAGAAATAGGAGCTGCCATGAAGAGATATAATTTATAATCAACTTTATTTTAAAGACAGCAGAAATAAAATGTTTGTTAGTGTAAAGGATGACAGAAAAATGTATATTACCCACAAAGTCACAAAAATCAGGATCTAACCGGGGTGAACAGATCCAAGAGCCCACTGGGCCCAGGTGTATCTTATGACACTAATTAGCTTGTCTACCTGCAAAAGAGTAAAAAGTGTGAATAAATCAGCCCTATTAGATTTTTAAAGTTTGAACATTTAGAAAAGGAGTTATGAAAAAGAAGGGGAAAAAAAAAAAACATTTGCTTCGCAGCACAAGTAGAGCCGCACAATAAATCAAAGCTTTGCTGTTATTGTAGCATCAAAATGTGCAATAGGAGTGCAAAATCCTGTTTGAACTGCAGTAAAGTTCTTTTTACAGGTGCCAAGCATTTAACCAATGTATCCTGTAATAAGTTCAGTCCATCACTGCCAATGTTGCCTACTCTAGATCAAGAGCGTTGCTCAAATAATAATAATAATTTTATTTAAGAAGCGCCTTGCAGGACACTCAATGACACTTTACAAGAAGAAACATATCAGATAAGATTGTGTAAAAATAAACTAACTAACACAGGGCAAAGACCAACGAGAATAACTTGAAATAAAAAATACATAAATAATATAAAATACATAAATCAAAGTTAAGGAGGATAAGCGAGTCTAAAGAGATGTGTTTTCAGAGCAGTCTTAAACAAAGAAAGGGAGGTGGTGTTTCGTAGGTCTGGGGGTAGAGAGTTCCAGAGATGAGGAGCAAAGCAGGTGAAGGCCCTGCTCCCCATGGTGGAGAGGTGGGCAAGTGAAAGTGAGAAGTAGAATTTTGAAGACAATGCGTGATTTAACCGGGAGCCAGCGGAGCTGCTGCAGGGCAGGAGTGATGTGATTATAGGAGGAGGTTTGAGTGATGACACGGGCAGCTGAGTTCTGGACCATCTGTAGCTTCTGAAGAGATTTGTTAGAGGCCATAAAGAAGAGAGTAGTTGATCCGGGAAGTCACAAGACTGTGCACAAGGATGGCTGTGGAGCTGGGTGTGAGAGAAGGACAGAGACGGTTAATATTTCGGAAGTGGAAATAGACAGACTGAGTAACATTGTTGATGTGTGAAGTGAAGGAGAGAGTGGTGTCGAGGATGACACCAAGACTCTTGACTTGAGGGGAGGGGGATAGCAGAGAGTTGTTAAGGGGGATGAGAAGATGTTCTGATTTTGAAATAGAGTTTTTGGTACTGACAAGAATGATTTCTGTTTTGTCACTGTTTAGTTGTAGGAAATTGTTAGAAAACCAGTGATTGAGCTCAATGAGACAGTCGGTGAGGATGGAGGTGGGTGGAAAAAAACAACAACCCCAAAGCTAATTTAGAATCCCGGTGACCATGACATGCATGTCACCTGCAGGAAACCCACACATGCACAGTAAAAACATGCAAACTCCACACATAAAGGGAAATACAACGCTTAGAGGTGACAGCACCAACAGCACCACTCCACCAAACAGCACAGGGATCGTCCAGATTGTAGACTTGAAAACAATTATCTTATGATGATCTGTGCAGATGTGTGAATGTGTATGTGGATCAGGATAGTTTAGCTACATTCTGAGTTTTTTTTAAACCTGGTTGTATTCAGGCTGTTTCTGGGGTTGGCTTGAAACACAGCAGTAAAGGCTACTACCTATGGGACAGATCTGGTTGGCAGGCAGTAGACTGAGGAAGTCCTCTGGATGGGGGATGAAACATTTCTCACTTAAAGAAACTAGTCCAGATGACATGATTGATTTAACCTTTTTCGTTGTTCCAACAGAATCCAGGTTTAGACACAAAATATGGTTTTCAGAAAAAAACTGGTTTACTATATTTATTTTGGAAGGCACTAAAAAACTTACCATCTTACTGACGAATGAAGATGGAGTAAACAACTAAACAGTTTCTTTTGAGTTGTTTTCTGCAAATATTAAAGTCAAGCAGCACCTTTAATGCAGGTTATACAACATTGGCTAGCAATGTTTAGTAGCACGTTTTATGCTTTGGCCAAAAGCCCCAGGGAACTTTTACAGAAATTTTGTAGTGTTTATTCAACCACTTCTGTGCGATTCCAGCATCACTACATCTGGACCTTCTCTCCCTTCTTTTTCCTTCTTCTTCTGACTCTTCTTGCTCACTTTTGTTCTTATTTTCTTGAAGAGCAGTTCAGATGAGACAGAAAAAAAAACCCCACTGGACTCTTATTTGTGTTTCATCAGTAATGGAACCATAAGCACTGGCAACGAGACTCACAAATGCTTATGTCAGATGTTATAAAGTGCCCATGTGGGCCTCATAAAGGACCCCTGTGTGCCATCTCTAATAAAGGGCTCTTTTATTCCCAGGGCTGCTTACAGAGTGTTTTCTGGCCCGAGACGCCTAAAAAAAAATCAGCCATACATATGCATTTTAGAAACTGGTATATTATTTACCATGCAGAACTCCTACACACTGAATATTGAAAATAAAATTAAAAAAATGTGTTTTCATTTACTGGACTTGCAGTTTCACAGTGTGACAAAGAAGCAGTGCATCCAGACAGCACTGCTGGGATGAGGTTGGGAATATGTTGGTCAGCAGTGCTGTTTACAGAGCCTCCGAGCACATAAATTCATCTTCTCTCCCAGTGAGTTGACATATTGTCAAAATAGTAGCACTTAATCAGCGAGATTTCCCCAAAGAACAAAATATACAGAGCAAACAGAAACACCAAGGCTCAGTTCATACCTCCCACGATTCACACCAAAGAATTTCTGTCCAAAAGCATTTCTGGCACTTAAATGAGGGGGCTGTGCATGGAATCTGGCTTACAACACAGTAAACCAGCCCCATCCTACAGACCTGAGCTTTGATTTGATTTATTTTTTCATGTCTCCTGAGCAGGACATAATCAAATTAAAACTCAAACATCGTATCAATACAGAAAGTAGTTTATAAATAAGTATGTTATAATATGTAGATAATAGGTCTAATTTGAGGATATAACACAGGAAAGTCAGCAATGTCACATCCCAAACATGGCTTTTACAGAAACAACTTCACGAGGCATTGTTCACTTTCACACAAAACAGCTCTACAAGTGAGCAGCAAACACACACACACACAAACAGAACAATTTCAATCTCGTTGCTTCACATCCATGTAATTGATGTCTTTCACACATTAAGGTCCATTTTCCTAGAGACAGAAGAAGCACTGAAGCTGAATATAAAAGTTAACTATATAAATCTTCTGTTTTTGTCTCCACGCAATCAACACCAAAATAGATAAAATTTCATATTTACTAAGACATGACATTTTTTTTCAAATCAAAACCAAAGTAGAACATGTTGATTTTTCTTTGAGCATCTTTCTATACACAGAACATGACCAAAGTGATAGTTCAATTTAGATTCAGCTGAATATAAAAAATATGGGTACCGTTTCAATTTTTTTTATACCCCTGCCATCTTTTTCATAATAATGGTGTGAAGAGGATGGCTGTAAGGTGAGAAGGGAGGCCATTGAAAAAGGAAAAAGAAAAAAAAATAGAAACAAAAAAAATAAAAAAAGGAAATACCTGCCATCTGTCCATGAAAATTGTGAGTGCAAACACTTGAAGACTAAGTTACTGCATATTCACTTGATTTTTGGTGTGTGACTGCAGAAAGACTACTTTCAAAAATTGGGTTGCTAGGTGGGCAGCACAGTGGTGCAACTGGTAGAGCTGCTGCTTCTCAGCGAGCAGGTCCCTGGTTCAAATCCCAGCCTTTCTCCGTGGAGTTTGCATGTTCACTCCGTGCATGCGTGGGTTTTCTCCGGGTACTCCAGTTTCCTCCCACTGACCAAAAACATGCACGTTAGGCTGATTGGAAACTAAATTGTCCCTAGGTGTGAGTGAGAACATGAATGGTTGTTTGTCTCTATGTGTCTCTGTGATGGACTTGCAACCCGTCCAGGGTGTACCCCGCCCCTCGCACAGTGATTGCTGAACATGGGCACCGGTGACCCCCATGACCCAAAAATGGAAGAAGCAGATAAAAGATAATGGATGGATGAGTTGCTAGGTCAAAAACCAAGATGGCCGTTGCCACACATATATAAACCTTGTGAGCTGGATAACTTAAAAAACAAGCAACAGACCTACTTCTTTTTGGTGTGTGGCTGCATCTGAGTGTAAGAAAGTTTTCTATCAAAAGCTGGGATGCCTTGTTAAAATATTAGATTAGATTAAATAGAAATTTATTGATCTCTTGGGAAGATTCCTTCAAGGAAATTAAAATATAAAATTTTTTTTTTTTTTTTTTGATGTATCATGATCTGGGTGACTGAGAATCTTCACCAGCATAAGACGTAATCTGTGCACTAACAGACACAACAATAAATCGTTTAAATATTTGGTGTGTATGTTAACAGATCGTATGATTCAAATGATTCTAGCTTAATTTGCACAAGTTGTTCACATTATCTGTGCTTATCTCAGTCAGAAACATTGTTAGAGTGAAAGCACACTTTACGTTTTCTGTTGGGTTTATGATTGAAGTGAAAAATATGATTTAATTCTACGGTAAATGTAAAGTAAAAGTGTTGAGTAGGCCTACAGTGTACTCACCTGGCTTGAGTTCCTGCAATTTGTTTTTTCTTCCATTCATCATTTATAGAGTTAATGCATTTGCTTACCCTTAACAATTAGTGTTGTTTGAACCCACAGACCCTGCAGGAACGAGACCAATCAGATACATTTCTACAAGAATCTGAACATTTGGGGTCAGTTTTCATATAAACCATCTTCTTTCTTTCTCTTTCTGCAAATGTTCTTCTTCCACTTCACCATTTTCTGCCTTTCCATCCCTCATCTGTGATGATGTTAGCAGCGTGATAAAAGGAATGTGTGCACATGTTTGTGTGTGTGTGTGTGCGTGTTGTGCAGGAGTGATGGCGGTGGAGCTGTTCAGCCTCTTATCCACGGATGTCATAATTAGGAACGTGAATTCTGGAAATTCCTGGGAAGTTTAGTCGGTCCTCGGAGGCTTTTCATCTGTTGCATTGCCCCAGCCCCCACTAAGCCGCTGGCCTTACGGAAAATTACAACTTGTTCCAACACACACCATCACAGCAATCAATTATCTAACTGCAGAACACACATTGGAAACAACAAATATCCCCAAAAACATCCTGCAATTGTAACCTCATGGCAGTGAGGTTCACAGGCATCTGTGACATGTTGGTCTAATCTGGACTCAACCACTAATTCATGAGCTGCCTAATTAACCTCAACTATTCTAAATATATCATAGGCTTATTTATACCACTATCAGAAAATAGTTCCTTCCTCGCTGGTTTTGTTTTCCAAAAAAGAAAAAGAGCTGAATGCATTTGGTAGTTTGCAGAAGTACAATAAAATGTTTTCTTTACAGACAGGTAGGCTTTAATAAGCCTGTTAAATTATTACCATAACAGTAACTGCTGTTTTGTGCAAAATCCGGGCGCCAGAACAGAAACACGCTCTCCAACCAAGGCACGTCGAACAACACTTTTCTAATGAGCTGTACCTACCAGGCCAGGGCCATTACTGCTAACCCATGCATAGTCCATCAGGGTCCAAGATGGGACTGAGGTGCACAACGAGCCAAATAAAATGTTTGGATAATTCTCACTCAGGATCTAAATGCTCAGTAAATCAGAGCTACTTAAAAAATTAAAAAAAATAAATAAAAAATAAAAAATAAAAAAAACAAGCAAGAGGTTCATGGAAATAAAACTGAATGGTTTTACTTTGAAGTTTTGTGGCCAACCACTTGAGGCTTTTTTTTTACTCTTTTTTTTTGCATCTGGTTTGCAATTTGAATGGAATTTTAATCAAAACTTGGAAGAAAGTTAGCAGTAGCACGATTATTTTATTCTCCTTACCAATTATTCACTGTCTATTTTATGTTCTTTATTCTAAGCATTGATCAGAAATGCAAACACGGATGATTCTGTAGAGATTACAGTTTTTCCTGTATTCACACCACCTATTTGCAGCTCTTGATTGGCAGGGGATAGTTGTCTTCTCAGCAGTGCCTCATCTCTCTAATGAGCCACCTGTCATGTAAGGACCAAGGTTGCCAGACACTGCTTCCGAGCCATTGTCTAATGTATGCTATTTAGTTAGCGGCCAAAGTTCCTAGTGCATTCATCTATTCATCCATCCATCCATTTTTCTTTCCATTATCGTCCGCTTGTTCCGAAGTTAGGTTGGAGGGACAGCAGCTGGAACAGGGAGGCCCAGACATCTCTCCCCACAGCCACCTCTTGTAGCTCTTCCGCGGGGACCCCAAGGCATTCCCAAGCCAACTGAGAGACATAGTCTCTCCAGCATGTCCTGGGTCTTTCCCAGGGTCCCCTCCCAGTTGGACATGCCCAAAGCACCTCCCTAAGGAGGCATCCAGGGGGCATCCTTACCAGATGCCCAAACCACCTCAAATGCTCCTCTCAATGTGGAGGAGCAGTTCCTAGTGCAATTTAAGTTATTGTAAATAAATCCTGTTTTATTTGTGATCCTTGCAGATGAGAATCTGTTTTCTTTGTTCTCCAAGTTTGAAAGTTGCCCTCGTCTTTCAGCCTGAGTTTGACTTGGACCATCACCCTAAAACCACTCCTCTTCATACAGACATACAACTGGAAAAATCTCTCACTTACCTCTTTACCCTGGTCCAAACCACTCTCTTACACCAACCTGTGAACTTTACCTTCACAGAGTTCAAATTAATTTGTCCAGGACATTAGAAACAGACAAGAAAACCTGACAAAAACTCTACTTTCTAAGAAGATTAAATGTTTGGTACAAACACCAGCATCCTCACTAACTTTTATTGGTGTATTATTGAGAGCCTGCTGACAGGCTGCGTCACAGGGTGGTATGGGAACTGCGCCAGTCAGAGCCAGAAAGCTCTACAGAGGGTGGTGCAAACAGCAGAGGACATCACAGGTAGCAATCTCCACACCATCCAGAACATCTACCACAGCTGTTGTCTGCGTAAAGCATGCAGCATCATTAAGGACCACACCCACCCAGTACAATCCTACATACTCTTCCGTCTACTACCCTCAGACAGACGATACAAGAGTCTGCCATCACGCATGAAAACACCCAAAGACAGTTATTATCCACAATTTGTCAGATTACAGAACTCTTGATAATACCACTGAACAACTGACAATAACATTGCACAAAGCCACATCTGTGACAATATGTTTATTGTTGCTGCATTATGTGACTGTATCATGTATGTCACTACCTTACCAGCATGACTCAGTTCATGTCAGTGTTACTCACTTCATGTGCACTAACATGTCACACAACCTGTGAAGTATGTGTTAGTTATGCCCAATATATCTCATGCACATTTAACCTCCTGACACCCTGCGTCCACAAATGGGGTCATTACATTTTGGCTTTGCTATACCTTATACTTCACTCTGTTCAATAGTGTTTTATACTTTGTTAAGCCATGTTAATTTTGTTGTGTTATGCTTATATTCTTGACTTCCGGTAAGATGGTGCCCATGCTTGCAATCCACCTCTGTTGACAGTGTTCAGATTTTTTGTGTTTTGTTCATTTTTCATCTGGGACATAAACACGCTACTGGTGTATGATCGACAGCAGCTCCTGGATCTGCGTTTTTCTGCCGCTGATGTCGTTAATTTGGGCCAGTATGAGCGGACCTCTGGGAGACCCCCCTCTTCCCCCGCTGCTGGTGGACCTGTCTGTTTACCTCCGCTGCACTCCGCACCAGCCTGCCCGAGATATCGCTCCAGACGACGGGGAAAACGAGCTGGTCGGCTGGTGAAGCTGAAAGCCCTGCGTGCTGCATCTTCCTCTCCAGATGATCGTCATGTTTCCATCATCAGCTCCCCGCGTGCCCGGACCAGGTAAACAACAGGAGTTGTCAGCCGGTGCGGCGCACTGCTTGACCCGGAGGAGCTATTACTGAAAATCTGTGGCCGGTCAACGCAAGATCTGTCACCAACAAAACTTTCATCCTCAGGGACTAATTTCAAGAGCATGATTTTGAGTTTTTCTGCGTCACAGAATCTTGAATGTTGCTGGGTGAGTCCAGCGCCTTGACGGAATTATTACCACCAAACTATCTGTATTTTAACAAACCGCGGCCATCAGGTCGTGGTTGTGGTGGATTACTAACAATATTCAAATAATCTTTTCACTGTAAACAACTGCCCATCCCGGTTTCCTACTGCAGTTTTGAGCTGACTGTCTTTGAACTCGGCCATTCGCCTGCGACTGTATGCACACTCGTCTACCACCCACCTCTGTCTAAGGATTTTTTGAATGAATTTTCTGATTTCTTGGCTGAAAATCACACAATATGATCGTGTTGTCATTAATGGGGATTTTAATTTGCACGTGTACCATTTCACTGCCGCACGTTTCACAGATGCTTACCACTCTAAAATGATAACTCAGCCCCCAATATTTCTCTCCACCACTGAGGAGCTGACATCCCAGTTCAACTCTGTCTGTTTAAAGGCTCTGGAACATGTTGCTCCTGTTAAATCTAGAAAATCAAAACTCAGAGCAGAACCTTGGCTGAATGACGTCACCAAGGCCGTTAGGCAGCAGTGCAGGAGGGCGAAGCACAAATGGAGAAAAGACAGGCTGCAGGTCTCTTCAAATACTAAAAAAGAGTTGGCGTCGTTATCCGAAAGCAGTAAAAACTGCTAAATCTCAATACTGTACTTTTTTGATATCATTGCCTCAAACTCTCACAATCCATGAGTCCTGTTCTCCACCCTAAACTCTGTTCTCCACCTCACGGAACCATCACTTCTTGAAGCCTCAACTGAGCTGTGCAAGAACTTCCTACATTTCTTTTTAGAAAAAATTGTGACCACCCGGGCTCTCATTTCTCTTCCAACTCATGATCCATCCATATCACCTCAATCTGTTGCTGTATTTGACTATTTTTAAAAAAACCTCTGTCTTCTCTAGAGCAGGTCATGTGCAGCTTGAAACCATCTGGTTCCCCCTTTGATGTGGTCCCTCCTCGGCTGCTAAAGGAGGTTTTTCCAACTCTAGGTCCTTCCATTTTTGCTATTACGAATAGCAGTTTATCCACTGTCATGGTACCAAAAACCTTTAAACATGCTGCTGTTCAACCTCTCTTGAAAAAAATAAACCTTGACCCCTCAGTCGTATCCAATTTCAGGCTAGTCTCCAGACACCCATTTGTTTCTAAACTTCTGGAAAAAATGGTTGCGTCCCAGTTGAAGTGCCTTCTGGAGGACCACGCTATCCTTGAGTTATTGCTGTATGGCTTTAAACCTCTCCACAGCACTGAAACTGCCCTACTGAAGGTTTTTAATGACATCTTATCCACAGATACTGGTG
>JARVGV010001030.1:26162528-26172684 GCA_031762435.1 Hypsolebias longignatus | reverse complement strand
CACACACACACACACACACACACACACACACACACACACACACACACACGTTTATCACATACAGCATGTTACACTGTTGGCTGAACCCTGACCTTGAAACTCTCCCTCAAATCTGATTCTGGGGTCCACTCTTCCTCACTGTCAGAAGGAATTAAGATAAGAAAAGATAAGAACGTTATTGATCCCACAGGAAATTGTCCTGCCAGGATTTCAGTACAAAGGATCATGCTCAAGGAATCACACAACATATAAAAATAACAGAGAATACTTTGTATAAAAATAACGGGAGAGGTGTAAAAATACCAATAATTAAGGTCCAAAATTTGCCTAAAGACTCAAACTAATTCCTTGCACTCATAATATGTTTTTGTATCCATTTCCTCTAGAGAATAGTGTATAATACAGTACTGCACAATTAAACAAACAAGCAAACGTACAAATATATTTGGGCAATCATTATGCATTTCTGCTCAACCATGTTACTGATCAAACAAAAGTGCACAGTGTTACCCCAAGGTAACAAACAAACAAACAAACAAACAAAAAAAACTACAATTTATGTATAGGAGAATATGCTTTTACACATATTCAAGCAAGTCACAGATACTTTTTTGTACAAAGTAATTTAAATTTAAACATGCTGAAAAGTAAAATGTATCCCACTCTCTGATAGAGTGTGGTCAAGCTAGCTATGATCTCACACAGGATGGCTCCAATTTGGCCAAAAGGTCACATGCTTTCCGAACTCATATTTTATTGGTCACATAATTATCATCAGACTTTTAATGTGACTGTTTTTTGTTGTTTTTTTTTTTTTTTACCTTTAAAACCTTTAAAGGGAATGTGTGGGGGGCAAAATAGTGGTTTGTTGCATGAGGACACCATGCTGTAGAGGAAGCACATAATGGGAACATGTGGAGTGCAGCTACACGAAGCTGTGCTTTACTGTCACTCCAGTGTGCATTGAAAACTGCTAACATTCAGCAATACAATAAATAATCAGTGAAACGTTATTTGTTACAGCCAGACCCTTTCAAATGGTGGGACTGAGTTTTACGATTCAATGGTTGCTTTGCTTGAGGAATAAGAGTTAAACGCCCCCTTTTTTACTCCCTCCTCCTCCTTTTTATCTCAGTCTGACGTTCACACAGTGATGCAATCCTCGATGTAAAGGGCAAATGATTACGAAATCCCGCTTCTTCCCCCATGCAGCTCCCTCTGAAGTCGAAGGAAATCCCTCATATGAGTGGGCAGGCTGTGGTTTCATCCCTGAACAGAATGCGTCATCTTCTGCAAGAAGGTGACCTAGAAAAAGATAGAGATGGAAAAGAGAGACATGTTGTATTGCGGGGCTTTGCAGGCCAGGGCATTGTGACAAAGCAGCTGCATCCTGATGACGACATGAGCCAGAGACCAAACTCAGCTTAAAGGAGCTGTTCTGTGTGCTGAAATATGCCTCTGTCCATGGTGCTGATCCACCCAGCAGAGAGCGGATCAACATTGAAATGAAGGGATGCAAATCCCCTGTCATGTGTTAATCAACACATTTAAAAAAAAAAAAATTGCATAAAATTTAAATAATCTTAATCCATTGTTTTTTTTGTTTTTTTTGTTTGTTTGTTTTAAGACTGTGTGAAGCATAGAGGTGTAACATACAGAATTCAGATGTACTGGTTTTATCCATTTCCCCATGTGGCGTCCATGTACTTATGAGACAAATGTGCCCTCTTGTGGTGTTTTAGGGTTATAGCATCAACATTCTGTCAAGCACTATCTGGCATTATTCAGGCCAGAAGTAACTTTAAAAGAAACCAGTTTGGAGTGGTTATGATAGACGAACACAGATTTGACATCAGTTCAGACATTATAATAATAATTAAAAAAAACCAACAGCTTTAAGGTGTGGTTTATTATTTGTGCAGTATATTCAAACACAAATGTGCAAGTTTACAGCTATGTAGAAAATGTTCAACTGAGGTCAGCTGTGGATGAGTGGTTAGAGCAGCCATCCTCCAATGTAAGAGTTGGGGGTTCGATTCTGCCACATGCTGATGTGTCCGTGGGCAAAAAACGGAACCCCTCACTGCTTCCAATGTGTGTCCATCAGTGTATGAATGTGATAAAGCTCTGATTATTCTTTGTATAGATCTAGTAGACGTGTTCTACTGAGATACTAAAGAACTTGTTTGTCCCTTGTGCCATTAGGCTGTAAAGTTCAGCCACTCGTGGCAGGAACCAGAGAAGCTAGCTGGTTATGTCCCCTAACATAGCTGTTGCTTGTTGTTAGGGATCAATAAAGCATGTTCTATCTATCTATCTATCTATCTATCTATCTATCTATCTATCTATCTATAGTTCTGTATGTATGAATGGGTAAATGAGGCACATATTGTGTTGTAAAGAGCTTTGAGTATCTTGATAAGACAGAAAGGTGCTATATAAGTACAGTCCATTTACTGTTTGACAATAGTATCTTCTATCAGCAGCTTTTAGCAGCTCACTAGTTGGCTGAAAAGTTGAAGTATCACCATCTGTTGTAAAAGACAGGCAATGATCGTTATATGTGTATTTGTTTGTCTAACAAAATACAGTATGTCATGAACCACTGAACAAATTTTAATTAACTAATCTGAAAAATATCTTAGTATTTACATTTTCAACTTACTTACTTTTAAAAATGAATATGATTCAAGGTGACTGACACAGCTCATTAAATGTGGTTAACACAACAATGTTAACAACTTAAACAATTAAACCTGGTAGTAGTTGAGAATGATTCACAGCACATACCCCGAGCTAAAAGATCTAAATCAGGGATGTCCATTCCTGGTTTTCAAGGGTCTCTATGCTGCATATTTTAGATGTTTATCTGCTCCAACACACCTGATTTGAATCAGTGGGTGATAATCAGTCTTCTGTAGAACATGAAGAGGTAATTCCACCTTTGAATCAGGTGTGTTGGAAAAGGGAACCAAGTCAGTTATGCAGGATGGTGGCCAACGAGGACCAGGATTGGACACTCATAATTTCAAACATCTTCTTCTTTTGTCTTTTCCCTCTTTAGGGGTCTCCACAGTGAGTCATCCTCCTCCATCTCACTCTGCCCCCTGCCTCCTATGTCCTCACTCCAACTACCTCCATGTCCTCTCTAACTGCATCCATTTATATCCTCTTTGTCTTTTTCCTGGCACCTGCATTTCCAACATCCTTCTACCAGTATACCCTCTGTCCCTCCTCTGGACATGTGAAACCATCTCAGTCTGGTCTCCCTAAATTTATCTCCCAGTTGTTCTTCCCAGCTGTGCTGTACCTCTGATGATCTAATTCCCAATCTTATCCATTCTTGTTCTCCTAAGGAGAACCTCAATATCTTCATTTCTGCCACTTCCAGTTCTTTCTCCTGTCTTTTTATCAATGCCACTGTCTCCAGACCACACAACATAGCTGGTCTCACCACTGTCTTGTAAATGTTTCCTTTGACCATCCAGATACACACCGAGCACTGCTGTTTGCTAACACTTAGCTTGATTGTCGTAACCTTGACAAGTCCGGGCTCAAACTTGCAGCCTCAGCATTACAAGACAACAGCACTACCCACTGAGCTACCCCAGCTCCTCTTTTGGTGTTGGTTTCAATGAAATATTGGCAATTTGGAATGTGGATTTACTTTTTTTTTTATTAGAGACAGATTCTTCACATTTGGAGTTTATTGTGTGGTTTATGGCTTTCATCATAAAACAAACAGAAACTTGCCCATGTACCTGCTCATCGCTCTGTCATGTTGACAGGAAAACTGTGGGTCGATGTGGTGAATGATGAGCAAGGCCCCGCTCTATTTTCAGCCACAGCTGATGTGCCTGTGAGCACGAGCCCTGACTCCCTAGGCACTTGAACTATAATTGCCAGCTGCTCTGTGTGTGTGTTCACTGTTCACAGCTGGCCACACGGTCTTTTTACTGCTAGAACCAAACTGAAGATAAAAGTATTAAAAGTAAAAAATTAATAATAATAATAATAATAATAATAATTAAAAAAAAACATGATTGATGCTGCAAAGACCTTCCAGCTTTTATGTTTAAGTGTGTCTGTTAAAAGGCAGAGTGCTTGATACATTAGAGGAGCGTTAAAGCCATGCATCATGGTGTTGACTCGAACTTGTCACCTTTTGTAAACAATGGGGAAAAAAAGTCTTGAAGTCTTTGAACACATCTGCCCGGCAGAATCCTTTTTTTTTTAAACACCATTCACACTTATCTAAACATGGGAAGCTGCCAGCAGCCACACAAGAAGAACTGAGCAAACTTTCTGTGCATTTTTAAAACCTGGCTTGGCGTTATGTTCAGTGGTCTACATGTTTGTTGCTGCTGTGCCTGGACTCTGAACAGAGAGGTGATCCATGTCATGTTTGGTGCATTTTTTTTTTTTTTTTTTTCCAGGACCGAAAATACAGGCAGAAAGGAAGCCGTTTCTAGAAGCACATCAAAACTAAAGACCTGCAGACATTACTCTGAATATTTTATGAAACAGATTTTGTGTTGAACATCCTGCGATCCTCCCATGATTTCAACACAAGCAGAAATCCAAAAAGTTCTACTTAAAATATGCACAAAAGTAAATAATTTCTGATGTTTTATAAAAACTCAGGGTAACACTTTATTTGAAGAGGTGCTCATAAGACTGACATGACACTGTCTTGACCATGAATGTTTATGACTGTGGTCATTAAGTGTCATTTGGTAAATTATGACACCTTTAACGCAAAGCTGATATTGTTTAAAATATCAAGTTGTCACAACAAAGACATTTCAAATACACTTCAAATAAAGTGTTGCCAAACGCAGTTTATGTTGTTTCCATGTAGATCCAAAAGATGGAGTTGTTGAGAAATAATGATGTGGCATTATCTATTTTGCACATGGCCACTATAAATGTGTTCATTATAACCAAAACAACAGATCAGTCTCTCTTCATCTTGATCTGGTCACAAATAAACTTTGACTGGATGCTAAAAATAACAATATTTAAAAGGATGTTGTAAACCAGGGGTGTCAAACTCACTTACAAAAGGGGGCCAAAATTAAAACCTTTTTCAAACTAAGGACCAATTACAGAAACTACATTAACTCAAATCAGATGCCCAACATCTTTTCATGGTCACAGTTTCCTCAACAAGAGAATATTGGTCTCATTTGATGTTCTCTGTTGTGTTTTCAACATCATAATCAAAGTTTGCTGAAAAACTTCAAAAGATAGAAGTATTTTACGTTTCATATACTGTATCATCTTGGAGGCCAGATAAGATGTCAGTAAGGGCCACATCTGGCCCCCGGGCCTTGAGTTTGATACACATGTTGTAAACTATACCAAAGAAAAAAAGGAAAATAGTTTAAAGGAAATAATAATTTATTTTATATTTTGTTTAATTATTAATGTGGACACTAGAGGAGTGGTGGCACAGAGGTTAGAGAAGGTAAGCTTGTGATTGGGAGGTTGCTGGTTTGAATTCCTGGACCATTACAACATACTGTATTTGTGTGGGAAAGGTGAAGCACCCACACCGGCCTCCACTCTCATTTGCCTCACTGTGTGCCCTTGAGCAAGGCTTTTAATCTCCCTATCTACTCCCCCAGGTGCCCTAGATGGTAGCCCCCTGCTCCACACAGAGCAGGGGGCTGCGTTAGCTCAGCGGTTGGGTCAGGAAGGGCTGCCAGTGTCAAACAATTGCCAAATTCTCATGTGAGTGTTTTCACTGTGGTGACCCCTGAAGAAAGGAGCAGCTAAAGGGAAGAAACTTATAAAACCTAGCTTAGAAGTAAACAGCAAGATGAGAACGTCAATGGACAGTCTGACAAAAAGTTTAGAAAAACAGTATTTGTAGAAACGGTAACTGGCCATCAAGTGCGCTGAATACTAACATGTTATACATATGTGGTGTTTATGTAGTTGTAATTATGGACTTCTATAACCACAAGATCAAAACATAAAACAATGCATGTAAAAATCAAAAACAAAACAAAACAAAAACACTTTGAATAAACAAAACCAAACTATAAGGATAGCTCAGCGTATCGTGAAGGGATTACATCACCTGCCATCTTTAATGTCAAAGTTTTAAACTAGAATGTCATTCTATATCTGAAAAACACAGAGGAGTGATTTTATTTTGTAGTGGTGATTGCTGATGTCCATCCAGTCATTACTTTCTGAGGTACTGGTTTGAGATATTTTGCTAACAGACAGACAAAACACACACAAACATGGACTCAGGCATGATTGGCCACCTTCCACTTACCGTAAGTGATAATAAACACATTTTCTATGATGTCTCTTTTTCAGTGTTTACTGTAATGATATTCACCCATCTCATCACAATTATTTTCAATCATGACATGTTTGACAGCATCTTCACGTTTTAAACTGTTTTAATCATTAATTCACTGTGTCAGTTGTGTCACTGAATGATTAGAAAATCAGAAACAAATAGAACGTTACTAACATTAAAACAATACACTGAAGCTTCTTTAATCTCCAAGCTGGATTCTGAAATATACAAGCTTTCAAAGAGACCAGGGTGAAATAATTCATTGTGCAAAATAACATTTGAAAAATAATTAAATTAAATGAGATAAAAATAAAAAAAAAGGACTTTGGGACAAACTGTTGACTTTGGAGCCTTTGGAGCTCTGGGCAGATGCTCACTCTGTCTGGTCGATAATCCAGCCTGACTCAGAGTTGCTCCAGTCAACACATCACAGTTGGTCCAGATTAGCTCACCTCGGTGAAAACTTTAGAAAACTTTTTCCCATTTAACAGCATTTTAACGATCAACCCTTAAGTCACACCTCAGCAGGATTACCTTGATTTGAATTAGAGGCGCTTGCTGTTTGCTTCTAATATGCGTCCAGTGTCCTTCCTTAGAGGATTTAGTTTTCCACTCCATTTGATAAATACCATTTTTTAACCACACTAAACTGCACATCTCTGTAAACAACTCTCATCCATTGTTGCAGGTTCTTTGAAACAAGATTTATTGGAATAGAATAACATCTGCCCATCAACCTCCAACTGTTGCTGGAGACATGCTCACTGGTGCACATATGACCACCACTGGCTTGTAGCCACTAGTTTATGTGAAAGAGCGGCATTTAAAAAAAAAGCTGTGCAAACTCTATGGGGCTTAAAATAAAGGTGATTCACAATGGGTTATAATCTTGGAAATAAATTGTGCAATAAATTGTTCTCCGCATGCAGTTCTTAAATCGCAAACACAGCCAGATTCATCAGCCTTTCAGTTGGCAGGGGTCCTCGCTGCCCCCGGTGAACCCTGTCTTTATTTATCACAGCTTTTTACAACCCGAGCTCATGCACGGCACCTTCTCCTTTAGCGGATCCATCGAGTGGAGTCAGTCAGTCAAAGCAAGCGTTATATAATTCCAATCAATCCGTGATATAAAACCCTGACATGAGCTGAGGCCGCCACCACCACGCAGCAGAAATTTACAGCTGTTTGGACGGCGAGTCGTTTCTCTGCGTCGCGTGCATACATACATTCTGCCTCTGCTTTGTGGAGCCGAGTGGAAATGAAAACCCTGCCCGGAAAAGAAGACTTGAAATGGGAGTTTTCATTCTCTGGAGCAGTCATAAATGATTGGTTACAGGTGCTGCCGGGTTGCATGTAGTCTACTGTACACAGATAAATAAAAACATAAAACTAAAAGCTTAGTGTTTCTTGAAATAATCTATATCACTTGCCTTTCATGCTGGTGTTTTAAACTAACGGTCATTTTGGTTCCACTTTAGAAAAACATTCTGCACAACCTCAAACCATATGACAGTATAGTGTATTGTGTGTCCTTACACTGTAACTGGAGGATGAGTTGTGTATGACTGCCAGCTACTACCGCCCCAAATTTTACATTTGTAAAATGTAATGAGTTCTAACTATTTTTATGTGGCTGAAGGTTGATTAGCTGTTGCAGCCATCTTGAATTGGGTTGACTCCAAAAGCTAAACATTTGTGGGTGCACATCCAGTCATGGCTTTACAAGGGTTTCATTATATGTTTAGTGGATACAAGATAGTTTGCTAACAAACAATTTCCAAAAGTTAATGCCAAGGTTTTTAAGCAAAGAAGCAGTGCAATGTGTTGCACTCAAAGCATGTGTCAGAGACAATACTCATCTACAACCACAACAGATTTTTAGATCATTGCGTGTTGAGGTTCTAGAATTGCGCCGTTCATGATGGCTGCATGTTGGAGTAGCTCTGTTACATTCATTTAGAGATATTGCTTTTGGAAACTTTAATTCCTCTTTTGCTGGATGCAAATTACATTTTTGGATGATTGTTTCCTCTGGTGTCAGATACTGAGCAGCTGGAAGGATCTTTATTGAAACTTTGTTTAGTTTTGGACAATTGTTATGATGCATAACCATAACAACAAGCTGTTTTTTCTTAACAACCAGGAGCAGCTGATTAACATTTCAAAAGCCCAAATAATATCTCAACTACAGCCCTGAATCTCAAATGAGTTGAAAAGGAGGTGCCATAGATGCATTCCCGTCTACCTGTCGGCTGTGCTCAAGTGCCTGACCACTGAGATCCTGGAGCTGGCAGGAAACACAGCTCGTGACAGCAGAAGGATGGGATCATCCCACAACACCTGCAGCCGGCTGCTGTCTGCAGCAACAAGGAGCTCGGCAGGCTGCTGGGAGGAGTAGCCATTGCTCTAGGAGGCGTTCTGCCCAGCATTTGGGCAGCAGTCCTACAGCCTAGGGGAAGTGAGAGGCCAGTCGAGGCTGGGTGGACAGATCAAACTGTATCTGCAGCCAGTTTCTTCGGCTCTGCTATGGGACGGACCTTTACAAAGAGATCTTTCCTGCCTATCAGCATCTCTAACATCTCTTAATGAAATGAGGATAACGAGTTACAACACTTAATTCCCCATTGGGATTAATAAAGTACTTTTGAATTTGAATTTGTAAAATTACATGAGGTATAATTATGCTGTGTCAACCATCTTGAGTTGTGTTGAGTCCAAAAGCTAATCTGTTTTAGGTGTAGTTCAAATTATTACTTTGGGAAATTTTGTTTTAATAGTAAAAGGACTGTACTTCTATAGTGCTTTTCTATTTAATCAAAATACTCAAAAGCTTTTTACAACACAATCTGTGCCCTCATTTTCCTCCACACATACATTCATACAGCACTCTACTACATTTCTACAAATTATTCAAACAAATCATTCTAAAGAGACCAATCAGAACTTTTTGGACCACATTCATACATTGATGGGACACACATTGGAGGCAAGAGGGTTCAGTGTCTTGCCCAGGGACACTCCGGCATGTGACTGCAGGTGGAATCAAACCCCAAGCTCTCCTAACTGTCCCATCGGAGGGCAACTGCTCTAACCCCTCAGCCACAGCTGCCCCTAAATTTTAAAATATGCTTCTTGGGTTTGTGAGATATTTTGCTAACAAACAGCCAAATAGCAGAGTTTTAAACACATTCTTCTGTGATCAGTCGGTGTTTCAGACTATAAGTTAGGGATCAGTCTCAGCTACTACCACACCAAATTTAAGCTCATCATCTGTAAACATGAATAAGTGATTTATTTTGTTGTTTGCTTAGATTGCTTTACTGTGGCAGCGTCTTAACCCGGGTTTTCTTCAGACGTTAATCAGGTTTAAATGAACATCCAGTGATTACTTTTTGAAAGTTCCTTTAAAAATCTGTTAAATGAATCACAAGACATTTTGCTAAGACAAACACATTTTTTGTCTTTCTGTCTTTACAGGGACTTTGCATTGCCTTTCATTCAGTTTTCGTTCATTTATATAACTAAGCCTGACCCTTTATTTCATTCAACATTTATTTGGACAGGTTAATCCCATTGAGCCTCGGGGACTCATTTACAAGAGAGACTTGATGTTAACAAAAGAGTGACGACAACAGTGGACAAAAAAAGACAACAATAGACAATCATAAAGGGTGCGTACAAATTGAGAAAAACAAGTGAAAATAAAATGGTATTAAATAAATGCAACAAAAAATAACAGCTACATTGTAAGGCAAAGTAAAAATCTGTTAAATGAATCACAAGACATTTTGCTAAGACAAACACATTTTTTGTCTTTCTGTCTTTACAGGGACT
>JARVGV010001030.1:26043688-26057984 GCA_031762435.1 Hypsolebias longignatus | reverse complement strand
AGCAACATGATGTGATATTTCACAGTGATTGTTCTGGTTAGATATTCATGAGTCTAACAGCCTCAAGGTAGAAGCTGACACTGGACCTTTGAACCTTTGACTGGACATTTGACACTGGACCTCAAGCAACACGCGTTTTGTGCCTCTCCTCTTCCTCCAGACTCTGGGACCTTGATTTCCAAAGGAAATTCAAAATCTACTTTAATCAGAGAACATAACTTTGGACCACTCAGCAGCAGTCCCAGGCAAGATGCTTCTGACATTGTCTCTGGTTCAAAAGTGGCTTGACACAAGGAATGCTACAGGTGAAACTCATGTCTTGCATATGTCTGTGTGTGGTGGTTCTTGAAGCACTGACTCCAGTTGCAGTCCACTCTTTGTGAATCTCTCCCACATTTTGGAATGGGTTTTGTTTCACAATCCTCTCCAGGGTGCAGTTATCCTTGTTGCTTGTACACTTTTTTTTCCTACCACATATTTCCCTTCCCTTCACCTCTCTATCAAGTGCTTGGACACAGAGCTCTGTGAACAGCCAGCCTCTTTAGCAATGCCCTTTTGTGACTTACTCTCTTTGTGCAAGGTGTCAGTCGTCATCTTTTGGACAAGTGTCAAGTCAGCAGTCTTCCCCATGATTGTGCAGCCTACAGAACTAGACTGAGAGACAATTTAAAGACCTTTGCAGGTGTTTTGAGTTAATTAGCTGATTAGAGTGTATTAGTTGATTAGAGTGTGACACCAGGTGTCTTCAATATTGAACCTTTTCATAATATTTTAATTTTCTGAGACACTGAATTTGGGGTTTTCATTAGTTGTCAGTTATAATCATCAACATTCAAAGAAATAAACATTTGAAATATATCAGTATGTGTGTAATGAATGAATATAATATACAAGTTTCACTTTTTGAATGGAAATACTAAAATAAATCAACCTTTCATGATATTCTAAATTTATGACCAGCACCTGGTATGTACTGTATATGCAAACCAGCTTCCCCTATCAATTTAGTAAACTATGGTTTCCAATTTTAACATTTGCTTAAAATTATAATTTGCTCACCAGTGTGGTGGATGAGCATGTATCTATACTGACCAAGGCCACCAATGGCCACCCACTGGCTCCACCATTGTGCTAAGTGGAAGAAAAAACAACTCCATTCACTCACCAGAATCCATCACACTGTGCTGCCTCTGACAAAAAAACAAAAAAAAACAAAAACAAAACAAAACAAAAACCAAACAACAAAATAACATGATGGTACTTCTGAATGTCGTGCACAACAACATTAAGGTTTACTTGCATTTCCTGTGCAGTTCCAATCTGACACAATTTGCCTCTTTTCCATGGTAGTGGGCAGTAATTACTGAAGGATGCTCATCATTGGCATGTTTCATGTAATGCATTAAAACATCTATTTTTGTTGTTGTTATTGTTTTTATTTTAAAGTGCATAAATATATATATTTTTTATTTTGGATCATATAGCACTTTGGTCAACACTACATGTGTTTCTTAGTGCATTTGTCTTGAATAAAAGGTTTTAACACAAGCTGTAGCTGTTATCTGCACATCAGCTAGTGAATCACCAAATGGTCTAATTTCACATTGAATTGATGAATATTTATTTTGAACAAACAGAACATTGATAAAAACAAACGTCTGAAAAACAAAATGTAGTGAAATCCTGACAAAAATATGCATCCTGAATTTTAAGCACTAATTTTTTTTTTTTTTTTTCTCCAAAGAGATGCAAGCCAAAATAAACTGCATTATTCTTTATTTCTCAAATGAACTCTCTTCTGAAGTTGGTCATCTTTTCTTCTGTCCCCAAGACCCTTCCTTTCTCTCTCTCGCTTCTTTTTATTTATGACCTCGTAGCCTACATTCGTTTTTGTTGTCGCCTAGGCTCTCTTTGTGAGTGTTTAATGATGCATGCAAATACAAATAAAACCATGAAAATCTTGGAACATTGGTGCTGAACCCAGAGGGTGGAAAGCGGTTTGGGCCTAACAGATTTTTTTTTCCTGCAACTGGAGAGAGAGAGTCATTTCAATCTTCAAGTTAGTAAAATACATACATAAAAAGGATGCAGTACGAGAAACCAATTACACCCCCTCCTTCTCCTATTCATCTGTACAACAAACTATTTTATTGACCTGGTGATAATTACCTCAGTCACATCATAAAGCACCTGGAACAGATTGGTGGCTCAAATTATCGATTAGCCCTGGGCTAGCCTTCATTGTTCATTGTATTGGCGCTATACATTACTTGATGAGATGTGCTTTGCAGCGCTTTCCCCTGCATTGCTCAATGGTGCTCCGCGGGGATACATTGACAAAAGAGTTCAGTGGTCAAAAGCACTCTTTCAAAGTCATTTGTCATCTTCTCCTGGTCTTCGAGTTTTTCTTAGGCTGAAGTTAACCCACAGCATACTTCTCATTAGAAAAGGACATGCACCTCTCATTAAATCTACACCAGTTTGAGCTCAAAATGACCTTTTATTTGTGGCTGGAACTCGAGGCCTGCCCTGGCAAACACCAGCTGCGTTTGAAGCTTCATTACACATGTTCCTAGAGGCATGTGTGTGACCCTGAAACCTCTACGCTCCCAGCAACGCACTGACCACAGTAACAACAACAGAATGACCTCCACTGAGGCCAACACATTATTTTGTTGGCAGTAAAACAACAAGGCTTGGATTTAGTTTCCAGTAGTGTTCTTTTTTTGGCTATCTTGTTGCTAAGTGTTTCATGAAACTGACTTGAAGGTGTCTGTGTTGGTCAACAAGCCTCGGTTTTTTTATAGATCACCACTTTGGTTTGGCACAAGTCTCACTGCTTCTTTCTGCTGGAAATGAAACTGCAAGGAGACAAAGAGGGTGATGTTTAGCTCCATCATTGAGTAGAGCTCAACTTTGAGCTCATCTAGCTATCAGAACAATAGCTCACGTTTCCACAGATTCCTCTCTCTGCAGACACAAGGAACAAACATCAGGATTTGACCAAAAAAAAAAAAAAATTACAAGTACAGTATTACAAAGATGTGTCTGTGGTTCATGGATACTAATTTTTCAATTAACATTTATTTTAAAATGTTTTTGCAAGTGGATTGACTTTAGAAATGGCTGACTTCAGCTTTATGTAAATTGCATCAAAAACATATTTATTTCTCACTGCCAAAAGTTGAAGACAGTTTTACCTGTGTCTGTTTGATTGGTTGGCTGTTAGCAAAATATATCAAAAATCACAGGGTGGATTTGAATTATTATTTTTTTCTTCTTTCAGCTGCTCCCTTCTTCAGGGGTCGCCGCAACGAACTAACTCGCACAAAGATTAGGCAATTGTTTTTATGTTGGATGCCCTTTCTGACACAACAACAGACCACCAAGCTACCACAACCCTCTGTGTGGAGCAGAGAGCTGCCATTTAGGGTGCCTGGAGGAGCTGATAGTGGAGGTTGAGGATCTTGCTCAAGGGGCCCAGAGTGGGGCAAATGAGGGTGGAGACAGGTGTGGCTGTGTCTGGGGGGTTAAACCAGCGACTTTCCAATCACTGGCCCACCTTCTCTAGCCTCTGCTCCACCACTCCCGCACTGGATGGATTTTAATAAAAGTCTAAAAAATAATAATAACTGAATTTAAATCTATGACTAATTAGCTTAACCAGATTCAATGTAACTACCATAGCTAATCTACCTTAGGAAAAAAAAAATCATCTGTGATTCATTCAGCTTCACAGGTTGTGAGCTCAAAGATGGCATGTTAGTAATCCCCAACTCATACTCCAAGTGCCAACTTATTCTCTTTATTAAAACGTTGCTATTACCTTTTGCTGTCAACTCTATCCCTATGTTAATAAACACTGTACACTGCGCACCTACCCATCCAGGCTGTCGTATTGTAAAGTTTGCAGACGATACAGTGGTGGTTGAATGCATCAAGAGCCACTGAGCAAACTGAGTCAAGATGTCTGCCACAGAAAATCAACATTAGCCAACACAAAATTAACCATGACTTGGTCATTTGTACAGAATTTGAGCTAAAAATGTAAATGGTACTAGCTGAGTCTCATTCCTAACATTTACTGAGTGTGACATCATGATGTGAGATTGAGCAATGTATTATTTTCAAAGTTTGACCAAAATATTTTGACCCTTTCTCAACATATGTTTTTAGTTTAAAAAGTTTATCTGAAAGGCAGTGGCTTCCTTCAAGGAATGATTGGCTTTTATTTAAAGTAATGCAATTATTACACACAAGAAGATTAAGTAATAGGTTACTGCAAAGAACAGCTCTTAATTTGTAAAACCAAGCATGTTGCCTTTAAAAAAGGGGGTCAGCATTAGACATTATTCCCTGGATGTATAATTTCTGCATTTTGCAAGTGTTTTGTTGAGGTCAGACAAACAACAAATTTCTGCCTAGTACAAAATAATATTAGCAATGTACTCTCTTGAGTACAGTAACGAGCTATCAGATGAATAGTTCATATTAAATAGCTGCTGATCTGTGTTTTATTAATGCCACCCTGACAAGAGCCTTAATTAGAGGCGTGAAAGGCGCTGAATGATTTTCACCATGAGAACCTTTTCCTTAATACTTTTCCTACCACAAAAGTTGCATTGAAAGCTGGAGAATAATCTACCGTTCAGCACAAAACCTCCTGATTAGCTGTGCACCATGTAAATAGCGTCTCTGTGGGAACTGCACAATTGCACAAATGAAAATATACTCCTTTAAGACGATTTGTTTCTCTGAATTAGCTCATGATATTGTCATACAACAAACATGTAATGTTGGGCAACATTTTAACAAAACAGAATCCAGCTTTGTAATCATGCACATATAGGATTTTATTGTTGATTAATCTATCATCCTTGATTCATAAAAGCTAAATCGATTATTCCCTTCGACTCTGCAGCTTCAGTGCTCCAAGTAGTAAATATCATAGAGAAGAAATTACCATCATAAAGCACTGACTGAAAAGAGCAGGTCTCCATGCACCAGTTGCTGTCTGCAGCAAAGGTTGTTGAGGATAGAAAGCTCACCTTAGCCATCCGCAGTGAACTAAAGTGGCTCTGGGCAGGTGTTCAACATGGCCAGGTGCAAAGCAGCTGACATAGACATAGCTCCCTGGTGCTATTTGTCACTGTAAATAACATTTGTTTCTTCAATATTAGATTTGGACATGAGTGAGCATCCAGGCACTCTTCCTCATTCTCGTCTCATTTAGGCTGGTTAGAAAGAAAGGTCATTTGTGGAAACAGATGGCAAAACCTCAACCGTGTGCTAAGCATGAAAGCTAAGCGTGGCATGTTGGGTTTTATACGTGCCATTTGCATACTTGGGGTGTATGAGAAACTGATAGTAAATGGCTAATGGCTAAGAGGTTTTATTTACTAGAGACTCTAAAGTACGAATAATGTAAAGTTTGCAATTTCATCATGAAAAATCTAATAACTGGTGTCCAGCACCTTAATCATGTTTATAGTGTTTACCAGCAAAAATGTAGTCAGATGCTTTGAAGTTCTTAATGCATGCATGCAAACAAAAAGCAAACCAAAAGAAGAAAAAAAAAAAAAAAAACTAATAATGTGAGACTGATTGTTGTAAAGGTTTATAAATCAGTGTTTTTGTGAAATGGACTAAAAAAAAAAAAAAAGTTTAATTTTGAGAGGATGAATGAGCTAATCCGAGTGTGGCCAAGACCAAACTGGATTGCTGCCATTATAAAATATCTTAGATTGCACAAAAATACCATAGCAGCTCATGCAAATACAGTAGAGCGGTCAGTTCTGCACTGTATAATTATTGTTGTAAAAATGTATACTATATATTAACAGAAAGTGCCTCTGGCTGCACCAGAAGAGCTAAAGTTAGCTGATGGTACTTTTGAGTTTACTTTACAAATAACCATAAACTTCTGCACAAACATCTTTTTGTTCAAGTTTATAAAGTTGTGTTTGCATGACCATGAGATGTCTACAAAAGGTACTTTTTTTGTTTGTTTGTTCTCACTGAACCCTACGCCAAAAGCTCTGAATTATCCATTTAAAGAGAATCTAAAGAGCTGGTACATACAATAACTTCTTTATCTTGTGTTTGTACAAAGTATAAGAAAAGCTTTCCATTCCTCTGTAAATTAAAAGTAAAATAATGTGAAACAAATTAAACTGCAGAAATATGTGTTGTTCTGTTTAAAGCTGGCTGATCAAAGGTACTTAGAAACTTCACTGCAGCAGCACCTTAGCCTACATAATGAAAAAAAACAACTATAAAACCAACTTTAAGTGCATCTGGGAGATAGAGGGGCATATATTTTTGTGCTCGGGGACAGGACAATTAAAGTAAAATAAAGTCTGGTAAAAGTTATAACAGCCTGCTGAACCTCTCAGGAGTCACATACGAAGCTTGTGTAGGCAGTAAGGTGGGGAGGAATGGCAAACTGAACGTTGTCACACTTCCACTCCCCGCGGAGCAAAGCTAAAAGGAGAAGGAATATAGATGTGGAAACAGCACACTGCCTCCAGCTTCTCTTATTCTGTATCACAGTGTTTGTGAAATTCCTGCTGATGGAGTGATTATACCAGAACACATGCTTCTTTTAGCCTGACTAGTGAAGACATTTTTTTTTTTTTATTAGGAAGGATAAAAACACACTAAAAAGATGCAGTAGTGGTCCCTCAAGGGGTTATTTCTTTCTTTTTTTTTTTCCATCAGAGTTTGTATGGATTCAGTGATGTGTCTACTTGTACTGTATTTTAAATGTAGGTCTGCTTTAATTCCAGCACCTGACTCTATTGTACAGTACAAATACACTCTACAAACAATATTTGCTCAGTTGCTTTTTTTTTTTATTTTATTTTTTTACCAAGATCCAGTGTCCATGGTTCAAGTTCAGTGGCCTTTTTGAAGTGAACAGAACCTGCATATAGTGTGTTCTTTATAACCACCCGTTTTGTTTCGGTGCGCTCACGGTTTCTCCTTGTAGCTGCTACTGGACCGATGTGAAATAAAAGTCACATCTACAGTTCTAGACACCCTGTGTCTGGATCCAGAATGTTAAGATCTGAGCAAAAGCAGTTTCAGAAAGCTTTTGAAACTGTTATAGCATATTTTAGGAGGATGTTAACTTTTTCACTTTATGGAGCTGCTGACAAGTCTTTACCGGCAGTGCCAGACATATTTTTAATGCAAGATGCCACTTGGGTGCTTACACGATCTCATCAGCTGCTGCTACTAAAGAATGTGTAATTATGATGGTGTATGTGTTGACATTAACCTTTGCAAACAAGCCATGGCTTGCTATGAGTATGATACAACATGGATCTTTTTATACACAAAACTGTTGAGGAGCAAACCAGAAATCTGACTTTAAAAAGGCTGTTCAAATCAAAATTTGGTGTATGTGCAAAGACAAATCACGTCCAAAACCAACAGACTGGGAATATATGGCTAGATGTTCAGCCAATAGTCTCCTTAAAATTTTGTAGTACAGTAAATCTGGGAAATTTATTAAACCCAGAGAGTCACCACTAATATAACAATGTGCAATCAATGTACTATTTTGAATCACTATAGTTGAAACTTGGGCAATGAGGGCACATTAGTGGCTGCTAATGAGCTATTTCATGCTAATACAATTAAATTCATAATTTAAATTGATATTTGTCAACCATTGTTGCCCCTGAGCAAGCACTTAAAATATGAGCACCTAAAAGTAAAGTAGGCGACATTATAATCTTGTTCAATATTGCTTTAATGTCAAATTAACTGAAGCATCTCATTAAATCATAAAAGTATGCTTTGGATCAATATAATGTCAAATTTTTTGACATCTGCAAATATTTTATAGACTTGTCAGCTAAAATTTTGTTAAAGTCACTGCATTATTGATGCCATAAATGAATATGGTTTCTTGTAAACACATGGCTTCACACATTCACATCAAAACTAATATGCTTTGAGTAAAAAAAACTGAACTATGGGTATCTCGGCTAATGTTGTACTTTGCACATACTTATGTTATGTGCATATATAGTTTCAAGAAACTGAACTAATCTGGCATTCTGCTCTCTGTTATGGTGTATGTAAGAATAGAAATTGAAAGAAATTCATATAATTTGTTTGAGTTTCAAAAATGTGATTTAAAGATAAAGGTCAAAATGTTGAGAATACATTCAAAATATTATTGTTACAATCTGGGTGCAGGTCAAACCTAAGTGCAGACAGGACTCAGAGAACGCAGAGGATTTAAATAGCTAAAACGTTTATTTAACAAAACAATAGAGCTGGCTGGCATGGCGGAAAAAAAACTTACATGAATAATAGGAGACACAGAGGGAGGAACGCAGGAGTGAGGAGACATACCAGGTCATTACCAGACAATGACCAGCTGATGAGAAACAGAAAACACCCACTTATGTACAGACACTAATGAGGGGGAAACACAAACACCTGGGAAGAATAGGTGGAAAACAAGGGCTAACAGCAAGGAAAACAAAAGGGGGATTGGGAGCTAAACACACCAAAAGGGGGCACCATCCTCACAGTATCCCCCAAGCCCTCAAGGACATCCTCTGATGTCCCAAGACCCTCACCCCAAAACTCGGGTAGGAGGAGGGGGACTGAAGGGATGGAGGGCACAAGGGAAATACAAGGAAAAACAAAAAAAATGTCAGGAACAAATCCTGGGAACTACACACAGAAAAAAATAACACAGGGGGCAACCTAAAAAGTTCAAGTGGACAGCCGGAGGACCATGGCCAAAAACCCCAGTAGATCGACCAGGGAGGAGCTCTGGCATGTGGCCAGGAGACTATCCAGCATAGGGTAGGAGCAACAATGGGCATCTAGGAGACCGTCCATTGCAGAGGAGAAGCTTTGGTGGGCGGCCCGGAGACCGTCTATCACTGGGGATGAGTTCAGGCAGGTGGACGGGAGACCAACCATTTTTGCGGAAAAGCTCTGGTGGGCAGCTGGGAGACCATCCATCACCAGGGCAGAGTTCGGGCAGGTGGCTAGGATACCACCCATTCCCAGGAAGGAGCTCAGCAGCAGACATGGAGACCATGGAGGCTGCAGCTGTCATAAAGACCATGGAGGTTGCAACTGTCATAGAGACTTTGGAGACGGCAGCTGTCTTAGTGACCTTAGTGGTTGCACCTGGTGTAGGGGTCTCAGTGGCTGCAGCTGATGTAGGGGACCTCGGTGGCCACAGCTGGTGTAGGGACCTTGGTGGGTGCAGCTGGTGTAGGGACCTCTGTGGCTGCCGATGACGTAGGGGCTGTGGTTACGGCAGTTAACATAGTGCCTCAGTGGTTGTAGCTGTCATGGAGGCCTCGGTGGCTGCAGCTGTAGTGGAGACTTCAGTGGCTGCAGTTGTAGAGACCTCAGTGTCTGCATCAGGTTTTACCTTGGGAACTACAGGATGTGAAGCCATTTCAGTGACTGCAAGAGGCATAACCACTTCAGGGACTGCAGTTGCCATGGAAAATCCTGGAAGCATGGAACCCTCTGGAAGTGTGGAACCCTTGGGAGGCATGAACCCTCTGAGGCGTGGAACCCTAGGAAGGCATGGAACCCTCGGAAGGTGTGGAACCCTTGGAAGGCATGGAACCCTCTGGGGGCATGGAATCCTCTGGAGACTCGGGATCCTCTGGAGAATTGGGACCCTCTGGAGACCATTGGTGACATGAGGATCTCAGGTAAAAATGTGAGGATCTCTGGTAGCTATGTGAGGACCTCTGGTGACAACATGAGGACCTCTGGTGAGAACGTGAGGTCCTCTGGTGAAGCCGTGAGGACCTCTGGTAGAGATGTGTAACTCTCTGCAGGTGTGGAACTCTGCATACTTGGAGCTCTCTGAAGACTTAGGGCTCTCTGAAGACTTGGAGCCCTCTGAAGATCGTTTCTTTGACTGATCAGGATTAAACTACTTCTTAGGTTAAACAGGATTCAGCTGTTCAGTGGACTGATCAGGACTCAACTGCTTTGTTGGTGTGTGGGGGGTCAACTGCCCTTCCCCCCTGTGGATTTCCCCACTTCTCCTCTGGCTGCACTCAGGTAAAATTGGAGGAAGGAGCTGGAGGTTGGCCTGTCCAGCCCTTTCCTGCCATAAGCCCCTTCTGCGGTAGTGGAGGTGTGAGCCAGGACCATGGGCAAACTGGAGTTCCTCATTGGGGTCAGGCTCCTCTTCCGAGGACCACTCAAGGAACTCAATTGATGAGCAAGGTTGTAGAAAGCCGGAACAACTGGGCTTGGATGTCAGGTAGCTTCCGCGGAGCTGAGACCTCCTCCTCCCCCAGAAAATGAGATGGAAGGATCTCTACCTCTGGGCTGCTGTGTCTCTGGTCTCTGGGCATGTTTGATCCAGAACCCATTTCACCAGATGATGAACCCCTCCTCTTATGGGTCAACCTAGCTGGGATGAGTAAAACACACTGAAGGTACAAGGGCTACAGATGACTTGGCTGAAGTCCAGGAAGGGGGGCGACAGAATGAAAGTGCTGTTTGCTATTTCAGTGCCTCCTCAAGAAGCTCCCACATCCAGGGGAATCATGCGCTTTGATCCAGATGTTTTCATTTCTTGTCCATGTTGATGCTATTTTTTTCCGTTTTTCTTTTTAACAACCTTGCTTCACGTGTAATCTTTCCTTTTTTTATTTTATTTATTTATTTATTAATTAATTAATTTTTTATTTTTTTGGTTAAATGTTCATTTATGTATATGTTTGTTCCCTTCAGTTTTTTTTTTCTTGCATTATTACATTGTTTCTTGAGTTCCTGCTAATGAACCTGATAACTATAGATGGTTTGAATGTTTCTGATTTACTGGGCAGGGTGTGACAGATTGAGATGTTCTCATGTTTTGTTCTCATGTTTTATGTCAATGTCCTTGTCCTGTTAAAAAGTCACTACTTGCTCCTCCAGAGTCTGTGGTTCTTCTTGCGGTGCATCCTCAGTTGTGTTAGCACCAGTAACAGCTGCTGCAAATGTCCAGTGCCTAACTTCAAGTCCAGTGATCACCAGGTTGTCTCGTTTTGTGTATTGTTCTAAGTCATGTACTTTTTGTTCCAGTTCAGCTATTTTATTGTCTTTGTTTCTTATCAGATCTGCCAGTTGTTTAATTTCCTCAATCAGACCAGTCAGGAGATGTTGTTGTGATGATAATTTTGCCAGTTCAGCACTCAAATAATTTAACGTTTTTTTTTCTTCTGCCATGTCTGTTGAATTATCTTCCATCGACTCTTGTTTCTTTTGTCCACTTTTTTCGTCATTACTTACAGTACTTGTGGTCTGTTAATAGCAGGTCTCCGGTTGGTGGTTTGTTAGATGAACCACGTGGCCCTTCCACGAGGCTCACAGGCCTAATGATGGTAGCTCTGGCACAGTGCCCAGATCAGATGTTATGCAGCATGCAGTAATCAGATCCGATGCTCCGATGAGATCGGCTCGCCAGCCTGGCTCAGACGGCGGCCCTCCGGTTCGTGCACGGCGCCCGGCCTCCTCTGGTCGCAGCAGCTGCGAGGTCGGCATGCTAGCTTCGCTCGTGTTACCTGTCGGCAGCTCTTCGGTCCGTGCGCGGAGCTCGGTCCCCTCCAGTTGAAGCTCCGAGATCCAATCTGCAGCCATTCTGTCATTAATTCTTTTTTTTTTTTTTTTCACTGAGTCAGTGACGTGGATTTTTCTGCAAGCCTAATCATATTGATAGGTATTCATACCCATCTGCTCACTACAAGCTCATGTTCAGGCTGTTGTTTAATAATATACAGTATTATTTTACATTATTGGTGTTTAGCGTACATCTTAGATCTTTGTGTTTCTTTTTATACTTTATATTTTTGCTATTTTTGGATGTAACTGGGACCTTGAGTACAAAATTTCATTCTACCTCATGTACCACATGTGATGCCAATGACAAAAAGCCTTGAACCTTAACACTGCAAAACAGGCCACATTTTAGAGTTAGAGATTCTGAAAAATTTTGCTTTTTGCACTTTTATTGATACAGTAGCTTCAAATTTTCATCCAAACTAACAGTAGGTGTTTCATTTCTTCTTCTGTGAGCGAGAACCTAACAACTATTATTAATCGGGCAATGAAAAGAATGTATCAGCAGCATAGTGATGAACACAACATTTACTTCCATGCTCAGATTTTGACAGCTTTTGGAAAAGTAGAAGGCGGCACAAGCTTTGAAGGAAAACTGAAGTTCTCTTGGTCCCAAAGTTTGGAAGGCCACCTGGAAGTTTTTCTTCCCTCAGTCACAAAATGAGATCTTAATCGAGTCCTTGCTACAGAACAAACCTCTACAGCTGATTCAGGTTGAGTCATGCTGATAGTCTGAGGACAGGGCAGTGTCGTTTCCCTCAGGTGTTTTCGCCTCCTGCCGTTCAGGTTTTTCAAGTCCGTCAAGTGCAAAAAGGTTGGCCAGGTGGAAGAACATGGGAGGGAAATGCTGCACTTTGGATGTACGCTTAGGCTGGAAAGAAAAAATAACATCTTATTGGCCTAGAAAGTTGCTAAAATTCTTCATCTAGATTCTTACAGAACCAGTAACGTTACAAAGTGAGTTTTAACATCGTTTTATTTGTTAAAGTGTGACATTTGAGCCTGTTTTTGAGTGAATGTCACAAAAAAAACAAAAACAAAACAGAAACACCTGAACTGGAATGGACAGATAAATATGGTAACCCTCTTATACACACCTTGATAAAATCGTGTACACTTATGTTCATGTATACACACAATTTGATACTACACAGGCAAATACTGACACAGATTAACTCTAGCGCTAAATAAGAAAAAAAAACTTCCATTGGGTAACGATGAAAACATGATTAGGCTTGCAGAAAAATCCATGTCACTGAGTCAGTGAAAAAAAAAAATAATTAATGACAGATTGGATGCAGTTTTTATTACATTTGACATCCCATTAAATTCCCATCTGAGGGGCTATGCTTAAATTATTTTTTTTCAAATAGAAGCATCACTGGTTTCGATGAGCACAATTAAAAGAACATTTCAAGAACAAAATGCAAATTATCACATATTTATTCAACAACAAGAAACATGTAGAATGAAATTTGACTGCACGAGGTTGGGAAAATGAGTCATTTACCGTTTTTGATTGTTTTGAACCGCGCTCCATTACATGCCAAATTAAAGGAACTCATTGTGATGTCAGGAAGGCGGTTCAAAAATATGCATAATGTAAGAACCAAAATCCACACCTGTTTTTGTTTTTACTCATATATCAATGGTTAATGTGTGCTGAAATGGAATAAATCTTAACGAAATGTGTATTATGTTTACATTGAGTGCATTCCCACATTTCAGAATTGCATACATGTATTTGTTAAACAACTGGAATAACCTCTCAGGATAGCCTTTTTATGTTGATTTCATAGTTTGCTATGAAGGATGTCTAAATTTTGAAGCCAGACACATTGTCTTTGTTTGAATGCAGCCTACAAATATTTGTTTGAACGTTTACAGTAATATATTTGGAAAAAAAGGCAATATTTTAAATCATTTTTGTGAAAGACAGACTTGAAGATACTCAGTGAAGCATATGTCATATTAGGGCACTATAACCCCCAAGGCCACACTGAGTAAATGGAGCAATCTTAATTTTCCTGCTTCATTTACAGACTATTTGTAGGCCCTGCTCATTGCAATAAAGCAACATTCTAGTCATAATTTCCCAGGGAATGTTTATCATCTTGGAGAGCTTGAATTTGTTCAGATCTCTGACCTGAACACAATTTTAACGCTCTAATGAAGGACATTTATCTTAGCCGACATATTTTGCTCATTATTAAGTTAGTTTAAAATACTAGAATAGCATTTAATCGGAGTTAATCATTGCTTTTCGGTGAAGTTTTATCGTGTATCTGCGTGTTATTCCTTATATCCCGTGTGCCCGCACACATTCCTGTCATAAAACCCCACAGGCGGACGGAATAAACCATTTTATGGGGGGAGCGTTCTCAGTCTTCTGATATCTTGCTAGAAAAAAATACACAACCGGAGTTTTATAGGAAATCACGTTTGAAACTAATAATTTATATACACGCTTTGCATCGTTTTATTATCAAAATGTTTTAGTTTTGTAATCATATTAAACAACGTTTGGGTGGTTAACCCCTCCGAATTCCCAAATAATGGAATCGTCCGAACTCTGCCATGTTGGATGGAACTGGCTCCGGGCTCTACAGTGTTGCCAGGTGTACGATAATTATCGTATTTGTACGACAATTTTGCCCTCTGTACGATCAATAATCACGAAAAA
>JARVGV010001030.1:25996397-26011760 GCA_031762435.1 Hypsolebias longignatus | reverse complement strand
AGTTGATTCTGTATTGAACCTTTTTTGATTTTATCATGTCCTGGATGACTGAGAATCTTCACCAGCAGATTTGTTTTTAAATTGCATGCAAATATTCATTTCAGGAATTTATGTTTTAGCTTAAGCTTTCTGTGACGTGCGGAGCATCCCTTAACACCTTTATATAGGCGAAGTTATACCTACGTATCCCTTAAGCACAGAAAATACCAATCGTAACATTTCAGTATATTCTTTAGTATTTTAACCTGTTTGTTCTACTATTTTTTCAGGAAAATATCCTTCCAGCCACCCAATCAGTGTTGCCAGGTGTACGATAATTATCGTATTTGTACAACAATTTTGCACTCTGTACTATGTACAATCAATAATCCCTAAAAAGGCCAAAAATACGATAATTTGACCATTCCGTGAATGTGTCGTTGTAATCGGTTGCCATCAACCTGTCGCAACTATCTGTCTGAGTTTTTTTTGTGAACCCTGAAGGCATCAGTGTCCGGAAACAGATGCACGATTGGCTGGGAATTCCAGCCAATCGTGCTTTTCTAAATGTGACCTATGAGTGACGTGTATGCGTTTGCTTCAGAACAACGGCCATGCTGAACAGTCCGTTGCGCGCGCCCCAAGAGTGTGAAAGAAAAAAAAACAAAAGAAGAAGTGGAGCCGGCAAAAGCGATCAAAATGAGTGAAAAAAATGGAAGGGGGAGAAGGAAGAGGAGAAGGTGGAAAGGTTAAGAAGATGGCAGGGCAGAGTCAGAGTAAGCAGCACCGCCCACAAAGCTATCGAAAAGAGTGGGAGAGTCAATTTGTGTGGGTGAGACCTATTACTGGCTCGGAGAGCAAAGATTTCTGCCGGTGCTGTAACACAGAGCTGGTGGCCGAAATAACGGTATTAAAAAACCACAGCAAATCCAAAAAACACACAGAAAAAGAAAAAAATCTAGCACCAACACAAAAAACCATAGAACAATGCTTGCAAAGAACATCAGAAAAGGAGAAGCTGGAAACAGCAGTAAAGACAGCAGAGGTCAAGCTAGCAGGGTTTTTAGCAGAGCACAACATCGCAATGAGGGCCACAGACCATCTGGTGGATGTCATCAAGGACATATTTAGTGACTCAAAAACAGCACAAAACATGTCACTTGGCCGCACAAAGGCAACTGCCATAGCAAAGCATGTTATTGGTGACTGCTATTTTGAGAGTCTGTCAGAAATGCTGATGAGAAAAAAATTCAGCATCCTGGTGGATGAATCAACCGACATTGGAAATGTCAAAACGCTCTGTGTTGTGGTTCGTTTTTTTGATGAGGGTACAAACAAGGTTCAGACCTGCTTTTGGAAGCTGGTGCAGATCTTTTCAGAAGAAAGCAGACATTTAGTTAGAGAAGGAGCCACTGCAGAAAGGCTGTACACAGAAATGATGAAATCATTCACAGAGGCAGGCGTCCCACTTCAAAACATTGTGGGGTTTGGGTCGGATGGCTGTAATACTATGATGGGACAACACAACTCTGTCTCCAGTCGTCTCAGAAACGATTTGCCAGGCATCACCATACATCGCTGCATCTGTCACTCCCTACACCTGTGTGCCAGTGAGGCGTGCAAGCAGCTTCCTCGCCAGTGCGAAGATTTAGCCAGAGACATCTATGGATATTTTAAAAACAGTGCTAAACGTGTGGCTGAACTTCGTGAATTTCAGGATTTTTGCCATGTTGAACCCCACAAAATACTGAAGCCTTCCCAGACACGATGGCTGTCACTGACTGAAGTTGTCAAAAGGATAGCCGCCCAGTGGGAAGCCCTCCGGCTTTTTTTCACTGACCAGTGGATTGATGCTAGACTGAATGCTGCTGAGAATATTTATCATGCACTCAACAATGAGTCTCTCCGGCTCTACTACTACTTTCTGGAGTGGGTTCTGCCCAAATTCACAGACCTCAACCAGTATTTCCAGAGTGAAGGTGTGGTTATTACATCACTGAGGAGCAAGATGTGTGAGACCTACAAAGACCTCCTACTGACCTTCATGCAACGAGACTACGTTTTCCACACAGCCCTAAGTCAGATCAATTTCAGTGATGACTCAAAGTTATTACCACTCAACACAGTGTACCTGGGTATAAAAGTGATGCAGAACATCCAGCAGTCAAAATTCTCACCAGCCACCATGACAGATTTCTATGTGCGCTGTCAAAAATTTCTACGGGTTGCCTGCGGAGAAATAAAGAAACGCTTTGACTTTGATGATGCCCTCTTGGTCCACATTGCATGCCTGTCTCCTGCCACAGCAACTGATGCAAAAGCACGAGCTGAGTATCCCTCTCTATTTCCACTCATGAGAGTATTGCCACGTCTGATTGACTCAACCGATGCTGACCGTCTCCAAGCCATTGATGACCAGTGGAGGAGATTGCCTCTTGTGACCCTAAATGAAGACACTAAAACAATGACAGTGGATGAATTCTGGCACCATCTCTCCACTTTGGAAGACTTTGGGTCAAGAAGGGTGTTCAGGGAACTGGGAGAGTTTGCCCTTGATGCACTAGTGGTTCCTCATTCAAATGCATCCTGTGAACGTGTGTTTTCCAAGGTGAATCTAATAAAAACAAAACCACGAAACCGACTTATCACAGGCACCCTTAATGGGCTCATGCACACATCAGAGTGTGTGAAGATGGCAGGTGGATGTGCCAATTTTAAGCCAACAACCAAAATGCTGCGGTCCATGACAACATCAAATCTATACAGGAAAAGGGCTGCCCCCACCCAGCAGGATGCAGCAGACTCAGACAGTGAGTCTGAGCTGGAGATTGAACCTTAAGGTAAACATAATTAATTATTTAATTAGCCTAGCTGATGGCCTAAACTATTTCATGCACATTATGAACAGGTAACTAGTCATTTATCATGTAATGTAATATGTAATTCATCTAAACAATATTGTAGTCTCCTCTCTGCTCTTCTTCATTTTATTCAGAAAACTGCCAAAGGTGGAGACGTGACATGACTGATGCAGACTGGACAGCTTATGAAGACGGGCGATTACAGCTACACACCACTTAGATTTTTGTTTACATTAGATGTTGGAGTTAATTGGGGGTGGGGGGGGGACCATGTACCCTTTGGACTGTTGTTCGTTCATTTATTATTTATTATTAATTTGTTATTTTGGCTACCAGGTAATTTTACAGGTTATTATATAGCCAGGTTATATATATATATGCACTTTATTTTAAGTTATAACCTGGTATCAGGTACGTTTGAATTTACATAAGTTTTGTTTTTATTTATTTTATTAATTGTTGTCATTGCTGAGGACAGAGACATGTTGTTGCTCTGAAAATTAAATGTTAAGCCAGATCTTTTTTTTTCTTGTCAGTTATCATGAATACTGTTTCTCTTTGTCAAAAAACTAAACCTAGTGCTATGTCTATTTCCTAACATTAGGTGGCCTCCAGGCCTCATGATTTGGCTCATTAGTTCCCACCCGTCATTGTTTATGGAGGACACATTAGCCTAACGCAACTGTGGGGCTGTTGATGAGTCTGTTCCGTACTGACGCTACAAAGCTGTGAGTGCCTGTTAGACGCTATTCAACACTAGAGTAGCGCATCATTAGACTTGTTATTTTGGTTATGACAGGGTGTACGATAATTTTCCTCAAAATACGATAATTTTATGTCTCCAGTACGATAATCCTACATTTCTCACCTGGCAACACTGATCCTAACTTCAATTATTAATTAAAGTTGGTTGAAAGACACACAGTGAGGCCTGATCATCCATCCCTTGGCGAGTGTGGTGATAATGATTTAAACTGCCCCTGTTACTAGTGTTAGATTCCTGCTTAGTCTGGTGTTTTTAGTATTGTATGTTCATGTGTCAAGCCAATATTTCCTCAGCTTCTATGATTATTTGATTCAAATCACCTGTTTGTCCATAGTTTCTCAATTGTTGTCACTCCACAATCACTCCCCCTGCATATACGTGGAGTTAGTTTTTTTATATGTTTGTTGTCGATTTGTCCTTCTACATATTTAATTTGTCTGTTCGGCACTTGTAATTTCTCGCCTGTGTTTTGGGTCTTCTTATTAAACACTTTCATCTTCCTGCCTGCTGTCTACGCCCGTGGGTCCTCATCCATCAACAACCAAAACAATCATTACATAATCAGATTAACCTGAGTTTCGCTCCTGGGAATTTGTCCCATATTAGTAACAACAAACCTAAAAATGCTCCAGTCTTTAAATAAACATCATTTCAACATTATTTTATATTGAATGGGCTAAATGAAGAAGGTGGGGATCCTAACTGACATGAACACACGTGCATTGTTTCTGAATTTCCAAATGGTTTCTATCATTGGAGTGATGTAAGGAGAACCATGAAGTTAGAAAAAAATGAATGAATGAATGAATGAATGAATGAATGAATGAATGAATGAATGAATGAATAAATAAATATATAAATAAATAAATAAATAAATAAAATGAAAACACATAACCTTAGAATCTTAGATGAAGGGTGTGGAAAAAGATGTGATAATTAAATGTATTAATATCTGTCACCATTATATTGGTTACTGATAGACACTACAGTTTCCACAGGGGTTCCTGAAAATTTCTATTTCATTTGTGGATTAGTTTCAAATTGAAGTCAAGAATGTAATTTGCTTGAACCACTTATCCTTTTGTCTCCTAGAATTTTAGCTTTAGAGCTCAGTTCATGTTACAATGGTTATTTAGCTTGTTAAATAACTTGTGTATATGGGGAGTGGTGGTGCAGAGGTTAGAGAAGGTGCGCTTGTGACCAGAAGATTGCAGGTTCAACTCCTGTTACTGCCAACATCAAAATGTAATGTGGGTGGGATAAATGAAACAGTCACACCTGTCTCCACCCTCATTTGGTCCACTCTGGGCTCCTCTGAGCAAGGCCCTTAACCCCCACGATCTGCTTCCCCAGGCACCCTAAATAGCAGCTCCGTTCCACACAGAGGGCTGTGGTAGCTCAGTGGTCTGTGATTGTGTCAGGAAGGGCATCAGGCGTATAAACAATTGCCAAGACTTTGTGCGGCTTAGTTCGCTGTTGTGACCCCTGATGAAGGGTTTCCTTTTTATATGTATACACACACACATATATATCCTGTATAGGTAGTCCCCGAGTTACGAACGGGTTCTGTTCCTACGGCGCGTTCATATCTCGATTTGCCGTAAGTCGTAGCGCCGGCCACGTGACGTTCGTAACTCCGGATTTTCGGCCGTAACTCAAAACTGAAAGCACATGGCGAACGGTAACGGCTTTCAACGGCTTTTTAAACACGTTTTTTCAATTTAACACAACAACAGCGTACTTAGAACGCCGTTTTGTGTTTCCAAGCAGTTAGCTAACAAAATACCTTTAAAAAAAAAAAAAAAAACATAAAAACATAAAATGCTGCATAAAAAAGGCAACGTAAGGTGTGATGACGTCACTGGGGGTGGCGCCGTAAATTCCGAGTTGCCGTAAGTCGATGGCACCGTAAGTCGGTGACTACCTGTATAATAATCTATCTTAGACTAACATAAAATGACTGAGGATCTTGCTTTCTTATAACTTGCAATGTCTTTGTGAAAAGTCTATAGATATTTTAACTGTTAATAATATATAATTGTATTCTTGCTCTATCAGAATATCTCCAGAAATTGTATTATTTTTATTTATTTTATCAGGGAAATTTAACATTCACATCTAATTAGCACAGTGCAAAATGAATATTGTTGCAAAAATATAATAACTAGATGGCAGTAGTGCATTTTTACTCAGCTATTCAAATAAATGTGTCGTATAAACAACAAAATTTTAAAAAATATTGAGCAAAATGGCTTAAAGTACAAGTCAGCATGGTACAGTCAGTCCAGTGCAGACTGCATAAATAAACACTTTTAATGTGACAAATTAATGCCGTAGTCTGGCCATCATTAAAAAAGAAATATGGAGCATAATATAGAACATCTCCGAGGACATCCTTAAGCCTCGCTGCTGTCTTCAATTAAAGAGGATAAGCTTCGTGTCACTTCACAAAAACACTGACCAGAGCAAAGGAACAAACATTGTTTCAAGTGTCTGTTGAATGTATTTCTATGTGCGCCAACCAATATTTCCTCATCAAATGATTTTACCATGGAAACCTTTTCTTTTGCATACGTTGAGTGCAAGCCTTGTAAAACTGTTGGATCTTATATCCCTCCTTAAGTTTTCAAGAGTCCTTTTAATTAAGACTCTTTTCATTATCAAAGTGATAATGGACAGACTTGAAGTTTAGTCTGGGTAATAGCATCCCAATCACCAAGACTGCTCTGCATATAATCAACTAGATTAATAGACTTGGCTTTGGTTTCTAATTTGTACTTAATGTTTGTGGTTACAAATTTAAAATACAAAGTACTGAATAGAACAAAGCAGCATGCTACATGCCGGTCACAAACAGTAATGTTTTGGCTGTTTTGCAAAAAGGGCGTTTAAGGGAGTGCAATGTTTTAATATTAGATTTTCTCACAATTACACCAACAGTTTGAGTCAGTGTTGTTGCGAAACACCAGCGGTGAACTCTGCCGTCTTCTAAACACCATTAGTCATACATAATTGTAGAGAGCAGCTTTCTACCACAGTGCTGCTTGTTTTTACATATACCACCAACAATGGTACATTATTGAACCTTAAAGCCTCATGCACTCTGGTCAAACTGATCTAACGTCCAGTTATTTTTTGTAAACCTCATTATATTTTGTGATGCTTTTTTTTTCACCAAGACAGTGTGTAGACATAGAGTAATAAATACAAGTTACAACATTTCAAAGATTTTCTGTTTCATAAAATCTTAGAAAATTACAATCATAAATGTTTAAAATTAACAGAACACAATGATTTATTGAGGGGAAACAAAATACTGTATACTAGTAAAAGCAATGTTTTTGAAAAAGTGAGCTTTTAATGTGCAGTATGGCCAATATGTCTAGGGTTAATTCAAAAGACACATAATTAGTCCAGACTGCAATTATTATTTTTATTTTTTTTAGAAGAAACAACTACTCAAGACACAACAGAGAATCGGGAATCCCGACCAAAATAAAAAGAGAAGCTTCAAATCAGCCAGCGGTTGACCATTACATCTTGGACTGCTTCTCTAAACCAACGATCCAAGAAAATAACCCAAAAAAATGGAAAAGTATGAAAACAGGACTTCTGGTAATTCCAAACCTGGATAAATATCTATCTTTATAAACATAGGTGACTTGGTCCAAGGCTGGCATGGAAGGAGGAACCATAACCAACATCACACCAATATCTCCTGTCTCTCCCCATCATCTAGCAGACGACATGCTATTCAAATAAACACTCGTTTAGAAAAGTGACACAGAGCATGTAACACATTCCATGCGAGAGTGAATAAATATTTTATGTAAAAAAAAAAAATAAAAAAAATAAAAAAGCTTTTCGCAAACTCAAAATTATCACTTTATTCCATAACTAAATAAAGCAAATATTTGAACTATTGCCTTTTAATTCCTTTCTTTTTGACTTATTCTTCAATGTTAATACTGTGTTTCTTATATGTTTTGTTGACAATAATCAGAAGTTTTACTGGACAGTTTTCAGTTCCTCAAACACCACGCTGTGGCTGAGGAGGTAAGGACCTAAGGACCTTTCTCAAGGGCATAGAGTGGGTAAAATAATGTTGAAGGCAGATGTGGGTGATCCGTGGGTTTAAACTGACAATAAGCTCACCTTCTCTAACCTCTGCCCCACTCCCCCACACACACAAATTAACAAATTAAAGTCAGTTTATAAATATTTAAAAGTGATGGGCCGTCAGTTGAATAGCTCTTCTTTAGACTAACTGGTCACATTATTATTATAATGTGATGTTTTTTACCATCTCACTTGGGAGTTTTAGCTGACATTGGATAAATTCACGAATAGAAATTTCAGCATCCTCCTCTGCTCGTTCGGGGATCCGGGAGAAGACAAGAGTGTCCCGCATGATACGAGCTTGGATGTCCAGGATGGACTCCTTCATTTTTCTGTTTTCTCCGGAAACCTGTGTCATCCCCTCGGTGAGTTGTTTGACGTTGTCCCTCAGAGTTTGGTTCTCAGCAGCAAGCAACGCTACCTGAGTTTGGCTGAACTCTGAGACTCCCTCAGTGCTCACTCCTTGTGGAGAAGCTCCAACAGGGCAATCCGGGCATCTAAGCTGGTTAGCTTCTTGTCTATAGAGTCCTGGACATCAGTGACACTTTTCTCTGGAGATGTGGATGTGCTGGTTGAGCTCTCTGAATGTTTGTGTTTAAATTAGAAGTTGGTGTAGCCATTGTTGCAATGTTTTTTCTTTAGTGGTTTGCCCATCACGATGTTGTCAAAACACAATGTTTAAAAGTACTGTTCTTTTAATACATTACCAGCGGCTTCGGATGTCCATTTTTTGGCTGTTATTAGTTGTTATCATCCCCATATGTAGCAGTGAAACTGCCCTACCTACCTCTTAGCAGGTGTAAATGCACATTATTAGCGTTTTCATCGCTGATAATAGGCAGCATGTCATGTAAACCAGGAAGTGTTTGTTTATGTTTTTTTTTCAGCTTATACTATATAACCCTTTTCCTAAACGTAACGTGACACCTGACCCAGAGGACCAACCCTAAATTTAACCCCCCTTACCCTTGTGCTCAAACCTAACCAAGACCCTAAACCTAACACCAGACCCTTTACTGTAAACCTAAAGATGTAGCTAAAAACGGAGCCTCTTATCATCGGTACCAACGCTAACAACGTACGTTTAAATCTAGTAGGAGGTACAGGAAGGGCAGTCTGACCGCTACTTATGGGGATGATAATAAGTAATAATGGCCATTTAATGGCTGATAACGTTCAAAGCGGGTGCAGCGGCTTCGGAGGAAGGTGACATTATAATATTTGTTGTTCTAATAAACATAACAGTAATATTATACAGTGACTGTTCAAATTATTTCAACCGTTCAGTGTAGACAGCCTCAGTGGACCTGCAGAGCTTTACCTATCAGTATTTCCTCAAAGCATGATCTCAGTGTCAGCCACTATGTCGGGACTCAAATATAAGCGGGCAAATCTGTTCACCTCGGGGTAAGTTGCTGGAGAAAAAAAAAAAAAAGGAGCAGTCTCCTGGGGAACTGCACACCGTTGTTATTCCTGCCTTGTCACGTGAGATTTAAATCTGCTGCACGTTGTTTACGGCTCTGTGACAAATACAGCTGCTGCACTGCTTCTCCTTAGAAAATACAATATTTGCTAAGAGGGCCCGGGCAAGGCATGAGGTAATTAAAGCTGGCAGCGTTGCGCCCATGTTACAGTAATCAGGTGCCAATCCTGAATGATTGCAGTAAAACAAGCCTTTTGTATTGTTTCCCTTCAGTCAATTTGGTGTCAGCTGTTCTCCTTTCAACACAGGATGCAAACAGATGTGGAGCTAAAGATGCTTTTTCAGAGTGTAGGGAATTTCTCAGAATGCTTTCCTCTCACTAGTATATTACACATGGATCTTTGAGGCTGTTGCAAGATAGTAGACCATTTTTGATGAATTAATTATAAGGGATTTGTTTGTTTTTTGACCTCTTCAGGACAGATCTCAGTAGCTGGATGATGACAGCTGAAGCATCACTATGATATGTTAGTGTGTGTTTCCTCTGGATGCAACGATCACACGCCTTCGCCAGCACCCCTCACTCACATATTGTCTTGGCTTTGAAGGCAAGCTGTCATGCATGTTTGATCACAAGCAAAAGCAGACACTCAGAAGTCCTGCAATCTTGGCAGATAAGAGTCAAACATCATCTAGAGCAGCGACTAGGGCTTTCTGCCTCATGAAAATGTTGATCCGTTGCCATTTCTCCTCTTGCATGGAGATTTTTGGTTAATCACCAAACACCTCCAGAAACAGGTCGAGAATAGAAGGGCTCCTCCTCAACATCTGCTCACTCCATCTCAGAACTCCCTTGAGACACAGAAGACTGAATGTCTTTCTGCTGCTCTCTCTCTCTTTTTCACCCTAATATTTACTCAAGGGCACACTGAAGGAGCAAGATGTCCTAGTAACAAGTGTGGAAAAATTCAATGGCTTCAAACACTTTGGTACCACCACAGAGCCGCTGACTAAACGTCGCAGCCAAAGGCAGATCTGTTGGAACTCTGTTATTAAGTTGTCATTGTTGTCTGCTCCACCATAGAGTTCAATTAATGAGCCGTTCTAACAAAATAGTCGATGTAAAGATGAGTTTGATAATTTGGCAGTCAACATTCATGTTTCAGGAAATCAGAACTCCCTGTTAGCACATTTTGATGTTGTGACAAGATAAAATATTGTGCATAAAAGGAAAGAAAACTTACATAACTTGGATAAACTTTTTCAAAAGCTAAATTCTCTTACCTCTTTGTGGCTGACCTCTATGGTCAACGGGACTCTGGTACATCACATTTCATTACTTTTAATGACAGTTTCTTCTTGAGGATTTTATGTCACTGCAGCAGAACACAAAATGTGAACCACAACCTGTTAATTTATTCAATGATTCATTTTCCAAACCACTTTCAGGATTGTGGTTGGCAGAAAAAGAGTGGAGAGGTTTAGACCTACATGTATCTTCAGCAATTTCCTCAAGCCAACTCCAGGGGTATTTCTAACCCTGTTTGAGCCAAATGGGAGTTGTTGTTTTTTTATATCCACTGAGTGCTAAATTTACTTTATGGTGTAGTAGTATATATATTTTTTCAAATTCTTGCATACTCTGCACCTTCCTCAGTCGTCTTGTATTCAAGCTGCATTAGTCTCAGCCACAGTTTGTTCAAGGTGATGCTGGAGGTCCTATTGTAACCCTGCCAGATGAAAAACATCTGCAAAAAGCAGAAACATAATCTTTTAATCTCAGTGTCGGATGCTTTCTTCACAGGGCTTTTTTTTTTCCTCGAGTGGAGCAGCTTTCACCAACATCTGATTTCCATGCTAAATGGACTGATGTCATCTCAGAGGTTCATGCACAACCTATATCAGAGAATGAGTCTTAACAAGAATGTTGAGGCTTGACGAAACATATTGAAGATTAAAAGTATTAAATAATCTGAAAGGATCACATAACTTGGCTAAAACCAAAGGAAATGTGTGAATTCTGGCAAAAAAATAAAATAAAAGAAGACGAGAAGACTGAGTTCTCACGAGTCTCCAAAATTTCTTCACTGTGCCCTCATCATGCCTCAAAACACAAAACTAAAATGTGGTGCCAGTTTATTTATAACTCATTGCATGATCCACCCCGATCAACAAAATAAGCAACAACAACAGAAAAATGCATAATGTGCATTTTCATACAAAGATGAAAAAAAAAAAAAAAACACTTCATGCTTAGATCATACTGTACAACTACTCGAAGGCATAGTATCTATATGTGCAAAGTTCTAGGTTTATTCAAGATTTATTTGGTTTTAAACTGACATTATTCCATTGAATGTAATCAGTGCCAGAGACTGTCTTTGCCTAAGCTAGCAGGGCTTTTATCATATGTTTTAAAAAGTTAATTCCTGTAAAATGCAACTGAAGTTCATGAAGGAAGCAGCCAAACGCAGGAAGCAGAAGGTGGGACTGAAGGATGTTTTAAGCTTTAATAAACACAGAATTTGCTGCAGAAGCCAGAGAAGTGATACAAACAATCCCCTGAACAGAAAAAAAATATCTCTCATTAAATATCTAAAAAAGCTGAGTAGATTTTTTTGGTAGCTTTTTCTACCTGGATTATTGAGCATGCACCAGGGCTCTCATTAAATTAAAAAAATAAAATAAAATAAATAAAAAATAGAACCTGGCCCCACATGTGAAATAGAGAATATAATCTGACAGACATAACAAAAATAAATAAATAAATAAATAAAAAAGGAAAGACATGAACTATAAATAGTAGGGAGACAGACAGTGTGCAGGTGAAAACATCCATCCATCCATCAATCCATCCATTATCTTCCGCTTGTTCCGAAGTCGGTTCGTGCGGGCAGCAGCTTGAGCAGGGAAGTCCATACATCTCTTTCCACAGCCACCTCTTCCAGCTCTTCTGGGAGGATTCCAAGGCATTCCCAGGCCATCCGAGAGGCATAGTCTCTCCAGCCTGTCCTGGGTCTTCCACGGGGTCTCCTCCTAGTCGGACATGCCTGAAGCACCTCCTTAGGGAGGCGTCCAGGGGGCATCCTTACCAGATGCCCAAAACACCTCAACTGGCTCCTCTTGATGTGGAGGAGCAGCGGTTCTACTCCAAGTCTCTCCCGGATAACCAAACTTTTCACCCTATCTCTAAGGTAGAGTCCAGCTACCCTGCAGAGGAAACTAATTTCAACTGCCTGTAACCGCAATATCATTCTTTCGGTCACTACCCAGAGCTCTTGACCATAGGTGAGGGTTAGAATGTAGACCAACTGGTAAACAGAGAGTTTTGCCTTACAGCTCAGCTCTCTCCACCACAACGGACCGGTACAGAGTCTGCAATACTGCAGATGCTGCACCCATCCATCTGTGAATCTCAGGCTCCATTCTTCCCTCACTCATTAACAAAACCTCCAGATATTTGAACTCCTCCACTTGAGGCAGAACCTCACCCTCGACCTGAAGAGAACAATCCACCCTTTTCCAGTTGAGGACCATGGCCTCAGATATGGAGGTGCTGATTCTCATCCCAGCCACTTCACACACAGCTGCATACCGCTCCAGTGAGAACTGAAGATCACGGCACGATGACGCTAACAGGACCACATCATCTGCAAAGAGCAGAGATGAAATCCTGAGGCCACCAAATCAGAAACCCTCTGCCAGCTGGCTGCACCGAGAAATTCTGTCCATAAAAGTTATGAACATAATCGGTGACAACAAGCAGCCCTGGCAGAGTCCAAGTCCCACCCTGAAGGGGTCTGACTTACTGCCAACAACACAAACCAAGCTCTCGCACTGCTTGTATAGGGACCAAGTAGCCTGTAGCAACGGGCCTCCAATCCCATACTCACAGAGCACCCCCACACAGTGTACCCCGAGGAACACGGTTGAATGCCTTTTCCAAATCCAAAAAACACATGTAGACAGGATGGGCAAACTCCCATGACTCCTCGGGGACCCTAGTGAGGGTAACAAGCTGATCCAGTGTTCCACGGCCAGGACAAAATCCACATTGTTCCTCCTGGATCTGAGGTTCGACCAACAATTGAACTCGCTTCTCCAGTACCCCTGAATAGACCTTACCAGGGAGGCTGGGGAGAGTGATGCCCATATAATTGGAGCACACCCTCCATTCCCACTTTTTGAAGAGGGGAACCACCCAGTCTGCCCCTGATGTCCACGCAACGTTGCAAGGGTGGGTCAACCAAGATAGCTTCACAACATCCAGATCCTTAAGGAAATCATGGTGAATCTCATCCACTCCTGGAGCCCTGCCGCCTTGGAACTTTTTAACTACCTCAGTGACCTCAGCCACAGTCATGGATGGATCAGTCCCAAAGTCTCCCAACTCAGCTTCCTCTATGGAAGGCGTGTTGGTGGGATTGTGAAGGCCCAAGAAGTATTCCTTTCCCCTCCCGATGACATCACTGGTTGAGGTCAACAGCAGGCCACCTTCACTGAATACAGTGTTAGTAAAGTGCTGCTTTCCCCTCCTCAGTTGTCTGATGGTTTGCCAGAATCTCCTTGGAGCAGACCGAGAGTTGTTATCCAATGTCTCACTGAATTCCTCCCACAGCCAAGGCTGCAGACCACTTGGCCCTCCAGTACTTCTCAGCTGCCTCCAGAGTCCCACTGGCCAACAAGACCCAATATGACTCCTTCTTCAGCTTGACAGCCTCCCTAACCTGGGGTGTCCACCACCGAGTTTGTAGATGGCCACCACGAGAAGCACCAATAACCTTACAGCCACAGCTCAAGGCAGCTACCTCAACAAGTGAGGTGCAGAACATGAACTACTCAGATTCAATGTCCCCCACCTCAGCTGGGATGTGCTTAAAGCACTCCCAGAGGTGTGAGTTGAAGATCTCTCTGATGGGATATTCTGCAAGTTGTTCCCAGCAAACCCTCACTACACATTTGGGTCTACCAGGTCTGTCTGGCATCTTCCCCCGCCATCTGATCCAGCTCACTACCAGGTGGTAATCAGTTGACAGCTCAGCTCTTCTCTTCACCCTAGTGTCCAAAACAAAGGGCCGCAAATCAGATGACATGACTATGAAGTCTATCATCTATCTACGACCTAGGGTGTCCTGGTGCCAAGTGCACTTATGGACACCCTTATGTTCTAACATGGTGTTTGTGATGGACAAGCTATGACTAGCACAGAAGTTCAACAACAGAACACTGCTCGGGTTCAGATCAGAGAGGCCATTCCTCCCAATCACTCCCTTCCAGGTCACACTGCCCTTACCCACATGGGCATTGCAGTCGTCATTACCCACATGGGCATTAAAGTCCCCCATCGGATTAAAGGAGTCTCCAGCTGGCACACTTTCCAACACCCCTACCAAGGACTCCAAGCGAGAAAGTCACCGGTTCAAATCCCGGCCCGGGGCCTTTTTGGAAGGAGTTTGCATGTACAGTAGTCTTAATTCATAGATCTTTTTGAGAGTTTCAATAAAATACTTCTTTTTTTTTTTTACAAGATATTTCGCTATCAGACAGACAGACAGGCAAAATCATTATTGCCTGCTTTTCACATTATGGCAGTTGATAATGAATTGGCCCCAGAACCCTAGATCTGAAAAAAAAAAAAAGTGAAACATTGCTGGCGGTAGAGAAGACATGCAGAGTTCAGTATTCAGACACCATCATGGCTGATTGAAAGAATCATAGAAACACACTTGAAAACAAATTAAACTTTGTGTCATTTATGTTTTGTTTTGTTTTTTTCCTGACACACCAACAAAGCAGCAGGGGATGTATTTGCAAAAGCATAATGCACAGTAATGTAACCTGTTTTTTGAAACTGTTAATTATCTCCTTTTACAAACATTTCCATGTCCTACATGCAGCAAATATAACTAAACATTTATTCATAAACACTGCAGAGGCTAATTTGACTTTCCAGACTGTCTGCTGTTGACATATTGACAGTCTGATTTCACTGATGTCATCCTGATGAAATACAGTATGAGACTCAGCATAGACACAATCTGTGTTTCAAGCTGAGAGAGAGAACAGGGACTTCAATCCAGGAGAACAATGCTCTTTTAGAATTTAGAGGGTAAAAGAGGCCAAACAAAAATTGTCCTGAAAAATCTTCCATCTTAGACCTGTTTCTAACAAATACGCCTCACAAATTCCCTGGTACAGGTGTTTTTGCTGACATC
>JARVGV010001030.1:25950128-25961576 GCA_031762435.1 Hypsolebias longignatus | reverse complement strand
ACTAGGGAGGCGGGTCGTAAACGCGAAAAAACTTAAACCGAGAGGGTCGTAAACCGGGGTTGACCTGTATATATATATATATATATATATATATATACTGTATATATATATATATTCTTAGCACCAGTCAGTTGAGTGCAAAACTGATAGTACGACAACGACAGGCATCATTAGAGGATATCTGTAAAAATGTGAACATTTACATAAAACTAGTTTTCCTGAAGATGATTGCTGATAAGCCACATCCATCTGAAAGCTCAAATCCCTTGACAGGCAGTTGAAATTAGTTTTCTCCACAGGGAAGTTGGACTCCCTTAGAGGGTTAGAAGTTCAGTTATCCAGGACAGACTCAGAACAAAACCACTACTCCTCCGCATCGAAAGGAGCCAGTTGAGGTGGTTTGAGCATCTAGTAAGGATTATTCCTGGGCCTGAGAGGTTGTTCACCCCAGGCACCAAACAGGCTAGGACTTGGTGGGGGTCACTGGTATTCACATGCAGAAGTTACTGTTCTGAAGGTGGCGGACACCCTGAGCAGGTATCTAGACCATCACAGGGACAGACAAATGAGACAATAAAAACGTTAATCTCTCTTTCACACCTATGGACAATTTAGAATTACCAAATAGTCTAACATGCATGTTTTTGGTTTGTGGGAGGAAACTTCAGTACCCAGAGAAAACCCATGCATGCACGGAGAGAATATGCAAACTCCACCCAGCTAGGCCCCCAGACCGGGATTTGATCAGGTGACCTTCACTGAGAGGTGTTAGCTGTGTGTGACTGTGCTGCCTGCTTTCTAGAAATATGAAAAAGCAAACAAAAAAATAAATAAATAAAAAAAGTAAATGAAAAAAAAGTTGTTACCCAAAATATTAAATTAGTTATTAAAAAAAAAAAAAAAAAAAAAAAAGTATCTAATTTGTAAGATACAAGTACTATATTAAAACATCTACTCATAATTAAAAGTTGGTACATTGTGTGCTTGGATATCTGCTGGCAAAACCTATATGCATACTCCTCAAAATATCATGACTGATGTATATTTGACTAGTGTTTTCTATTACATCAAACTTTTTTAAACAGGCGGGCCCTTATTTATTAAAACATTTAAATTATTTGAAAATGCTACTCAGAAAAAAAATACTTTGCACATAGCTAACTCTTAAGGCCGTCACAAAAGAAGAAATGTGCCACAACCTACGTGTTTCATTGTCTCTCATTTAAATGCAAGTTTTAAGCTTGCAGATAGTGGAAAACCTGCCCATTTCAATTTAAATAACTGTCTAAGCTTAAAAAGCACAAATCTCAAAGACAGTTGTTGATAACATCAAGTTAGGGTAAAGTATTTCTGTCTCCTGGGAAATTGAGGTACAGTAGTTGCTTTTCCAGAGGAAGGAAAAGATAGCAAAATTGTGAATTGTCACATTAATTTAGTAATGCTATACTAACCACAATTCCTAAAGAATCTTTCCGTGCTTTATCCACTAAAGACATGGAACTCACTGTATGAGTGTAAAAACTTTTTTTTTTTCTTTCTCACTTTCATTTTTGCGTCTCTTGCTGTGGCAGAAGATCACATTTAGATTTTGCAGCAATAATAGCTACAATCTGACACATAAAGGTTGCAAATTTTTCACACCTGAACTCAACTGGTGTGTTTGTAATGACATATAATTATCACTATTCACTTTGTGAATAAGACCCAGAGAAAGGAAAGACAGCCAGGGCAAATGATGTGTAAAAACTGTTTTAAACATCAGGTGTTGAACATCTTTTATGAATGAGGGCCCAAGGGTACAGAGGCACACTTTGCTGTTGTTCTGAGTCACCAAGACTCATCCAAGCTAAATCAGACCTCTGTTTCTTACAGAAAATTGCAATCAACAGTAACTCCTTTGTGATCCAGGGCATCCCTCAGCAGGATGGCTCTTAGTTCACATAGGAAACAGAGTTAGACTGTTCTTTTGGCTTATAGTGATCATTTTGGGGGTTATAACAATAGCTTGAATAAGGGCAGAACAAAATGCCAGCACACAACTCAGACTGAATGATTGTTCACGGGAGTCATAATTCCCACAGTACAATTGCTAGAGGGATTTGTCACACGAACAGAACATATGCCATTTCCTGTCATTTGCTGAAATGAGCTAATGCTGTTGATTTGCTTCGAGGCGAAAGTCTTAAAATAACTATGCAGGTCAGACAGAATCTGGAGGACATAGTAAAACTATACTCTTGAATCAGTGCATAATTCCTTCTATGTTATTATTTCGTGTTGTAGTAAAAAAAAAAAAAAATAATAATCCTATGAAGTAATTTTAAAGATTGATGGTATCTGATAGGTGATCCTACAAAAGATTGTCATTAAAACAGTTTTAGATTTTCATTAGACTAAAACAGATGTCGTTAAAAACAGAATACAACTTTGAACTTATGTTTTAATGTATTACTGTAATAACCTTTGAGATGTTTTTAATGCATGACCCTGATGTTCTCCATTAAAGACCCAAGTACAGAACACGCAATGTCAACTGCTGCATTTTCGCACAAGTCCAGATCATCTTCTTGTTTGCCATTTACAGACCTGTGGAATCAGTAGCTCCACACCCCTAAAAGATTGACAACTACTTGCTTAACCTTAGTGTCAGAGAAGCACAGCAGGTTCCCATCACACCTCCAAATAAGTCCCCCACAAGACTGTGGTACTCTTCCCGTGTGAAACAACTAATGCACCGTTTGATCTCCGAGTAAAAGCCACAGCCTGTGAGGGGTAAAGCTACAGCACAATCAAAAGCTAAAGGCTTGACTAGAACAAAGGAGACACTGAAGTCCAGCTAATCACTGTTGCAACCTGAAATGAATTGCACTTGCATTTTTAATTTTAAATTAAAATGTACACATTTTATTTATTTATTTATGTTTAAAGACAGCGTGAAAAAAAAGAGACAACTTTTTTTTCATCAATGGAACATCTTTTTAGTGTCAGGATGTCTGGTGGATGTTCACAAAGAAAATAAATTGAAGTAGCATACCTTTTTAAGCTTCAAAAAACATTAATTTGAATCTCTCTCTCTCTCTCTCTCTCTCTCTCTCTCTCTCTCTCTCTCTCTCGTGTGTGTGTGTGTGTGTGTCAAACTGTCATGCACACTTGAAAGAAAATGATGGGTGCAGCATGAATAATTCCATTTTTCTCATACTCCAGTATGAATAAGGTGGTGGGTGATTCTACACATTTTTGATGGCTGTTGCAGGTAACATTACATCCCCCTGAGGCAGCTGTGCACCACTGTGCTGCCTGTCCCCCACAGTACTCACAAAACAAACAAAGCATGGCCTGTCCTAACATTCTGTAATCCAAGAAACAACAGCTGTGTCCCAGTCCATCACTGAGCCTCTTTTTGAAGAGAGAGAGAGACACAAGTTTTATTCTGCTTATAACCTCTTTGAGTTGTTATTAGAATAAAAAAATACTGTGACTTCTCAGATATTCTTTGAAGAGATAGAGAGGCAGAGCTCAACTTCATTGTTTTTTATTTTATTGTGTTGAAATTTGCGGTGCCATGCAAATTGTTATCATATATACAATGTTTATGTTTAACATAAAAGGGGCAAACATTGAAAAGGAGGAAGAAAAAAAAATATTTTTTACATTAATGAGGGATTGTTTATGTTGCACTCAAATCATAAACATAGCTCCTCATAGCAGTTGCTATAGCTTTAACTGATTATTGTCACAAATATATGAAAGTCTCAATAAAAGTCTCTTTCTTTCAGTTTTTTCATAACTACACAGTACTGTATATCCTTGACAATAACTGAAGTTTAAAAGGTGGACTTTCGAAACTAGCACATGTACTTCTCTTTCTAATAGAACATCTTTACTTTGTCCGAGCTCACTTTGTTATGATGTTATAGCCTTAAACTGTTGAAGAACTTATTGAACACATAGCCTCACTCTGCCGACTTTACTCTCTCTACTGTCCATGTTGGTGTTTGTATTTATTGCTTCCATTACCCTTGTGTTCTCTACATTTCTGCCAATAGAAATATTGTCTGGTCCAAAATTTCTGTTTGTTTGAGTCTTTTTCTTGTTCTCTCAACTCTGAATCAGAAGAGGCGTCCGTTCCTGCTGAAGATGAGGAATTACGCTGACGTCAAGATTTCACACAACTTACTGGTTTTCTTAGACAACTTTTTTTTTACTAACTCTTAAAAAAGCTGAGTCTGGTCCTCTGGATGGGTTAAAAAAAAAAAGAAATGTAGAAATGTTTCATCTTTCATTCGAAAGACTTCTTCAGTCTGAGGAGAAAGAAGTCTTTTGCATGAAAGACGAAATGTTTCTACACTTTTTTTTTTTTTAACCTCTCCAGAGGGCCAGACTTGACATTTTTAGATTGTTCTACCTGGATTATTGAGCATGCATCATGATCTTTTTTTTTTTTTTTTTTTAACTAATTGGTTTTCATTGTTTTTCATCTGTTCTTTTTTAAATGGAATTAATTTTGTGCGACTAGATTTGGATCTGAGTTTTAAACCAAATTAAATGTATTACTGCTTTGTACAACTTTGTGAGATGAGTTTTGTTATGAAATGGCAATTTATGAAAAAAAAAAATCAAATTTTGAATTTTTTTATTCATAAATGGCATTTCTGGAGTGTGTAAAAAAATAGAGAAATAAAACTTGAATTTGATTAAAAATGACACATAAACAAGAACCAGGATCTTGTGAATCATTCAGTTGTTATAATAATGATTTGAAGTGAACAGTGATTCCAAGCTGCACAATTCAGAAGATTCAGGAACAAACACAAAACAATAGGAAAAAGCAAGACTCCAGACAACAAAGGAAGTCCCAGAAACAACACAGCCATGTAAAAAAATAATGGAAGAGTGCAAACAGAACTGTATATGCACTGACTGGATGAGTCGAAGACAGGCAAGTTGATTACAGATGATGCACTGATGTGGACATGTGGCATTATGCCAAATACAAAGTTTTGCCATTTAAGTGCACTATAAAAAGAGAAACATTCACATGAACATCTATATATCATCGGAATGTCTGATCCAACTCACCAGACCATGTGCTGGCTGGCCAGGCGCTAACCCCACCCCCCACCCCCACACACACACACACACACCTCAGTCAAGACTACTGGTTTATTATCAAAATTACACACACCTCACAGTCATGACAGCACTTGGAAGTGTGGTCCAAGACAAAACAGATTTCAAACGACAAAAGATATGTAGGTGTAGTGGCGCAAGGCCAAGGGTCCTCCCTGACCAATGCAATATCTGAGGTGGTTTCTGTTTGAAATCAAGAGCACTAAAAAGATTCAGACAATGTTTCATGGGGTTTAGGTTCAGCTTCATCCAAGAGTTCTACCTGGCCAAATAATGGAAGCAATAAGTGTCATGCCTGTAGCAAGTCCTTTAGTTCAGCTGCGTAGTGCGTACCTTAATCTTTACCAAGAACCAAAAGGCCTTGCCAAACAATCAATAAAAGTCCTTGTTGCAATATGTAGCAACAACAACAAAAAATAAATCCTCTAAAGAAAGTAATCCTGCAGGGTCCATGTTTTTGCTCTGATACTTTTTGTTGTGAGGTGAACAGAAATGATCCACAGTACATAATTCAGAGGATTCAGCAGCAAACAAAAGCAGAACATCAGGCAATAAAATATATATTCCTGTCACAGGTAACACAGCCAGTTAAGCAGTAAGATCAGATAAATGAAGAGTGCAGAGAACTATATAAACACTGGGAGGGCTGGTTACTCATACAAGCAGTGTACAGATGAACAGGTGAAGACAGAGCTGAAGAATAAAGCTGAGTAACAGATCCATCATCCATCCATCCATTATCCTTTACCCACTTCTTCCATTTTTCGCTGGTGCCCATGTACAACAATCACTGTGTAAGGGGCAGGGTACATAAGTCCATCACAGGGTCACATAGAGACAAACAACCATTCACCCTTTCGCTGCATGCCTAGGGACAATTTAGAGTTACCAATCAGCCTAACATACATGTTTTTGGTCTGTGGGAGGAAACTGAAGTACCCGGAGAAAGCCCACGCATACACCAAGAGAACATGCAAACTACACCCAGAAAGGGCCCTGGACCTGCTCGCTGAGAGGCAGCAGCTCTACCAGTTGTGCCACCATGCTGCCCAAGCTACAAGATGTGGGAGAAAAATAAATGTATCCAAAAAACTCTAAGAAACATTAACCCAGAAACTAACAGTTACAAAATTGCAGAAAATTCTCAACTTAGATCAGAATCTTTAACCAACTCTGTTTATTTATAACTATTAAAAGCAGTAGAAAACAACTCACTATCCTTAAAAAAAAGGGAAGAAGAAATGATCTAAGAGGTTATACACTTGTTTTCTGAAGCTTTTTTTTACACTGCTAAACTCACACTAGTGAAAAGCACCTTCAGCTGCACCCCACAAATCTCTATAAACAGATATTTGCTGATAGCCAACGGCAGCAACAGCACAGCATGTTGCCCCAGTGTGATCTGTCAGCTAATACCATTAAATAAGATGAACTCTAGATCATTTTACTAACGCCCAAAAGGAGATTGCGGGAGAAACATGGGACAGATGCTGGTATAAAAAGAACCATATGAAACACGATAAAGTCTTTGCCACCATGACTATGACATTTATTTATTCAGACTTGTTTTTTAGCTAATACTGTATTTCACAGAATGTTGGGGCTTCCGGTATCAAACTGTAGATGGCTGTAGACCAGACCTCCCACAGTGATTGTACTACTAACAGCAAACGGTCATGAAAATAATTTAGTAATCAAAAATTGCAAATAAAAAAGACATTTGAATTAGCAAACTGACAAAACTGGAAAGCTCACCATATTCTGATCAGACAGGGTAAATTCTAAAGTGAGTAGGGGCAAGCCCAAAGTGGATTATGTCTGTCCCAAAACTATTAGAATCTCAAAATGTTTGCAGTAGTTTTTTGCGAATGCTACTTTCTATACAATTACATAGATGTCACACATCCACACATAGCTGGATATTTACATTGAGTAAAGTATGTGGTAATTTGCTACAGCAGCAGGTAGATGTAGTAATTTGGATTAGCTGTTAGTTGTGGGTCAGAATTGATCTGAACCACTTGAGTTCTCCTGCTTGGATTGCCACCTTATTGTGGTGGAGAACTTTGTGCGTCTGAATGATCCTAGGAGCTATGCTGTCGGGAGGCAATTATATTTCCCCTGGGTAAAGTCTGCCAAGGCACATTGGTTCTAGGTGACAGGCCAGTCAAAGAGTAATACCAAAGACTTTTAATGGACAATATATATCCAGGAACTCAGTGTCCCTTGCCTGGGCATGGCTTACCGGGGCCCCACCCTGGAGCCAGGCTTGGGGGAGGGGCTCGTTGGCAAGCGCCTGGTGACCAAAACTCTACCCATGGGGCCTGGTTGGGTTGACATTCCGGTTGGGTTGACATGCCTTTGCAACATTGCATGGACATCGGGGACAGTGCTATTGTATTAGCAGACTGGGGTGTTTGTTTCCCTCTTCAAAAAGAGGAACCGGAGGGTGTGCTCCAATTATAGGGGCATCGCTCTCCTTAGCCTCCCTGGAAAGGTCTATTCAGGGGTACAGGAAAAATGAGTCAGATCATTGGTCGAACCTCAGATCCAGGATGAACAATGTGGGTTCCGTCCTGGCCATGGAATACTGGACCAGCTTTTTACCCTCAGAAGGGTCCTCGAGAGGTCATGGGAGTTTGCCCATCCAGCCTACATGTGTTTTGTAGACTTGGGAAAGGCGCTTGACCATGTTCCTTGGGGTACACTGTGGGGGGTGCTCTGTGAGTATGACATTGGGAACCCGTTGTTACAGGCTTCTCGGTCACTATACAAGCAGGGCAAGAATTTGATTGGCATTGCTGGTAGTAAGTCAGACCCCTTCAGGGTGGTAGTTGGACTCTGCCAGGGCTGGCCATTGTCACAATTCTGTCCATAACTTTTATGGACAGAATTTCTCAGTGCAGCCAGGGGGTGGAGGGATTCCAGTTTGGTGGCCTCAAGATTCTATCAATAAATGCAAAAAGAGGGAAATGCCTCAGCTCCCTTTGTCTCCAACACTGCATTCTTTTACAATAACAACTCAACTCAACTCAACTTTATTTTGGTAAATTAAAAACATTACAAACAAATGGAGTTAATTTGTTAACTTAGGTTCGGGAGCAGGGCCACACCCAATCCATACCTCTAATCATCCCAAACAACCTACTTATACCTCGATCACCCATTCATCTCATCTCAGTTCGTTAAGTTTTTTGTCAGACCGTTACAACGCCTACGCCTCCGCAACTTCTACGGAACGCTCTTCTACTCTACTCACCATGGAAGATGTCTTGGCACTTGAACTTAACCCCTCTGATTCGGAGGAGCTCTTCAACGTTCCATCCTCCTGCGACAATTCCCCCCTTCCCGTCACGTGCTTCAGGCCCCAGACAACCCTGCTCTGCGACATTAAATCTTCAGACCCAGGCACAACCTACTTCCTCCCCAGTTCTTCACCCGTCCAAAGTCCGTCCGTCACTTCCATCTAGTTCCCGCGCTCGTGGTCGCCAACCAGTTCATCTTGACGTGCTACATGCTCACTCTCCCAGTCCTCCACGTTATTCCCAAGCCTTTCTGCCGGATCACAGCACGCCCGCTTCTCAGCATCCGCCTTCCAGCGTTATTCCAACACATCGACTTCTCAGGCCATGGACCGTCGCCAGCCTTCAACGCTCCCTACGTGAGACAGGAATTCCATTCAGTCATTCGGACAACAAATTCAGACTCTTTCATCTGCTTTTCTCTTCCTTACCTCAACAACCACCGTCCTCTGAACAACCCACACCTCCAGCTCCTGTTCCGGTTTTTGCCTCTTCCTCCTGCGTCCCCCGTGACGTCATTCCGTCGTCGACTGCAGAACCTCCCGTCACGGCAACAGCTCCCCCTGGCGGGAGCCAGGTCACATTACCACCCGTACCCGCACCCTCTTTATCAGAACTTTCCCAGCTCTTATCCAAATTCCTTTAGTCCCTGCCTCCGCAGGCCTCTCAAAATCCCGACGCTCATACCTCCTCCCTACCACTCATCCCCCCATCGACTCTCCCTTCTTCCAGTCATTCCAATCTGGCCCCACCTTCTTTTCAACCGCTTGCGGTCTCAATTCAAACATCTGCTCCTGGTCATTTTCCCAGGGCTCCTTCCATCTTTCCTGTACCTCCCTCCTTCCTCCCAACCACAGTACTTTTCCCTCCACCATTCGCAAACGCTCTTCCTCACGTCACTAACCCTTATAGTCTTGCCACCGCTGTTCCTCCCGCTCAGCCCTCCTTCTCATTTCTACGTCCCTCTCCCGTTTCACCACGTCTGCGCCAGCAAATTTTAAACGGCAATTACGTAGATCTAGCTCTTCTGCTTCAGCCTTCTCTATGCAGTTTTGGGCAACCCAGGGAGATATATACTAGTCAGGGCCCATGCAATTAAGCCATCCTTTAAGTTCTCACTCTAAAGAGCTCACACCCATCAAATTTGCCTTAGCATTTTCATTATTCCGGGACACGATTTGCTCTGTTTTTCCAGATCGCAGGTCCGAATTAGATAACTATCTCTCTATCATTTTGGACATGGCTCTCCGCTTCGGGGGCACAAGCTTCTATCAGTACCACGTTCTTTTCTCCAATCAAGCAGCAGCCCGTTTACAGCAGTTAAATCAATGCACGTACTAGGGGTTCCTTGACTCCGAACTATACTGTTGAGTCTTCGCTGCCCGCGCTGCCCTGTCCTGCAATCTCTGCGGCGCCCCATCCAACCACCACCTGTACATCCGTTATCAGTCTTCACACTCATCAATCAGCTTGCTTTCCTTCAGAGTCGGACAGGTTGTCCACTGCTGCCCACCGCCCCCCATCATACCTAGATCCAGAGCCATCCGCCCATCTGTTGATATCCCCTTTCCCAAGGGCTTAGACAAATGTGGCCGCCCCGTTTCGTATCAAGGAGGCAGGATGATCTGTAACAACTTCAACGATCTCAGCTGCTCTTTGTCCAAATGCAGAATACTCCACGCCTGTTCCTTCTGCGGCGGTGCTCACGCTAGACACTCCTGTCCCCACAATCCCACCCCTGCAGCAGACTGACTGGGACATCTTCCCTTCCCAAGTCCTCCAGCACCTTCGTCGGGCAGCCTCCTTTCGCTCCACTCATCCCTTCATCCCTACTTCCCTCATCCCTTCATCCCCTCATCCTTTCACCCCTACTCCCCTCCTCTCCTACATCCCTTCATCCCTACTTCCCTTCATCCCCTCATCCCTACTTCCCTCATCCCTTCATCCCCTCATCCTTTCAACCCTACTCCCCTCCTCTCCATCATCCCATCATCCCTTCATCCCCTCCTCCCTACTTCCCTTCACCCTTTCATCCCTCTTCCCTTATCCTTTCACTATTCAACTTTTAACCCAGAATTATCACTTTACTCTTGCCAAACTTTCTATTGATCAACGGATGCTCTATGCAATGGTTGCTCACTCTTCTCGGTCATCTCAACTATGCCATCCAAATCATCCCTCAGGGCAAATCATTCATATCTACCCTCTTGACTAAGCAGCCAGCGTCACTTCCCTCCATGGTTCTCTCTTTCTCGATCCGTCCTGTCAGATGGAAATGCATCTCTGGCACCTGTTGCTTTCTTCCTGGACCAGCACATCTTTCTTTTACGACAATTTTCTTACTCACCCTGATGACATTCAGCTTTATACGGATGCAGCTCCCTCCATCGGTTTCAGCAGCTATTACAGAGACAAACGGTTCGCCTCAGGCTGGCCCAAGGAACTCTCGCCTCTCCCGACTGATTCGACTATGCCCTCATCCACTCTTTCCGAAATTTACCCCATAGTGGTTGCAACGATCCTTTGGGGGCATGAATGGTCAAAAAAGTTGATCCTCATCCACACAGATAACATTGCAATCATAGACACAAAATTTTTCCTCAAAATCGCAACAGGTTCAAGCTGCCCATCTATTTCTCACAGCCACAGTCCCATGATCTTTCCAAGCTCACACACATCTTCGTTCTTTTTAATTCAGTTACTTTTGGGGTTCATTGTTGGGCTCGGGAAGGAAAACAAGAGAAACTTTCCAGAAGGCCAAACCCCACGCAAGAGTCTTCTCATCCAAGCCCTCCAGCACTCTCCTCAGGCAACCTCCTTTCGCTCCACTCATCCCTGCATCCCCTCATCCCTACTTCCCTCATCCCCTCATCCTTTCATTCCTACTCACCTCCTCTCCTACAGCCCTTCATCCCCCATCCCTTCACTCCTTCTCCCCTCCTCTCCTACATCCCTTCATCTTTTCATCCCCTCATCCCTTCACCCCTACACCCCTCCTCTCCTACATCCCTTCATC
>JARVGV010001030.1:25673447-25690170 GCA_031762435.1 Hypsolebias longignatus | reverse complement strand
AGAGCTTTTCTTTCTGCAGCTGTGCAGCCTCCATGCCACACGTTGATGCTGGAGCACAGGATGCTCTCCACTGCACATACATGTTATACGTGTTAAAAAAAAGTACACTTAAAATTTGATATTGCAGGTAGTTTAAAATATTTTTTTTTAAATGAACTAAAATTTGTATATAAAAATAACCCTTTCAGACATTGTTGAACTTGTGCACACTTCACACCTCCTCTATGATGTGTTCTGGGTGAAGCTTAAATATGAATTTGCTTCATAATTTTTAACCATTTTGATTTTAATATTTTCATAGTGTGTTGTTATTATTATTTACCTCTTTTAACCAGTCAAATCCCACTGAGATCACATCTTTTGTAAGTGAGGCCTGGGTCTGAAGGCATCCTAATCATGCATATTTTTGGACTGGGAGGAAACTGGAATACCTGGCAAACACCCACGCAAACAAAAAGGAGACCATGCAAAGTCCACAAAAAGACCCCTGGCCCAACCTGGGACAGGGACCCAGGACCTTCTTACTGTGAGGCAACATTGCTAACCACTAATCTGTTATGCTGCCCATTTCTTTAGTTTTTGGAGAAAGTTTAACTTCCACTTGATGAGAATTGTGCTGTCCTAACAGAACTTCTAGAATCTTTGGTTGGTGATAACTTGATAAGCTGTCGGACTTGTAATGTTTTTTCCATCATGCCAGTCCCATTCTCCTGCTGTTTGACCCCTGCCCTCACTGCTTCTCCTTTAGCTTTGTAGAGCCAACCCCTGCACCACTCCAGCAGAGCACTAGGCATTCTTTGGGGTGCTGCACAACCTACTTTGGTGTGGCCTGTCCATCAGCATATGCAGAGGGTATATGCAGTCAGTACAGAACCCATCCCCTGCGGTGAGCGCTAGCAAATCTGGGCTGTGGCCAGTCACATGTAGGTCAGCAGCTTGTGTCTATAAGTGTGCTACATGTCAGTAATTCCATTTGGATAAATGGCCTGCAGTAGAATCTTGCAGCAATGATGATTGGATGAAATGTGCAGTTCATTGATAAATCTGATAATCTCATCAACACAATGAAAAATGTATACTACAGGTCTAGTGGTTATCTACGTGGTAGTCTTAGAAGACGAGGAGAAGGCTTCAGGCTTGTCATGTGCCTTGTGAGCAATTACAAATTTTAATGCATGTGTGTATGCAACCATGTCCTTTGAGTAGTGATGTCCCAGATTATGGGGACACACCAACTCCAGGATTTCTGAAGGTCACCGTAACACCCCTAAGCAGTTTTTATTTTAAAGTTGACCTTGAGAAAACAAGTGTGGTACGAGAGTTTCCCATTTTTCTTGTTACAGACATCAGGATTTAATACTGAAAGAGATTATATGTCAAACACACACACAAACCCAGGCACAGCATCATATTCCTAGTAAAGGTTTATAGTGCTTGTTGGGAATTTAAAAAAAAAAAATCATTTTTATGATCTCTCACACATGCACTAGTCTTATGCCAGCAAATCAAAGGATTATAATAGGCAATAGGGTGTATTAGTGAGTTCCATCTGGCAGGGCAGAATGAATAGTTGTTTCAATGAGATACCTGTTAAGTCTCTCCTGTTTAGTTTGACCTTGTGCAGCCTCCACTCAATACACCATACTTAGAGTAATAACTTTTAGCACCACCCTTCATGGAACATATAATCTTTTCAGAAATGCAACTTGAGTTGCCTCACAGCAACTGGAGTCCATGATAATAAATTGCACCTATTTCAGTTTATAATCAAGACATTTATTTGCCTTCTTTTTTTTTTTTACCTTTTGCAAGCTTGCGTTTGTAACACCGTGCATGTGTTGGTGTGGCAATTCAGAATGTTTTTTTTTTTTTTTTGTTGATGATATTGTCCAAAAAGAGAATTCCCTTACATTAATACATTGTCTTGTATGAAAAAGAGGTATACGTGCTCTATAATTAAACAAACATTGGAGTTTTCTACTTCCAATTTCATTGTATGTAATGCATCTTGCAGATTTAAGACATTTTTCTCATCATGCTTTTAACACAATATAACTTGAAGTCACCAAAATACTGTCTGAAAAGTAAGTTCAAGATTCTTTGTCATGCTCCACGTGTGGTGCATGAGGTGGAACGAAATTGTGCACTCAAGGTTCCAGTTACACCCAAAAATAGCAAAAATATAGAGTGTAAAAAGAAACAGTATACAGTACAGGCAGTCCCCGACTTACGGCGCCATCGACTTACGGCATTTCGGACTTACAGCGCCGCCCCCAGTGACGTAGTCACACCTCACGTTGTCTTTTTTATGCAGCATTTTATGTTTTTTTTTATTTTTTTGAGTGTATTTTGTTAGCTAACTGCTTGGAAACACATTAAAATGACATTCTAAGTACGCTGTTGTTGTGTTACATTGAAAAAACGTGTTTAAAACGATGTTTACGGCTGCCACGTGGTTAGCGCTCCGAGTTACGGCCAAAAATCCGGAGTTACGGCCGCCACGTGGGTTGAGCTCCGACTTACGGCAAATTGAGTTACGAACGGGCCGTAGGAACGGATCTCGTTCGTAACTCGGGGACTGCCTGTACTGTATATGATATTTGTCCTGAAAGAATCAGTTCTGTATGCCGACGTGATCCTGTAATTTCTTTCAACTCCACCTGTCACAGTTAGAACAGCTTCATCGCAGTAACTGAGCCAAATGTCATTTTTCCTCAATCGATTTTAGTTCAGGTGTGCAAAAAGTTTAACAGTCAAAAAAATAACTTTTAGACCTCAATGTTACATTGCCTTCCACTTTTTGCTGTTGAACTTAGTAAGTAATCTTTATTTATATAGCATCTTTCACTGGCAGTGACATCACAAAGTGCTTCACAAGCTAAACTAAAAAAAGTAATCAAAATGGAATAAAAGCCAGTCTGAATAAATAAGTCTTAAGATCTATGTTAAGAGAGTCAATGGAATCTGAGCAGCGCTGTGACAGAGGGAGAGCGTTCCAAAGCCTTGGGGCCACCACTTGGAACACGTAAGTTCTCGGTACCACCAGCAACATTTGATTTGAAGATCTCAAAGTCCTGATGGGACAGAGAGGGTTCAAAAGGTCCAGTAAATATTTGAAAGTCTGACCATGACGTGCCCTGAAAGTTAGGACCAAACAGTTTAAAATGACTCCTAAAATGAACGGAGAGCCAGTTCAGAGAGGCCAGAACAGGAGTTGTGTGGGCTCTTCTGTGGGTTCTGGTTATCAGCCTTGCTGCAGCATTCTGCACAGACTGTAGATGAGCTAAGATTTGTTCAGACCCATTAAAAGGCTGTTACAGTAATCTAACCAAGACGAAATAAAAGCATGAACCATCATCTCAAGTTCTTTCTGCAATACAAATACATCATAGTTTAGAAATGTTTCTTAAGTGGTAAAACAATTTCAAACTAACAATTTACAATGACTGTCCAAAGATAAAGAACTATCAAAGACAACACCCAAATTTCTGAGATTATTATTTACAGAAGGACTTAAAAACATAAGACATTGCCTGATAACTGGAGTTTTATCATCAGGGGCAATAATAAGAGTCTCAGTTTTGTTTGCATTTCACTGCAGGCAGTTGTCCTCCGCCATGTTTTGATCTCTAACAAACTGTTTCTGGGTTCAATCGATTTATGGTACTCGGAGGCTCGAAAAGAACCGTCTAGCTGAATGTCAACTGCCACTCTTCATGACGTATGGGCCTGTCACGATAACAAACTGTGCTGGGCGATTAATTGTCTCAGGAATTATTATGATAAACGATAGCATTGTTTGAAGTTTGACAATAATTAATCATTATTGTCAAATTTAAAAAGAAATGTTTGTTAATTTGTTTTGCATGTGGTACCTTTGTTCGACCACCGGATGGCAGTATCAGACTGTTTGAACTGAAGGATGGACAGTGAGGGAGCGAGCAGCGTGTCTCTAAGAAAAATGGGAGGGAGGCCCCTTGACATGACATGGGCTGTCTCTCTTTGGTTTTCTAAATGGCGGACGCTCGGAGTGGTTTGAGCTCTTTAGCACAGCGTTTTTCACACAAAGCTTTTAAATCAGTAAACGAGTTCTCAGCTTCTTTTTGCAAAGAAAAACAACTTTTTACACAAAGACACGGGTTTCAACCGTGAATTTTGGAGATTCAACAAGACAGAGGTTTATTTCCCAAGGTCGGCCTGTTAGCTTAGCTTCTCAGCTTAGCTTCTTTTAACGATCCAAAAATGCGATTTCGAACGGTTAAAACAGATTTTAGATAAGTGAACGGGAGAGGTCAGTGAAGAGCTGAGCCTTTTGTCATCCAGTGTCTTCATTAGAAAGAGAGAGACATGAAGAAACGATAAAGATGATAAATGAAAATGAGGTCAGTAATTTTCATTTATCATGCGATTAATTGATTTTTGTTTATTGCGACAGGCCTACATACAGCTTCGTTCTTTTGCTTTAATATAAATGTAACTGTAACATTTTTACCCTCAGTTGTTTATCTTGCAGCATTCTAGTATAGATTATTGATACTAACCTCATGGATTTAGTTTGCCAAACCAAACCAAACTGCACACCATGGCCACATATTTTTTTCTTAATAGCAATATGACTGAACACCGTCAATAATGTGGATGGTTTCTTTGTCATTTAGGTTAATGCTCAGTGTCAGTACATCTAGTTTTGTCTACAGTTCCTACAGTATTGGTTATTAGGCTTATAATTTTAAAGTGTTGCTAAAAACAAGCTAAAGCAATTACCAATATTTTCCGCCGTACATGACGCACTGCCCTAAAAGTTGCATCACTCCAAATAAGTGGAAAATCCATAAATATGTTGCTTCATCGTATAAGTCACATCTATTATGTGTCACCGCTGACAACCCAGAAATGTTGGCCGGTGTTGTGCCAAAAATTGATTAGCTGCCAAATGGCAGACATGGGAGCGTGCACCGGAGGACTTTAACAAGAATTTAACAAGATAACCACCTAAAAACAATTGTTTGTTTGCTTGACTTCATAGTAAAGGTGTGTCTCAGTTGAACTTTTACTTAATAAATGCACTTTATTCTGATTGTAAAAGCTAGGACATAAAAACAAGAGTTCATACTGACCCTTCAGAAAGACTTCAAAGATGAAATGTCCGAACACACTCAGCTGTGCTGGACATGGTAAATTAAAGTATAAAACTGACTAAATTGTGATTTAAATCAGAAACTGTATGATCAGTTCCTCTAACAAGACGGCATTTCCATATTTTCTGCTCGCTCCATGTTGCATATGCATTTATTTACAGAGGTATTAAAGTTTTAAACCAAGTTTGTAACCAGGCACTAGATCAGTGTTCGTCCATAAGACAAAGAGAAATATTCTCTCAAATCAGTGGAGAAGCAGCTCTGTCTGACTCGCTGAAAGAGAGGGAACATTTTTAAGAAAAGGAGAATTCCCCACAAACTTGACTCCATATGCCCCACCCCCCCAAAAAATATATACCCATAGGTTTCTGGTGGAACGTAATTTTGCCACATTAATACACGAGTGTAGACATGACATCAGTGCTGCAGTGATTAACTGATTAGCAGCAGCTGCTGTGGTGCTTAGTCGTGTGGTTGTGTAACATGCAGGTCCACACTGTGGGCAAGGAGTTTATATTAATCTGTAGATTGCTGCTGTACTACTGGATATAATTCATGGGTATTTCCTCCTTTAAACAAAGCACATGTTGTGCATCTGAACGACACGCTCACCGCTGCGTGCAAGTGACACACAGTGAAGTGTCCTCGGGCCCCCAGGGGCTGACAGCGATAAAAATATTCTGACCCAAGACCCATCTGTGTTCCCTTGTGGAGAGTCACAGAGAAAAGTCGTCTCTCTTTGGGGTTGTGTGTATTTTAGTCACTGTCTGAGGATTCTTGCACAGATGCCCCTGAGTTGAGTGAATGGGGAGAGTTTTAATTCAAGTAAACATCACACAGGCTTTTAAACCCAATGTTTTTATAGTGTTTCATTAGAAATGGCTCCAGCTTCCTGGCTTATCGTTGGAACTGTCTGGATGAGCTGTTCCACCCAAATTAACTCACTTTTATTTGGTTCAGTGGCTTTTGTTATAAGAAGTGCAGCTGTGTTTTATCTTTTGAATGTTGCAGAGAATGGGTTATTTCTGACAAAAAAAAAAAGATCTGAGTGCCCCCCCCCCACCCCCCTCACACACACTTTACTAAATCTTATTTAGTCAAACACTTTCCTTAAACAAATTAAATCTCTTTACACAGAGTCTTTCACTAAAAATCTTAGGAGCATGATAGTGGCACATTTACTAGACTGTTCTTTTTCTTCTTCTTTTGGCTTTTCCCTCTTCAGAGTCTGAGGGGGGGGGGTCATCCTCCTCCATCTCTGTCCTCTACGTCCTCTGTCCTCACTCCAACTACCTCCATGTCTTCCCTAACTGCATCCATATATCTCCTCTTTGTCTTTTTCCTGGCAGCTGCATTTCTAACATCCTTCTACCAATATATCCACTGTCCCTCCTCTGGACATGTCCAAACCATCTCAATGTGTCCTCTCTAACTTTATCTCCCAACCTGTGCTGTACCTCTGATGAGCTCATTCCGAATCTTATCCATCCTTGTCACAACTAAAGAGAACCTCAACATCTTCATTTCTTCTACTTCCAGTTCTTTCTTCTGTCTTTTTGTCAATGCAACTGTCTCCAGACCAGACAATATAGCTGGTCTCTCTTAAACAGAGTTTTAGTAAAAAAAAAAATTATTCAGATTAAACCTCTTCAACCTCTACTCCATCATCTATTCTCAGTTTTACAGAATTTAGCTTGTCATTCATTCATTCAACCTTTATTTATACAGATAAATCTCATTTAGCCTTCAAGACTCATTTACAAGGGAGATCTGTCGATTTTTGTTTTAAACTGAGGTTGTAGCCTTTTGAAAACAATTGTCATATCCCCCACCTCTGATTGTCCCCATCATGGAGTGAAAACGAGAATTGAAAATACCGTCTGTGAATGTTATGAGCATGATAACTTGAAAAATAAGTGAGGCACCGACGTCCAGTTTGGGTGTGTGGCTGCATCTAGGTGTAAGAAAGGTCCCTTTCAAAAACTGGGTTGCCAGGTTGCCTGGACATAGCGACATGTTTATGAGGAAAGTTTTAGAAATTAGTTTTAGAATAATGTAGTATTTGTGTGAACAAGGCCTAACTATAAGATGTTGAAAGGACAAAACTGAAAACATTACAAAACCCACCGACCATGATCAACATTGAAATAAAACAGTCACCAGGTACTAGTAACTGCAAATAATTCTTTCACTTTTAACTCGGCGAGCACATTTAAAACATTTTCAGAACAGAACTAATACAGGAGTGTTTTTTTATTTTTATTTATTTTTTTATTTTTATCATGTTTATTCAAGTCTACAAAGCAAGAACAGCTTAAATCTTTGAAATAGCTTAAAAACACATTGAGAAAAGTGATTGCATGCATTTGTTTTTCTTGCTGATTTAGACGCTCAAATCAATGATGCTCCTCTGGAGAACTAAAGATAGTTTATCTAAACAAAGACAAAGTTTAATCTCTCACTGTGAAACGGAGGCAGCATATGTCTAATTTCCCTCCAAGTGTCAGGAAACATTTTAGTCATTAAAGGCGTGCTTTTCATTAAACAAAGGAATGGTGGTAATCAAAAAGGAAACCTTTTATACAAGGATGTGAATTTAATTGCCTAATCTTTGTGTCTTTTGGCAGCCTCTTTCACTTAACATCCTTTTTTTTTTATCTTTCTTTCAGAGGTAAAATAAGGTCAAATAAAGATGAGACAGAAACAACGGGAGATCAAACAGGAGGCTAAAGGTCAAAGGATTTGAACATGATAGGTAATGACAGCAGTTTCTGACACTTGAATCTTGTTTAATCCACACACGGCTGGAGACAAGTCAGCAGCAGTTCTCACCTTGACCCAATCTCCATTCTTCCTCTGTTCATCTTTCTCTCCCCGTCTCATATTATCATTTTGACCTCTCTCTCTCTCTCTCTCTATCTGCAGGCTGCCCTCACTAGATGTCTGAGATGGTGCACAGCTCTTCAGTGCAGCTTTCTGGTGTCCATGGGACCATCGTCACCTCATCATTCAGGCCCGAGTGGCGCACAGATGACTTATGACTTGGACTTCACAGTTATGACTGATCGTAATTTGTGCAAGCATCATCAAAACGCATACAAACTCACTTTAAGTTTTCTTAAAATATCTGTTTGCTCCAGCACACACACATTTGGTAATTCCAGGTAATAACGTGTTCCTGTTTATAGGATCCGGTAAGAGCATGATTGCATTTGCAAGTGTTGGCGTGCGCATTTCCATGTGAGTGTGGAAACGAGCCTATTGTTGCTTCTCAACGGGGCAGGAAGCACCTTTCACAACAAGCTCACCCTCGTTTCACTGATGCAGTTCGACTCAGAATGAAAACTATGGAGCAATTTGACAATCCATTGCTTTGCCAATAGATTGATATCAGTTTGTTAAAAGAGGTATAAATGACGGAAATGTGTTTTAACTTGTAGTTACATTAAAGGTATAGATAATTCTACTTTAATGTCATTATTTAACTGCTGTAACTCATGGCACTATGCTAAATTATGAGTGTACAGACTAAAGTACACATTTTACAAAAACATGTGCCCAAACGTTGTTCAGAAACATCAAGGGTCTGGTTATTTCCCACAGGAACCTGGTGCACAATAAGTTTTGCCCCTTTCAGTAAATGTTTTTGGACCACCCGCATGGAAAAGCCTCCTGAGCTGAGGAGATACACCTTCTGAGGCTCTCCAGGAACATTGAAAAACACTCAGAAGGTGAGGGAAAACCTCACGTTGACATACTGGAACTGGAAACCATGCAAAAGGAAAATGGGATATCATCGAGCTGAACATTATTTCCTGGCTCTGTGCCACCATGAGAAGCAACAAGCAGGCAGCGCTTTACTCTCTTGCAGCCTTCTGGCCCTTCGGTGGCCCGTCAGGCCCGGGAATAGCAGCAGCAATGTGAGCGTGACTGCATGGCACTATTTCTGTGTGCTCTGCTACTTGACATTGAGAAACCAGGATTAGGTGGCTCTACTACTGTAAATGACGAGCTGCAATCGCACATGCAAAACACATCCCTTTAAAGGCCAGATATGTTTTACAGTAGTTTCTTGTGAAAATGTTGAATAATTAACATTATTAATGTTAATATCCTCTGCACGGTTTCTTTTTGTCGAAACGCTTTGTCTTTCATCCAAAGGACTTCATCAGTCCGAGGAGCCACAACAAAGTCAGTCTTATAAGTAGCACCCTCACATAGAGGGACAACCAGTTTGATGGTGATATGACAATTTGATGTTTTGAACCACTTTGGCCATGGCTGCCTCAGACTCGTTGGTGGGGGAGAGGGTGGACTCCAGAAACCATCTTATCACCATCAAACTGGTTGGCCCACTATGTGAGTGTGCTGCTTATAAGACTGACTTTGTTGTGGCTCCTCAGCCTGATCTTTTGGAAGAAAGACAAAACGTTTCAACACAAAGAAACCAGAAGATCAGACTGAACTTTGTTGGATTTTTTTTTACCTGGATTATTGAGCATGGACTTTGAAATATCTTATCTATTGTAGATGTGGCATGGTGTCTCAGTTGGTAGAGCTGTTGCCTCTCGGTGAGAAAGTCATTGGATTGAATCTTATCCGGGGACCATGCTGGGTGGAGTTTGCATGTTCTCTCCGTGCATGTGTGGGTTTTCTCTCAGTAGCTATTCCAGTTTCCTCCCACAGACTAAAAACATGCATGTTAGACTGACTGGTAACTCTAAATTGTCGAGTGACAGAGTGAATGGTTGTTTGTCTCTATGCGTCTCTGTGATGGTCTGGAAACCAGGGTGTCCCCATCTCTCGCACAGTGACTTCTGGACATGGGCACTGGTGGCCCCCGTGACCCGGAAAGAAAGAAGCGGTTAAAGATAATGGGTGGATCTATTGTAGATAGTTCTTTAAACAAGCTCGTTTAGAAAATTATGAGTTTATTTCTGACTGAATTCTTGAGCTAACGGCTAATTTGAGTCAGGCCAACATTGTAATGTGTTGCTGCCATTTAAAAACAACTGATTTCAAAAATTTTATTAAAACGTATAAAGCTTTACAGCATTATTAACTTTGCATTCTGTTAAAAAAAAAAAAAGAAAATCTGGAAATCCCAAAGCTGTAGCTAACCACAGCAGCTAACTAGCTGTAGTGCATGGACAAAGCTGGTTGCTGCATGTGGGTGTGCGTGCAAACCTCAGAATGGTATGTAAATAACCATGTAATGCAAAATGCATCAGTGTAAAGATTTCTAAAACAATGTTTGCATGGACCACCATAACTCTATACAGACGGGAGTTTTAAGAGAGCAGGTTTTTGACACATTTAGCTAACTGTTAGCATCAATTAGATCAAAATTAAAGCCATTCTTTCCAAATTGAGACAGTTAAAAAGCAAGACAAGATCAATTATTCACAATATTACCACTAAATGCCATTTCAAAAGATCAGAAATACACTTTATTGTGATGAATATGACCTTGTCTTGTTATTTTTTTTTTTTTTGTTTCCGTTGAGAAATGCTGTCTTTCCACACAATTCTTCCTAAATGATATTGTCAGGTCTACTTCTCAATTTCTCAACAGCTGGTATGAAGAATCAGGAGCCACACCCTTACTTTAACTGAACATCTGTCTTTAACGACTGTCCCCCGGCGCGAAACGAACTTCCTGCAGCATCTTCTTTATGCTTTATAAACAGAAAGTGTGGGAATCAGACAGAATCGAAGGCGAGCACGCGGTCAACGTTTGTGGTTTTGCTGTGGATTTTTGCCCGTTGTGGTTCGGTCAATCCTTGCAGAGTCACAGCTGAGGCATTACTTTAACGCACAGGAACGGTGCTGGTGTAACAACATCCGTGTAGGAGGTGACTTCAAGGAATGACTAACGCTTGGCCCCTTTAGAATCCAGCTGGGCTTTTTGACTCGTTTACCTTGTTTAAAACCTGCATGTAGATGACAGCATTGTTGCTGCTGGTGTTTTGTTGTATGCGGTCTCTCTGAACCCTGCGGCACTCCAGTCTGGTTTTGGTCTCTTGATGTTACACTGGGTGGTGTGCCTTTGAACATGACATCTGTTGGTCGTGTGAGTAACGATGTGCCGCTGTGTTGTGGCTGAGCGTCAGGTGTTCCCCGCCTTACACACACCTCACATCTGTTCATGCACACACACAGACAGCTGTAAATAAGGACCGGCTGCTCTCTGTGATTGATCCGTCAGTGAAACCAATGACGTCGATGTCAACACATGAAACAAATCATGTCTTCATTTCCCATGTGGTCCAAAGGGAAAGCCCTCAGAGGACCGCGTTAAATTACACCCTCTCTGGGTAACGTGAATCAAACGTAACAAAGGCTCTATGACTCCAAAAATACTGCCTTTAAAGTGCACAACGGCACAGACCAGGATACAGGTGCTATGATTAATAAAGGCCGCCTTTGCGTCAGAGACACAGGAAATAAAAATATTATGTTTACTATAATTACAGGTCCTGAGTGGGACAAAAGAACAAACTGACGTGATCATCACCCACACAGGCATGAACTCAGGAAGCCAACGAAGGAGCAAAAATAAAGTTGACCTCATTTAAACGTTGCGTTGGGGTCAAAACCTCTGGCTCTCCAGTTAATGTCTCCACCAGATATTGATTTGTGCCACGAGATGTAGCGATATAGAAACGACAGAGTCAAGATATGAGGATAACGTCCGTTTATTTTGCTCTGAGAAGAAAACCACTTCAGAACCGCAGGTCAGAATTTGAAAGGGTAGACCACTTAAATTCACATTTTGTTTGTTAATACCTTGAACCTTTCTCTTCGTTACAACGTATTCACCTCTTCACATCAATCCCTATTTTTTTTTTTAATTTTTTTTTAGAAATACAGATTCAGAAACTGTGCTGCCTGTAGAATCAGTGCAGTGAACTGTAAAGACCCAAGATGACCTGCTTGTTTATCCAACAGAAGCTGAAGACGGAGCCTTTTCTGGCCTTAAAATCCCTGAGCCTGCAGGATAAAGCTAAATGAGGGAAACATGAAAGAGACGGATGCATCCCCCTCCCTTATGACCAATTCTTACGTGCCTTAAAGCCTGAACCCCATAAATACTGGTTGTACTGGCTACCCGTGCAAGCATGTTCAGTTGAGTGTACTGGACAGCTTGTAGGCATGACTCCAAAGCACTGCTTTGATTTGAACAAAACTCTAATCAGTGATGAATTTATTAATCACAGTGCTGTGGATCATTTAACACAAATTTAACTCGTTTCAGAAATGTTCACGAAATATGGAAAAACTCAAGGTTTTTTTTCTCTTCTTCGGTTTCATCAATAAATATTGTCCAATAAGAAATACAAAATAAAAACGTTAATATTTTAAAAACGGCTAAAGGAAATTAAAACTTTCCATAAATACCGTTATCTTAAATAAATAAATTAAACTTATAAATATTACTTTTACTATACACACACAAAATAAGAAGGAAAAAAAAAAACAAAAGAGATGACGGCCTTGTACAGTGACGTATAAAATTTCTCTTGCGAGAAAGACAAAGTTCAGTGGAGCTATTATTGCTGATAAAAAAAACTTTTCAGTTCTGCTTGAAACTTTCTCTTGTCACGCAGTCGAGAAGCGGCACGGAAACTTTGTCCCGCCGTGCTCGTCACATCTGCAGTCCATCTTCTGACGCGTGTGTCCCGTTTCCAGACCAACCGTCGTCTTCTGACAGGAACGCAGTCGGGTGTCCGCTCTCCATCTGAACGTCCGTCAGAACGTTGGGCGGGTGCGCTCTCCTTCCATCTTTTCACACATGCTCGTTTCCTCCTGGCCCTTCAGTTCTGCTCCTTTTTGTCCAGTTTGAGGTAGAATTTCTGCTTTTTTTGTCTGATAGAAAGAAAAAACAAAACAACTGTGAGCAAAAACTTGTTTTAATGAGGCACAGACACTGTTTACTTTATGGCTAAATCCCAATTTCGCCTGTTTCCACCAAACACATCGCCCTATGTTCATGAGCGAGGTGAAGTGGGGGCGGGTTAAGAAGCAGGACTATAGATCTTTTTTTTTTTTTTTTCCAGAAGTACAACTCAAACAAATGAAACCATTGTAATGTCTACTTTGATGTATTTATATCAGCGTCACCCTCTAGTCAGGCCTTTTGAAGAGTGATTTGTGGAAAGGTGAACAGTTAGTATCTTACCTGAAGCAGATAGCAGTGTGGATCGCCGAAACAACTCTGGTCTCTAAATTCTTATAGCGATTCACGTAAACGACTCTTTATAAAACTTTACATCTCATTTTTCTTGACTGACCTCAGATTAGAGAACCAAAGAAGTGACGAGCTAAGAGCTAGTCCGCGCATTCAAGACCAAAGTGAATTACTGCCATCTTAAAATAGCTTGTATCTTTGACTGCAGTTCATTATAAACCTTTACAACGCCGTCACATTTACAGAACAGTCGTTTTTAGTCACCTCATCTGTAAATGGAACTAAAGTCAGCAGCAGCTAGCTTGTTGTAAGATTTCTGCTTCATAGTGCACTTCCAGTAAGAATACCACAATATTTTTTACAATATTTTAACAGTGCAATCCAAAACTGACAGTAATGTAAAGTTTATAAAATAAGTTTTGCAGGAGATGTTACAAAACTCTGGCGATGGAAGTGGTTTTAGGACAGCAGTAATCCACCTCGGTCTCGTCTCTGCTTCGACTAGCTGTTAGCTCGATGCTCCCGGAAAAAATAATTCCCTAAGTGGAGTTGTTCAAAGAGCGATCAAACCTTTCCACAAAACCCCACATCAAAAGATCTGAACTACCTCGCTCTTTAACGGCACAAAAAAAACAATGTATGCCAAAATTAGGTGACAACTAGTTTTATGGCATGTATAGACATATTACCAGGAGTCAGAAACAAAAAATTTGATTTGTTGCAAGATATTTGAACTTCCACCTATTATGATTTGAACTGAGGTCTAAGATGTCGGGATAACAACAAGAAATGGGATTCAACCGGAAGGTGAAAGAAAAAAAATCTTAACCGCTCACCATTTTTTGCCTCTTCAATGGTTAGACGCCAGTCCTAGTTTGACCTTCTCCTCGCTCTCGACATCATACGCTCCTCGTTTATAAAACCTGACGGGCACAAGAAGAAACGAAGACAAAGCTTAGCCCGTTTCAGCTCCTGATTCGTCACCGTTTGTGGTGCACGTTTCTGAGCTGATCTCACCTGAGCATCAGCAACAGTCCGATGATGGTGAGGCAGACGGACGACAGCACCACGGCTATGACAGCCAGAGCCGTGGTCCTGCTGTAGGCCTCTGGAGACTGCACAGGCAGCGTGAAAAACTGACACCTGTCGCCCGAGTAATTCGGGTGGCACCTGGAAAAGCCATCGGAGAGGGGATAAATAAATCATCACGTGGCGCAGATGGTGCTCCGGCGCATGCAGCTCTGATACTCACACGCAGGATGGGGCGCGGATGTCCCTCAGGTACTGGCAGTTGCCGTGGATGCAGAAATCCTTATACTTCTTCAGGCAGGGGTTCCTCTTCTTCCCCAGGCCTTTCCCCTTCTTCTTCCCCGTTCCCCTCCGTCTCTTGCCCTCCGTGGTCGCGGTCTCCAGGATGGAAGACGGGTCTCTGGGTTTGCTCGACATGGCAACTAAACCAACCAACAACCAACGGTTACCCTCTGCCGCAGAGCCAAGCGAAAAGCAACGAGGGAGCTCTTTCAGAGGCCTTACCTCGTGGCATCTGCGTGTCGTAATCGCCGGACATCTCATCGTCCGGCTCGTATTCGTAATAATCTTCATCCTCCTCTTCCTGACTGTACGTGACTGTTGGTGTACTCGTGCGATCCTTTTCCTCCACCCTCTTCTGGCTTCTGGTCGTGTCCAGGAGGTTGAAAACAGACGTGTGCTTGTTGTTTTCGCGCCTGTCAACTGCAGCGCCACTGGCCAATCTGGACACCGCTGGAGGACAGAAAAGAAGCATTTAACACCTAAAACGACTTGAATATAAACGCGTTGGTGCGCCGGAGCAGTGACTCTCAGTGGAGTTGGCCTGGTGGCTGGAGCTCTGTGGACAAGTTGGAACATGTTGCACAAAGGCAACCTTCAGGTGGGCTTGTTGTCTCTAGACAACTAGAGGTGAATGATCCTCTGAAGGAAATATTTAGGGGTCCGAACACACACCCTAACACATACACAGACCCTTAGCCAATGTCAGGCAAGAATATGAGTTAAAAATAAATGGATCCGGTTACATAAAGCATGATGCTCTAAAATAAGAGAGATGACCCCGTTAGCTCCAGGACTGGCTCCTCAGGGCATCACGAAAAGAGGGGCTGAGTTAAAGTTTGAATGTTGTGCGTTTGATTTACTGTATGAAGAGGCACACGTGACGTAGGCATGCCCATTAATTAATTAATTAATAACCAAACAAAGATTATTGGAGCAGTGTGGCGTTGAATCCACTCACCCAAGGCGTGAACAAGCAGGAGCGCAGCCGTGAAAATCCTCATGACGTCAAAAGTTCCAGCAAAACAATAAATAAATTAAAAACTTTGGAATAAAATTTAAAAAAAAAAACAGAAGTTGTATTCCGTCCACTGGTTTCGTCTCTTCTTTATTAAAATGCAGTTTCTTATTTTTGGAGTATTTCCGTGGTTTAAGTCCGCCTGTTCGAGACCTCCTGGTGTTGGAGGGAGGAGGCTGTTCAGTCCCAGTCTGAGTGGAGGAGCGCACGGAGGAGCAGCGGAGTTATAAACCCCTTCAGACTCCTCCTTCAGGCCGGAGGCAGAACACCCGCTGACACAGGGAGGCGCTAACAAAACCTACTCTTTCAAATTAAAAGCCCCACATTGGCTGAAGGAATGCACGTCGCTCGCCATGACTTGAATCATGTCGGAGCCACAGCTGTCCCATCCAGATGTGTGGGTCCAACCAGAGTATGGCTCTGGGTCCAACCTTTTCATCAACGCGTCTCGAGATCTCGCGAGATCTGCTGGCCTTCAGCGTACGTGTTAAGAATGACTCTCAGCTACTCTCAAGTCAAACTTCAGTTCATTACAGTACTGTAAATGCAAAATGGATTTTTTAAAATCTTTATTTCAAGAAAAGAAAGAAAAAAACCAACAACGACAGTGTGACAAGGCATAAAACAACATGAGTTCACATTCGACATGATAAAACTGAGCAGACGTTATGATGAAAATAAATTAATAAATAAAAAGAACATGAACAGTTTGAGGTGACTCTAAATCGTCCCTAGGTGTGAGTGAGAGCGTGAATGGTTGTTTGTCTCGTGTCCCTGTGATGGACTTGCGACCCATCCAGGGTGTACCCCGCCCCTCGCACAGTGATTGCTGGACACGGGCACCGGCGACCCCCGTGACCAAAAATGGAAGAAGCGGGTAAAAGAGAATGAATGGATGAACAGTTTGAGGAAGAAAACAAGACAGAAAATGTTACAAATGGATGGAGTTAGAGCCTCTTCTGTGTTTACTGTGTTTACTGTGACATAGGCTCAGTGGTTAGCACTGTTGCCTCACAGCAAGAAGGTCCTGGGTTCAATCCCCAGTTGGACCTGGAGTTTTTCTGTGTG
>JARVGV010001030.1:25661015-25671613 GCA_031762435.1 Hypsolebias longignatus | reverse complement strand
AGTCCAGATGACATGATTCAACCTTTTTTGTTGTTATATACCTGGATGACTGAGAAAACAAACTTTGTGTTCTTGAAGCTCTGAATTTCTCTATTTTCTTTCTTTTGCACATTAACTGTTTATATATTAGGACACAAAGCCCTGAAACAACGACGTAACACTGTTACACTGTTACACAGAGAGAAGGTTCTTATTGTATGGAGTTTTGCATGTTCTTTCCATGCACGTTCTCTCCGTGCACGTGTGGGTTGTTTTACAGCCGCTTCGACATTTCCTCAGTTTGAAGCATGCACGTTATGAAAACTGGGACTTTTTAAATTTCCTGCAGGATCAACTTCGGCCCGAATGTGAACCTGAACTGGCTAAAACGAGAAAGAAACATGTACGTTTGAATGATTTATTTTTAACAAGGAGCTCCTGCCTCATTTGAACTAGCGTTGCATTAGTTAATCCACAAGTGGCCGGGATTGGAAGATTTGCAGCTTGACTGACTTAATCAGTTTGATATAGCGCTCAAAATTCAGATTTTTCTTTCCTGGTCCACTAATGCCTCGCCCCGAAGCAACAAACTCACAACAATTATTTTAACCGAGTGAAGAAGACTCAGAGTTATTAGTATTAGCTGTAAGGTTTTAAAAATGGAGTCAGAGAAAGCACAAGAGGTGTCAGAGGTTAATGAAAAAATATATATACTGTATATATTTTACATCTACAGCTCCTTTTTCCTGCTCAGGCTGTTTGAATTCAATTTCAGCACCCACATTGTTGTTTTCCTCTTTTTTATGTATGTTTTTGCATATTTTGTCTAACTTTAGTCGTTTATGTATATAAAAAAATAATTTACCATAGTTCATTCTGCAGGTGGGTGCTAAAATATAAAACTGTGGCTTGTAGAAATGATTAAAATCTTGCTGTTCATGAAAAACTTTGTTCTCTTTTAAATTTGCTTCAGCAAACTTTATTTTCTATTCTTATCCTTTTAGCTTTTAGCTAGCTGTTTCCTGTGTTAGACTTTTTGTTACATTTGGCTTTTAGCTAACCTTTTTTAAACTAGCATATTTGTACTTTTAGCAATTACAGTATTCTGCTGATTTTAGCTTTGTGCTACTTTCAGCTACTCTTTTTCCTTCTTATGGCTTTTACTATCTTTTTCTGCTTTTAGGCAGACTTTTTTATTGCTTTTAGCTAACATTTTTGTACTTTTAGCTAGTTTTTGCTATACTTTTATCTAGCATTTAGCTACTTTTCACTTTAAGCTACTGTTTTGCTGTTGTTGCTTTCTGTTTTTAGCACTTTCTATTTGCCAGTGTCTAGTTTTTCTCTTCATACATCAATTTTGCAGCCAATCACTGGCATTCAAGTATAAAAACACATAAACAAGCTACTTGAAAACAAAATTTCAAATTGAAAGTGATTTTCCTGTGAGCGTCTCACAAAAGCTTGAAGCACAATAAAAAGTAGGTGATTACACATAATGTTGGAGGCACGGCTTTTGATTGATTCAGTCATTTTTAGAGCAAATATTAAGACAACACAGTTTCTAAAAGCTGAAAAGGACTTCTTAGTCCAAAGTGGAAAGGATGATTATTATTATTATTTTTTTAACATTAACAGTCCTCTCCAACATAAAACAGCTTTAAGATTCGAGTCTACAGTATTTTCAAATGTTAAAATACCAATCACTTCAAGAATGAAAGGGTGACATGTAATTAAATTTGTTGTATGTTGTGCATTTACTTTGTATATAAAATGTGTTTAAACTTCTCTTTATGACACACACAGTGTTTAAATTGACCTGCAATTATTTCCAGGCGCCCTAACACCAACCAAATGACACTAAAATTAACACATCACAGAAACTGATGTTTTGTTTGTTTTTAAACACTTACATGAACATCACATGTAACAGGACCATGGAATAGTGACTGATTAAAGGCACAGCCATCTGTGGTAGAGTTGGTCATGTTTATCTCACTACACAGCTTGGAACAAATATTCCAAGTAAAAGTAAAATCTCCAGTTTATCACAGTACAGTTCACACCACATCCATCTAAAGCACACTCCATGTTTGCCATCTGGTGGTAAAGTGATTATGTTGATCTCTGCAGTGAGTCAGCTTACATTAGCCATGTTTACCTTCACTGTAATGATTCTTACTCGGGGACATTAATTTGGCAGTACACAGCAGCAGTGACTGAACTAAACTCTTCCCGATCCTGAAGGAGTTACTTTCTCATTTAAATGAGAAGCAAGAATAACAAGACAAACACCATTAGAACCACATCACGTTGCTGCTCCAAAGGAAGCACTTTTTTTTTTTCCCACCTACCCATTGTGTGGCTGCGGTGTGCTGGCGTGGCCCTGTGAGTGTGCGGTGTTAAGTTTAGGTGAGTAGGCCACGGGTTTAATAGCTGGTCCTGAGTTGGCGTTAGCACCACCTGCTGCAAACGGCCTCGCCATCTTGTTAATGGTCGTGCTCGGTGCAAAGGAGTACTTTGGCTGAACAGAAGGCGCAGTAAGCGAGTCCTGCAGGCGTGGAGGGGGAGACAATGCAGCACAGAGCACACAACATGCAGTTACACATTTGACACACTCAAAAAAAAAAACTGCTCTTGCACAATCCGTCAAGTTTTTCCAGTCTCTTGTAGTGATTACAGCGTCCTCTGGCAGCAGCGGCTCTGTCAAAGCCTGCGAGGCTTTTCTCTGCGCACTGAAGACGCTCTTAAGAAGTGCGGACACTGCTATTTTATTTGTGCTGGCCGCCTGCCCAGTCGTGGCCAATGTAATCTGCTGCTGCAGTTAAAAATGAAAATGCTCAACGTGAGAACGTGTCATGTAAAACCCACATCACTCACTAATGAGATTTCTCCCTGAGAATCATGCGTGGACTGCAGAAAGTACGCCTACCAAAACGGAACATCGACTTTGTGTTGGTGCGTGCCAGCTGCTTTGCTCAGGCTGCGCAAACCAGTTCACGAAGCCATTGTTCTATGAAAACTGTAATCAGTGGGGCAAAGAGGCTGCCAAGAGGCTCGACAGAGAAGCTGAACGCATCAACACTTAAATGGTTTCAGGGATTGTGCAAGGTGCAGCAATGCAAAGAGAATTTTTTTTTTTTTAAAACGACGGCACTTTCAAACATCCAGAGCATTCGATCCAAACAAGTCATTCAGCCACTCACTGGTGCTCGACTAAAGCTCGCTGCATGGACAACGTAGGTGATTTAGATGAGTTTCAACACAAAGTGACAAAACAATGTTTAATCCAATAGTCAGTGAAGACTAAAAGGTAGTTTTACATTCCCTACAGCCATGCAGCGCACCATGCCAAGTCATCCAGGTGTTCCCAAACAGATGAGGTCAGATAAATATAGTCTTACCTTCCTGTCTTCACCCGTTTTAGGAGCTCTAAGGAAGAAAAAGAAACATAAAATGGTTACCATGTTAAAGTGATTTACAAAACCAACTAAATAAAATATCTTCAATCATTTTGTTCAAATAAGTTCTGCCAGAACTTTTTAATTCTTTATTCACGTGAACGTCCCTTTGACACATAAATGTCTCACAGCAGATCTGCAGCAGGGGGTTTTAATGTTCTGGCTGGTAACAAAATACATCAATTATTTCAATTTAGAAAAGAAGGTGATCATTTAAAGTGGTTAAAAATGGCAACAATGTTCCTGAAATAAAACCGCACAATTAGACAACAAAGAGAATATGAGTTTCTTCTGCATGTAGGGGTGCACAATATTGGATTTTTGGCCGATATGTTGATATATTAAAACTTATTTGGCCGATAACCGATACCAATAACGATATATATCTTTTCCTAGACCTACTTACATATCTTTCTCTGCTGTGTAATTAAAATACTACATTATTCTGCATGGTCTTTGTCAGTTTGGCCTGCTACCAAATACAGATGTCATAAAGGGGGCTGAAAATGATGTAACACTTCAACTTGGATCATGTTTAATGTCAAATGTATTCATGACATTTACTCTAACAAAATGACAACACTCAAACAGTGCAAATTTGTAAATTTTCACAAATCTAAACTCAACGGCGCGTGTGATGTCATCATGTTGTGCTGCCGCTGCAGGCATCTTTGTCACTGAGTTGTCATACAAAAACAGCACCTTTTGTACCGGTGAGTTATTTTGATGGAATGGCCGATGTCCAATATTTAACTTTATCGCTAATTTCGGCCGATACGATACCATGCCGATAATACTGTGCATCCCTAACTGCACGTCTATTTCACTTTAACTAACATACTTTACATTTATTCTAAATATGTCACTATCGTAATATCACAGACAAGAGACAACATCAGACGGCATCTTTTATTAACTAAAATAAACTAAAAAAAATAGAATTTACTCTGCATTTTAATATATCTTAACAACTGAGAGTAAAATAAAATGTTATATTATTTATGTTTGTGATGCTCTGTGAACTGTGATCATGCTCCTGCATCAATAATCGAGCTTCTCCGTTTAGCAGCTCAACTGTAAGTTTAAATTGTTTACGAAGAAAGAGAGAAGTGATGAAAAAATGGTTTAAATGCAGCAATGTTGTGTGATAACCTGAATGTTAAAACTTTAAATAACAAAGTGTTAATTTACATTGAAGCGCTCTAATTGTTTCACACATTAAACCTGGAGGCACTCAGCTTTACGCTGCCGCCGGCTCTAAATACCGTCTTCAGAACGAAGCTCTAACAGGGTTCAGCAGGAATGACGCTGCTCGTGTTGTTTCAGGCAACAGAGACGCCAACAAAACAAACAGCACTTCCTGTGGTAATAAGAAATGCCCTGTCATGGCCTGCTCAAACCCTGCTAGGACAGAGATAAAGTCAAGAAAAGGCAGAGAAGAGACAGCCAGGAGCAAACTGAAGACGAGACAAACTGAAGACGAGACAAACTGAAGACGAGACAAACCTCACAGTCCGTGTTCGGCTCAGAATCTGATGAGTCAAACGTTAGGACGGATATCAGGAATGTGTATGAAGGCTGTGTTTATTTTGGCACGAAGAAATGGACATGATTAAATCACCGGTTCTTGGAAGAAATTAACTCGCCCCGGGTGAGTTCGACCTGTGCTGGAACCGAGTATGTGCGCCGCATGAGATCATTTCCTAACACATTTCATGGATCACTTATTTCAAGACGATGTTGGATAACGTCAGAAATTTCACCACAACGAACTCTCCGGTGACACTAATCAACTCTGCACACAATACAAACGCACGCCAAACACTGAGAGTCAAACACAACGGTACAAAACCAGTGTGTCCCTGCAAACTTGAGAAGGTCTGACAAAGTAAAGTCAAGTTCTGTGGATGGATTTTTGTTGAAACATCTTTTATCCAAAAGACTTCTTCAGTCTGAGGAGCTGCAACAAACTCAATCTTATTCAATTCTAAAATACTTTATTAATCCCAAAGGGAAATAAATGTTGTTGTAACTCGTTATCTTCAATCCATTAAGAGATTCATTAAGAGAAAGAGGAAGAAGAAGGATTTCTTGTAAAGGTCCGGCCCACAGCGGATTCAAAGAAACTATCCGCAGATGCTGTCCGATCCATACACCCAGACTCCGCTAGCCTTTCAGTTCCCCTGGGCTGCAAGATCGCCCAAACGCCAGGCAGAACTCCTCCCAGGAGCCTGCCGAGCTTCACTGCAGACAGCAGCCAGCTGCAGGTGTCGGGGGATGATCCCGTCCTTCTACTGTCACGAGCCGTGTTTCCTGTAGTTTCCAGGATCTCAGTGGTCAGGCACTCGAGCACAGCCGGCAGGTAGATGAGAATGCATCCACAGCACCTCCTTTTCAACTCATTTGAGATTTGGGGCTGTAGTTGAGATGTTATTTGAGCTTTTCAGATTTTAATCAGCTGCTCCTGGTTGTGAAAAACATCTTGTTGTTATGGCCACGCATCATAACAAATGTCCAAAGCTAAAAAGGTTTCAGTAAAAATCCTTCCAGCTGCTCAGCAACCGATACCAGAGGAAACAATCGTCCAAAAAATGTGACTTACGTCCAGAAAAAGAGGACATAAAGTTTCCAAAAGCAAAATCTCAGAATGAATGTAACAGAGCTGCTCCAACGTGCAGTCACCCCGAGCGGCGCAATTCTAGAATTATAACTGGTAGCATCTTCTCACCATGGATCAGCCACTTTGTTGGTGACATCCAAAACTAGCTGTTCACATGTACAAGGAGGACCATCAGCCTAACGACTGATTGTTAGCACCCTGATGGTTGTCTACTATTCACAAGGGGCTGAGTGATCCTAGCAATAGCAGCATTGTAAGGGGGGGACAGTGGAACACGGAGGCCTCCACCCCTGTTTAATGATTGATGGCCTCCTTTACTCCTCTCTCAAACCATCGTTCCTCTCTATCAAGGATGTGAACATCTTCATCCCTGAAAGAGTGACCGCTGGTCTGGAGATGAGTGTAGACCTCAGAGTCCTGGCCTGATGATGTTGATCTTCTGTGCTGGGCCATCCTTTTGGCCAGCGGCTGTTTAGTTTCCCCGACATATGAATCCAATCCAGAGGACCTGACTTTACTTTGTTACATTTGTCTTCTTGGATTACTGAGTGTGCATCAGGATATTTGTAAGGTGTGATTTCCTAAAAAGGAAAATGTATTGCCCACCAGTCAAATTAAATACTGAAATAAAGTTTGACGTGGTAGTAGCTGAGTCACCCTCAGTAACACATCTCATTAGATTAGAGCATCCAACATCGCTTGAGATGAGTAATTTCTCATCACAAAAAAATCTTGGATTAAAACTCGACTGAAAGACTGTGGGCGATCTGCATTCCTTCAAGGAAACCTAGACCTTTATTACTATACTGCATTTCTTTAAAAAGCTCTGGATAAAGTTTAAACCTTAACCCCAAGACGATCCTTGACACTGAACAAAATGAGACATTAAACCAAACCATATAAACCATTCCTCATTACCGCGCAGCTGTCCTCCTCTGCTGACAGAAAAAAAAGCACTGAACTGCAGCCAAGACAAATAAATAAAACTCACGGCAGCTTTTCTATGAAAAGCGTTTGTTTTTTCTTTTCACATACGCTTTTTCTTCCAATATATTAACAGAAGGACACGATGAGATCAAGAGGAGAAACCAGTGATTTATGGGAAGGAGTCGTCCGTTTAAAAAGTGTATAGATGTTTACAATGGCTCCTCAACATGAAGATAAGAAATGGAGGAAAAAACACAGTGAAGAAAAAAAGTTGAGCAAAACGTTAACATTACCCCAATAAAAAGAAGCAGCAAAGCAATAAATCGGCCTGTAAAACATGTTCTGCTGTTGATTTTACATTTAAATAAGCTTTTTACGTGTAAGAAAAATGAGGAAAAAAAATATAAAGATAAAACTTTTACTGTGAATTACTCTCAGACCAATCAGCCCATTTTGTTTCTCTGCATGAAACATCTTCAAACATTAGATCTTTACAATAATCTCATTGATTTAACGGTGATTAAATGTGTTATTTTCAAACAATAAAACTAGGATTTAATTATCTCTGGAGTGATGTAGTAACTTTTATCATAATAGGCACAAACATGCAGTAAAACTCATTTAGATCTGAATCCAATTAATTTTAATGATAAAATAAATCTTCATAAAACCTTTTATACCTTCCTATAAAAGTATTTCCCTCCACTAACGTGTTGCTTAGTCCAACTACAAACAAACTATAAAACAAAATCTTTACTGCTATTTATGAAAACCATCAAAATGCAAAGGTTTAAAGGGATAGTTCAGATCTCTTGAAGTGAGGTTCTGCAAAATATTTATGAATAATCATCATCTTAACTGTCATCGAACGACCTCTGTTTGGACAAATAAAGTTTAATTTTGAACAGGCGATAAGTAAACAGCTATTCTAAGCCAGATCATGACCAAAGTCTAGCTGCCGCGTTAAAATAACTCGCAACTCATACGAACTCTTTAATAAACGTTTAACTAACATTCGTTTTGCATTAGCCATTTATAATTCTGTGGGTTCTGCATGAGAGAAATGGCTACAGCAGCAGCTAGCTGTAGCACTTCTATAGTAAGATGGCCCACTTCTGGCAGGATTTTATTTATTTTTCTGAAATAACTTTGTAATTTTAAACTGACGGTAGCGTAAAGGTTTATAAGATAACATTCACAAGAGTTTTAAAGACAGGTGTTGTTTTAAGGTCCTAATTAACCTTTAGCTCGTCAACGTCAGAATTAAACTCTGTTTCTCCAAACTGAGGTTGTTTGAAGCTCTATCTGCAGCAGGTAAGATATTAAATATTCATTGTGTTTCCACAGGACCCCACTTCAAAAGATCAGAACTCTCCCTTCAGTAAATTTCTAAGTGAAATCGATGGCATGAGAATGTATAGCTGCCCTGATCAAACCAGAATCTCAGACTATTTAACGCAGCAACAACGCTGCTTTCTGGAAGACTTCAAATATCCTGCAGCTGCTCTCTTAAACTATGTGAACAAAGAAGATGTGTAAGAAATTAAAAAGTGAAGTCTCCTGGCAGGTAACAATGAGGTGAACGAGATAACGCAGCTTTACTCCTATTACTTATGAGGATCAAAAAATCCAAATGAGTCCCACGGCAGCAGAAAGCTCATCTTTATTACTTTGCAAGTCGATATCTCTTCTTTTTTTTTAACTGTCTCTGGGTTTGAAATCTCTTTCTCTTTTAATAATCAAGCCCTGATGAAACATTTTTTTTCTATTGTTCGGAGACACTTTGTCAAGAAACTCTGGCAGGACGTATTTGAGCAGGTATAAGTGCTGCTTGTAGGAGGGCGGCTCGGTGCTAATTAAAAGATCTCCTGGCCCAGAAAGAAAGACAGACGGCTTTAATCAGAGGAAAATGTCTTTGCTTTCATTTTGGAGTTGAGGCACAATGAAAAGTACCCAGGGCTCCTCCGAGACTGGCTCAAGTGAAAGGAATAAAGGCAGGGTTTCTAGCTAACACCAGCATGCAGAGGAGAATACAAGTGTCATGAGTTCAAAGAAGTCATTGTGTGCACCGCAGCTTTGTAAATAAATTCATAAAATGAGAGAACACTCTTTGTTTTGACTCATTGCACTGAATTCTGTTTAGTAGACATGTAAATAATCTGCTGTCAAAAAAGCACGAGAATAAAGACAAAAAAAAAAATCTACCTTCTGACAGAAATTAACACTTTTTAAGTTGTGAAGTGAAAGTGAATTTGAAGTAAAACCCCTCTTTGCCTTGGGCGAAATGAAAATGGACTCTGCGATGATAATATGTTTTGCAACCATCTGTCATATAAGGGAGTATTTCAAGGACTTTATGATATCTCATCTTGTCCAAATGAAAATGAAGGAAAGTATTGCACTGCAGGGATTTATGCTCCTGTGTGCATGAGATAAAAGTACAATTTTGTTGCTTCACACATTGCCAGACAACCTACCTGCTGAGGCTGAGGGTCAGGGAGTCTGTCGCCGCTCTAATCTTGTTTTGTGCTTCCACATGGGTCATTTCTTCAGCGTTGGTGTCACTGATGGAGACCACCCAGTCTCCCACCCCAACTCCGGCCTGAGCTGCCTTTCCACCCGGAGTAAGCTGCGGAAAAAACATGAGGATTCAGTTGGAGGTTCGGGAAATTATAGGAGGATTAAATAAAAACTGCTTTTAAAGAGGCAGAGGTGCAACTTTAGTGTCGTCAAAAATCCCACCGCCGACCAAGTTTTAATCATTTAAACAAAAACGTAAGTTAAAATCCATATTTTAATATGCTTTTACAACACTTAAGAGAAATAAGATTGTGTCCAAGCATAACATAGTTCTTTATTTCAACATATCTGAATACTCTTACGACCAAATTTAATAAATAATACCGCTTGAGGTTGTTTAATGGTGTTGCTTTAATCCAAAAACGACCACAAAGACTCTTGGATTAAATTATTGGATTGTTTTTACAAATATTCCAGTCTTCAACAAGCAGATTATTTTAGTAAAACACGTGATCTGGCAAAATGAGTCATAATAAAGAATTATTTAATACTGAGTTTAAATTATTTTTAAATTCTCCATCTCAAAATGAAACTTGGCATTTTATTGTTTGTCAATAAGCTTGTTTTTGTAACGAGCTCCAGTTTGAAAACTTTTTTTAAATTGGTCTGTAGTCACAAATTCTAGCCCTATATTTAAAAAAGAAGCTCCACAATGATGCCAAACAGAGAAAAATAGTCAATTTTAAAAGAAATAAAAAGGATAGAAATTAAAGGATTGTTTTTACATATATCACAGTACTTGCACTGAAACACAGATTATGAAGATTATATTAAGCTTTTAGTTACTCAGATTGTTCGACGGTGTTTTCAAGGACTATCTTTTCCACACATTTCAATTAATGCAAAAATATATATTTTCTGAGGGTTTTGTGCTGCAGCCTGAGCTCATTTTGACTGATTTGGATAGCAAGGGTCATATATTTCCTAAGGATCTATTGAACAGTTAATGAGTATTTATTAATACCCTGATGCATGCTCAATAATCCAGGTAGAAAAATCTAAAAAAGCTAAGTCTGGTCCTCTGGACATTCAAA
>JARVGV010001030.1:25481097-25495559 GCA_031762435.1 Hypsolebias longignatus | reverse complement strand
TTTTATTGTTGGATGTAACTGGGACCCTGTGTACATAATCTCGTTCCATCACATGTACCACACGTGGTGCGAATGACGATAAATAAACTGACTCAGACTGTGCCGCCAACTTCCTGTGGCCTCTCCTCAGTCACTGACTACAAACGCAGCCCCTCACCTGAGCGTGCTCAATGAGCAAACGATGAGCAAACGATGAGCTGTCCAGAGTTGCTGTCGGTGCATTAATTAAAAACAAGTGTTTGTATTGTCATTCAAATCTTCGTGTGCTGTGTTTCTGCTAATGCCCAAATTAATTTTGGGAACCCATAAATATTAATGCAGCCCTATACATGTTTATATATATAAAGGGTGATTCCTTATGAAAATCTATTTAAAACCAATATGGTTGATGTTTTTGTATGCAAACAATGGATGCCCTGCCAACCTAGGTAGATGTGCAGGAAAAATGTTTACTCTTTAAATCTCAGAATTTATTTAGTACCTCAACTTTATTACTTTAATCATCTTCATAAATTCGGATGCTTGGATGCACCAACCTAGATTTTCTTTTCCCCGTTTGCTGAGACTCACATAATTCCATTCTATAGGCCTTTAGGCTGGGGAGTGGGCTGAAAATGTCCCAGTGTAACAGTAAACTGGAGTTGATGGCATAAAGCTGTGATTTACATCACTCCTCGGGGACAGAGGCTCATTATGACTTACTTGGTCAGCAATGGAGCGGCCCAGTTTGTCCATTCTGGATCCTGCCTCTGCAATTTTCTTGGCAGCACTGATGACATCAGATGTATTCTTCAGTGGCCCTTTCCCCCTGAACAGAAAAAAAAAAATCATCAGCTCCAGCTTTACCTCCACTGCAGACTCAAGTCTCATACAGGAGGAAATATGCAGAGACGGATCCTGTTAGATGGTTGACTTTGGTCAGCAGCAGGAACATATAAATATATTACAGGAATAGTTGAGGTACGTGATATTCAAGTAAAGCACATGGTGGTGCAAAGACAATTCCATTTACTAACCTTTAATGCAATCTGGTGTCCATGTGCAATCAGACTTATTAATGTTTTAAGATCAAATAAATGTAAAAACTGTGGACACAGTTTATCAAAGACACATTTTCAAAATTATACCAGCAACTTAAGTGTTGAAATTTACTCCAAATAAATCAAAGTAAAACAAAACAAAGATTAATGTAATTTTCTGGAAATTGACTCCATGTCCCACGTTCTTCATTGTTGACCATTTTGAGCCAAATTAAGTCCAGTCCAACACAGGTCAGTCCAGCCCTGACACTGTAAAGCTTGTCAGCTTTTTGCCATTTTTTAACCCCCCCAGGGGACTCTGGGACACAGTTGGCAAGAGACAGAAATTGGATTCAAAGCTGCTCTCTCCAGGCTAAAAAAAAAAAGAGCCATCCAACCCAGAACAGATGGAATTTTGTGTTCTGTTCTCTCGCTTCCCCGTTTCTCCCCTCCCATCTCCAACACTTCCATTCTCCTGCTCTCCCTCTGCTGCTCTGATGTAAAACAAGCCAGGGTCCTAGTGGAAAAGGCCATGCATCAGAGCACATACTGGAAGTTCTCCTGGGACCAAGTCAACCCCAGGAGACAGAGCTGGAGGCACTTCTGGGGATGGAGTAAAAACAGCATACAAGCAAAAATGCAGCTGATAGCATTCTGCTGCGGTTCGTTCAGAACAAATACAGCATCGACCGATTTGTACCTGACCTACCTTGTTTTATAGAAGATGTTTTTAAGGGGACTTTCTAAATCTGATGGGAAACTTAAACAGCCTATAAAGATAAAACAAAGAAACTTCAGAATAAATGATCCCTTGTTTGAGTAGGGTATGGAGAAGTGGCTAAATATTTTAGTCTCTATAACAGCTGCAGGCCCCCAGATGTGCGCGAGCCAAACACTTCACAGCACAGAACTGTGACAGGTGGCTCCCAAATATGTTGAATGTTTCCAAGCCATAAATGGCTTTATTCATGAGAGCTGCCATGCGGCCATGAGAGATGCAGGACTCGACATGAATTTCTCAGACTTTCTGCTGATTTGTCAGAAGAGGTCAATTATCTAGTCCAACATTAACCTCGGCAGAGCTTCATTCTATACCAAGGTTCAAAGGAGCTTAATACGAGGCCAGGTTGAATTTAGCAGCCACTGACCTTCCATGTGCCATCACTGGAGACATGAGTAAAGCTGTAACGTGTGGGATGATGTGCTGGCTGATACAGTTTCTCACACACGTTGTGTAATACACAGTGGCAGTAGACAGAAGCAGTTCAAACTTATTTTGCTGAAGGTGATAGGCTCAAAATTACCTCAGATTGTTGTAAAGTCTTAACATTTTATAATAATAATTTAAAAAAACTGCCCAATTGTTGCTGGAAATCAAAAAGGCTTCAAGAGTCTTGTCAGATTAAAAGGAAAACACAATGTTTCTCACTGAAATATAACCCATCAATCTACAAATAATAATTTAACTAATTTTTTAATAGTCAGTATTGTGCAAGTTCTTATGGTATTGCTTATGAAATATTGAAGATGTAAATGTGTGACTTACGGTAAAATATATTCACAATTAATGACACCTTTTGAATCAGTGGCCCTTTGTTTTTGATTGAGGACTAATTTTATTAACTTCTAAAATATATGTATGTCATCTAAAGTGACAAACTTGTAAAAGTAATAACTGCAAAAATGTATAGAAATTATCTTCATACCCACATTCACACAAACCATTATTCTGTTTCTATGAGTCATATTTCCCCTCTTTGAACTCCTTGCTTTGCTTTAAAGTGTAAAACTGTGGGAGAGGCAGCATTTATAAAATACAAAAATGTCACAGCAATCAATAATGTCGTACCTTTATCCGTCCAGCCATTCAGCCATTATACAGCAAAGAAGGAGGCAATATTTTTTTCATACCTCTTTTTGAAGAATAAAGAGCACATAAAACCTGCTGGGTGCTGTGCAACTATTCAGGTGTGAGCCTGTTAGCATTTCAAACTTGACTGCAACTTTTTCATATTTTAAATCTTTACTCAGTAAAACTAGCCTTTTCATGCAGAGGATGAAAACAAAACAATTTATTATTACAGATGTCACTGTTGTGGTGAAAAAAAAAAAAAAAGATAAGAAAATGGAGCAAACGTCCCCTTGAATACACAGTGAAAGATGGAAAATGAAGAAAGAAGATCCAAAACAACTAATCCTTTTATTGTACATCTGTTCAGTGAACCGTCACATGAAGACTCTGTGTATCCAGTTTATTATATTCTTCACTGAAAGCTACCCTGAAACTAAAATAATATTAAATAGCCAGACCAGCTCTATAAGACCACTGTTTGGACAGAAATAACAAAATAAACCTGCACAAAAATGACAAGGAAAGTAGAGGCAAAAATCTTCCCAAATGTCAGAATCTATAAAATCACATGGAGACCACGTAATGACATGGACATGTATGACTCCCTAAGAAAACGGGTAACTAGTGCAGACTGTCATTGTAATATGAGCAGCTGGATGAAGTCTGTAGTGTACAGTCACACACTGCCGGCTCAGATTCTGCAAAATGCAGCGAAGCAGATTTAAACTCTTCACAGTACAGATGGAAACTGACCCAAAACAGACAGCAAAAATGCTGGATTTTTTTTTTTTTTTTAAACAAAATTTAACGTTTGTGACACCTATCCTCAACCAAAACCTGCTGCAAATCTCACAATGAAGACAGGAGTAACAGCAAAATGTCCTACACACAACAGCCACAAAAACCTGCTTAAATCAAAATAAAACAGTTTTAGGCGATGCCCGTTGGCTCCGATGTTTAGGCCGTAACTGGAAAGAGCTTTCAATAAAAGTTTTAAAGTATGTATTTAAATCTCCAAACTAAAAATTGAGTACTTATCAAACGATAATTATCCAATTAGGAAGATCTAACCCAAACATCTGCTTCATATATAGCCTCAATAATCCACTCATGAGTGTGAATTTGGCCTTTAGCAGCTCTGCTGAGGAAGGCTGTCCATTTAATTTCTTTCCAATGCAGAACGGCTTATTTATGCAGCAGGGGAGAAGGAAATGTGATGCTCTGCTTATGGTTCTGCATATCAAGATTAAGGAAGGATAGAAACATAATCAAGTGGAAATCCCACCTTTCCTGCTGCTTAAGTCAAATGAAGAGCTCTGCTGCACGAATATGAGTCTTAACCTTCATGTGAACTATTGTTCAAATACGGATGGATGTTTGTTCAACATAAGCTTAAGAGTGACGCAAAGACGTTTTCATAAAAATATTTTGTAAACAGAAAAAAATAACTATTAACAGAAGAAACAGTAGAATGACTCCTGCACAGTAATATTCATTGTTGGGACCGGTTTATTTAACATGCACAGACAGGCAGGTTAGCATATTACTAAATGATTAAAGAGTAGTCAGAAATTCAAAGCAACATCTGTCAAATTTATCCAACACTTTGGTTCATATTTCATGTCTCACCTGGTGAAGTCTGTCATCTCCATCATGATCATGCACATCTGCTTAGCCAACACAATGATGTCATTGCCGCTGTCATCCCACTTAGAAACTTCCGCATCCAGCTTGCTCTTTTCTTCCTGGAAGCTGGCCACCTGCTCTGCAATCTTTGCTTTCTGCTCTTGCGGCAACTGAGCCATGATAGCCTGTAGACAAAATTATGGAAAGTGCAGAGGGCTACTGAGCAGGACCTTGACATACTGTTGCAAAACACAACAAATGCAAAGTTTTCTTGGCAGGCAAGGTCACAGCGTTGATGGCAGCAGAGGATACAGATTTATAATGTTATGCTACAATTTTGTGCAACTTGATTCATGCTTTCTAATAAGATGCACAAAAAGAATGTTGAAATTAGTCTAAAAATTGTAAATGAGTCCTCGAGGCTCAAAAGGATCAACCTGCCTAAATAAAGGTTGAATGAAAAATGTTAATTTACATCCAATATATCAGTGGTCCCCAACCTTTATTGCGCCACAGACCAGCTTGATGTCAGTCAATATTTTTCACGAACCGTTGGGGTGGGGGTTAATAAAGTAGATGCCATTTCCTGCATTCTGGTGTATTTTGCGAACACTTAAAACATTTTTCGCTTCAGATACTCTGACTGCACGACAAACAGCTTCATGAGCTGAGATCGTCTGTTTTATCAGTCCGGTGAAAGTTCAGATAACTCCTGCAGTGATTCACACATCAGATTGTTCACAAAAGCACAGGAACGTATGCCTAGTGCAAAACGTTTAATTATATTTTTGTGTTTTATAGTAAAATTTCCCATGACTTTGAACTTTCAGGGGCAGAGATTTTTTTTTGAGCAGAAGCAAAAAAAGTGAAGCGACAGCACTGATGTGATATCAGGAAGCTTGTTAAAATTATAGTTTTATTTAGTTGCAATTTTATTGTCAATCTTTGTGAGGCGGGTTGAAATATATGCAGTGCAATCCTTCAAAATGCACAGATACGGCTGCGCACTTCCACCTGTCTGCTCCAGACCACGTAGCTTAACGGCGTTGTTCTTCACCAGCAATGTAGAACTGATCTGTGCATGCACCTAGCGGAAACTGAAACTAACCACTTGTGTATGTTGACCTGCGTCAAGAGTGAGTCATAGACTGATGTGGTAGAGAGAATATGGTGATTTTTCAAAATAAAACTTTTTCTTTCCCCTTCTGTGTAGCCCGGTACCCACTGACCCACGGACCGGTACCGGTCCGCGGCCCAGGGGTTGAGGACCACTGCAATATATGAATGAGAAATTGCTCTAAAACAGATGTTTTTTTTTTTGTTTTTGTTTTGTTTTTGTTCTGAATTGCAGATTGTCTTCTTTAAATTCAAAATATCTTCATAACAATGTTTGGAGCCATGTCATGAAAAAGATGCATTTTCTCCACTCTGTACCACTAAAAATAATTAGATATTTGTTTAGCAGCATTTGGCATCAAGTGCAACATCCCAATACATCGTCTTAAACTGAACAGTTAAAGAGCCGTGTCCAAACAGGTAATCAGACATTCAGTGAATTAAGTTGTCAAGTTGAGGTAAGCAGACACTTAAGAGCAGGAAATCGAATATCATCACCACAGTGTTCATTCCATCACTGGTAAACAGGCTGTCCTGTAGGAGCCACACAAGCTTAAATAAAGCTGTGTAAAAGATGAAAAGACCCGTTTAAATAAAAACAAAAAGATAATCTTTGGTGATTAAAATGATACTTTGGAACGTGCTGATGAGCCGTACAGCCACAAGGGATTTTTTATTTTTTATTTCTTACTTCTGTTGAAATATACAGATTTATTATTAATCTCCTTATAAAGAATTCATCATTGATGTGATTGAGCCGATCATATAACACTTTGAGTACTAGGTCACAACAACAGAAACGAAGGGGGCCGTAAACGTTGAAGAACTAACTCCATATGAAAAGAGATTTTTGATAATACTTTGGTCACAGCAGCGATTATGATGCCAAACCAATTGTGCACAACCTGTCAACAGTAAGTATGGGGGTGGAGAGTTTGAATCAAACAATAGGCATCAATATAAAACTGGTTCAAAAATACTACAAATCTGAATTTTTACTAATTATTACAAAGAGGAAAATACCTACAAGACTTTTTTATCTCAAGAAATATATATTTGTTCCAATTTTGTCAAAAAATGCTCAAAAATATACTCTCCTGTAGGTAAATACTGAATAATATTTAAAGCCTGTTCTGAGGAGCACTGAAAGTCATTTTTAACACTGGAATAAATGTATATTTTAATGTGTATGTTTTATATTAACTGTACATCTGGGAAGTATTCACAGTGCTTCACTTTTTCCACATTTTGTTAAGTTACAGCTTTATTCCAAATTGTATTAAATTAATTTATTTCCTCAAAATTCTACACACAACACCCCATGATGACAATGTGAAAATTATTTGAGATTTTTGCAAATTTGTTAAAAATAGAAAACTAAGAATCACATTTATTTAAGTATTCACAGCCTTTACTTAATACTTTGTTGATCCACCTTTGGCAGCAGTTACAACCTCCAGTCTTTTTGAATATAATGCTACAAGCTGGGCACACCTGTCTTTAGACAGTTTATCCCATTCTTCTTTGTAGTACCTCTCAAGCTCCATCAGGTTGGATGGGAGACACCTGTGCAGTCATTTTCAGATATCTCCAGAGATGCCCAATACGATTCAAGTGTGGACTCTGGCTTGACCACTCCAGGACCTTCACAGAGTGGCCCTGAAGCTCCTCCTTTGAGGCCATGTGCTTTGAGTCATCTTGCTGAAAAATGAACCCAGTGTTTCCCCCACCACTATTCAAAAGAGGGTGCCCCGCCCTGTCAACAGAACAGAGCACCCCACCAACCATATCCAAGTCCAAGCAACTGAATTTACCAGAGGTGGACTCCATTTAAGTTGTAGAAACATCTCAAGGGTGATCAGTGGAAACAGGATGCATCTGAGCTCAATTTGGAGTGTCAAGGCAAAGACTGAATACTTATGTAAATGTGATTTGTTAGTCTTCTATATTTAATACGGTAAATTAGCAAAAATCTCAAAATATTTTTTCACATTGCCATCATGAGGTATTGTGTGTAGAATATTGAGGAAAAAGATTAATTTAATACAATTTAGAATAAGATTAGCACAACAAAATGTGGAAAAAGTGAAGCACACTATGAATTTTTAGTTTCTGTGAATGTTAATGTTTCATAGTTACAAAATTTTAAAGATAAGAATTTTAACATAGCAATGTCATCAAAAGCAGTGTGGAACGTACTCGTGCACTTTGTCCGGCGATCAGCTGGTCGTCTTCAGTCTGCACGCTGGTCTTGCTCTGTTTATCAAAGTCTTCAGTCTCAAAGTCGGAGTCATCCAGTTCTTCTGGAGTCTATGAAATACACAAAACACAACGAGGTAAGAAAAATGCATTTTATACTTTTATACTAGGTGAGGAGGAGGAGGACTTGCTGTGGTGACCCCTAAAACGGGAACAGGCGAAAGAAGACACTTACCGGTAGATGGGGAACATAAAATAAGATTGGCATATGACACCACAGTGAGCATCATTACATAATAAACATGCTTACAGTCCAAGAAATGCCTCGGTGCCGCCAGCCTGGGCAGCAAAAGATAAATGTCTCCCTTCTCATAACTTGGTACGGATCCTGTAAACTCCAAATGAATTTGTAAATCAAGTGTAATGTACTGCCTGCGCATTTTGAGTGGGAAAATGAAGGTACGTGCTGGTATGAAGCATATTGGGAGCAAAAGCCCATCTGTCGCTGCCATCCGAGGAAAAAGACGAGCGAGGCATGAATTGTGTTCTTTTGGAATTTTGCTACTTCGTTTCTGGTCCTTTACCTCTCCGACCATGAAAACAGAACATGCCGCGAGCAACGTTTTGTCTATAGGTTACATTCAAATGAAATTTGATCTCAGTGGGTCATGCTTAAGGCAAAAAGCAGCAACAGAAGGTTGGGAAAATGGTTTTAGTAGATATATAGATGCAGGGAAAATGATGTGGACGGATAAAGGTGCATTATCACGCTTGTGCCTCCATTTGTGCTTATCCAACTGACTCCCTACTGTAATGGATTTGGAGCCCTCATATCTAAAAATAGCAGAGGGTCTCTGAACAACCTTATAGTCCTTTATGAAATGCTAGTGAAGCTCTTGTCCTCGAGAGAATATAGGAATAGTTTCAAATACAGAGCTGAGGCATGTCTTTCAACCCAGACAATGCTGTTCAGTGGGGCAGATATCACCTGCTGTGGCCTGTAAAACAGATAACCTGTGAATGTGGGAGGTTTAGAAATGATATCATGGTGGTTATTCAATGGGAAACTACTTGAGAGCGACAATAATCACCTGCTGCTAGAGAATATTAATAAAGCACGCTGAAACTGATGCTTTTACAGTTAAGTTTTCCATGACTTTTCTGCTATGACAAAATACACTAATCACATTTAATAACGGCCCGTGTCACCGCCGTGCATCTGAAAGGAGAAATATTCCATTTTATTTGCGTAAATTACCTGTGAGGCGCATAAGACCAGATGCTATGTGAAGTGCAATCATTAAGAGAAGAATGAGAGCGAGCTGAAATTGCAGTATTATTACAGAGGCAGGAAACGAGCCAGCGCTGCATCTTTGTGTGCTGTTGTAAATATGGATAGAGCCCGTTCAACGGTATTACTCCATTGTTATTCTTTTTGTGACATCCTACTCATTGCCTTAGTGAGCTGAACTGATTCTCCCCCTCCCTCCCTTTTTTGTTTTATTTTATTTTAGGACGGAGCCAGTAACAATCACCTTGGGCTGCGATGCACTACACAAATCGTAAAGTAACAACAGCTGCCCTCTGTATCCAGCTGTCAGCGGTCGACTTGGAGTCAGTTTCATGTCTAAGAGGCATATTCTCTGATGACGCTGTAGGTGGACAGAGGGCTTTGTCTGCCTTTCAGTATCCAGGGGACATCCAGCGCAGACCGACAGCGAGCCACTTAAAGGTTAAAGACATGTCCATCTTAAAAAGCACCACATATACACTTGTCTGTTTTGATTTAAGACTGGGCCATGCTTTGAGCAAGCGTGAGAACAAGCCCTCTATGCAAGTTGTCTTGCAGCTATTTAGACTCATTTCAAGCACTTCATGCTTCTGACAAACTTGGCACTTGAATTTTAGTCGAGCGAGTAAAGGGCTCCTCTTGGTAGAAATCAATGCACCTCCACTCTCGTTACAAACAGCAATTAAAGAAGCTGCAGAGAACATGCAGTAGGACATAATACAACTAGGAGGATAAAAAGCAGTCATTTACTGCTTAATAACTTCTGGTAAAGCTTTGATCACCCTTCAGACTTGATTGTGAAATCCTGTTCGACTCATGGGAACTTTTTTACGATAATGGAGGAAGTTTGAGTTGTGTTTTCCTGTCCCAAGCTGGCAGTTAATGGCAGAATCAATCTGATGGAGAAATTTTAACTGAGCAAAGTATTCCCACTAATCCTCTGTTAGTTTCGACACACCAGCACATTTACACATACTCCCGCCTCCCTGTAGTGTTTAGCCAAGCCCATAAGCCAGTCTTAATAGCTTAATCTGGATAACAAGAGTGGAGCTGGGGCAGATAGAAATTGAATGTAGTTCTCCGGCACCGCAGGACAGCTAAGGAATGCTAATTAAAATGTCCATCTTAAATCAGATGCTCATTATAATGCAAATGAAAAAACATAATAGGTCGACTTTTATTTGGTTTTTGTCCATGTCTGAGTAAGATAATTAATGGAAACAATAAACAGTTTTGGAGCTCAACACAGAACATGTGATCGAGACTAATGATACCAATTCTGAAGATTAAAGCCTCGATAGCAACAAAGAACTACATAATACGAGCAGCACAATGCAACTTCAAGTATTTAATACATAATTAGGTTACATATTATGCACTCACTTTGTATAACATGGCAGTTTCAAGTAGTTAAACTAGTTAGACTATAAAGACTTCACCATAAAGACGATCCATTTCTCTTTAGAGCTGCAGTGGGTTTTGTCAGCTCATTGTCAGCCTGTAAAGAAATGCTTCAATGGCTCCCTGCTACCATCTGTCTCAGTTATGGTTCTACTCAAGCAAAAGCCATCAACCCATAGACATCTAAGGCTGTTGTTAAACTAGATTGCATGCTTGGTCAATTAGGTCGGCTCTTCCCTGAGAAAAGTTAATCACTGGCTTCTAATAACGTGGGGAGGGTTTCTGGTACCCTTCTAAAAATAGTACCTCATGTAGAGATTCTGCCAAGATTAGGGGATTGAAGGTTTTATAGTAAAGTAGCATTTACAACCCTTCACAAAACAAAACAAAACAAAAAAAAACATTGAATTAAAAATGATGACTAAAACTGTTTTCATTTTAATGAAAAGGATCGCTATTTCGCTCAACCGCTAAACCTAAAGAAATAAATGCATTTGGGAACTACAGGAAACACTTTTCACTGAATTGTTGGTGTGAGAAAAGGAAAAAAAAAAAAATTGTAATTTTGTAAAGAAAATACCAGCACAAGTCTATAATAAGCAAATGGGGCTGCAGTTGAAAGCGAGCGCTAGTGGATTTTAACAAGCTGTGGCACCCGGTTGATTGACAGGAAACAAGGCCCCGACAAGAACACTGTCAGTTTGAAACAACGGAAAGGAACAGAGAAACTCCTTCAAGATGGCAAGTCAACATGGAGGTATGGCAAAAGATGTTGGCTGTTCTCATTCTGCTGCGTCGAAAAACTGAAAAAAGTACAAACCTAAAGGGGGAGGTTGTAAAACTGGAACAAGAAGTAGACCAGGGAAGGCGTCAAAACACAAAAGAAAAAATAGCACGTCTTGAAAACACACAAAAACTCAACGTTCAATCCATGAATGAAAACAAGTGAAGGACAAAAGGTTTATAATCCTCACCTAAACATGTAAATAAACAAGTAGCCCCTGTAAAAACATTTATACTTACTGTGCAAAGCTTCCAGTTCTGATTAAAAACCAAGCATGGATGCTAAAAATAATCTATAATGAGGTTCCATCCATTAAAGCTGATGTGCTAACTGCTAGAAGAGGAAGAATAAAAACAGTGTTCGTCTTTCATACATGAACAAAAAAGGTGTCAAAAGCTCAATGTGATTCATTTCTAATTCACACTTCCACTTTTTTATTTAGCAAATGTATTATTTTTCTCTGTTGTGGATTTTATATTATTTACATTTTCTTTTACATTTTATATGCTAATCCTTATATTAGTGTTTTAGGAGACGTTTGGTTTGCAAAAGCAGAATGTCAGCCACTAAAAGTTTTTGGGGTTCCGCTTTTATTTTGATTCAAATCTAAAGTTGTCGACACACAAAAGCAAAATCTCTGACTGGCAGTGGAGAAAAGGAACCTGTGCAAACTTACTCTGATCATAAGGACAGCCTTGCGTATGTCGCGGATGCCATCATACACGAGGCGAGATGCATCAATGAACTCGTTCTCATCCACGGGCTGAGAGGAGTTTGCACCCAAGGCCTCCACTGCAGACTCGATTTGTTCTGTGAACCGTGGCATCACTGAGGAACGGAACAAACAAAAAGTAGTATGAGGAAAAGATGTCAAGGAAATTTCAGCAAAATACAAACATCGCAGAATCAACTTTGCATCGCATCCAACTTTTAAAGACTGAACAAGCCTTGTAAACCCACGGAAACATGATTGTGAAGCTCCGAGGTGAAGAATCAGTGCATTTGTCCTTGGCTTAAATTTTTATAACTTCCTCTGTGGTATTTTTGTAGTTGTACCGGTAGTAGGCTACTTCAATTAAACCAACAAGAATCAATCTAAAAGGCATTATATTAGAGAGTATTTTAATAACCGACCTCAAAGGAATAAGGACTAAATGTATTCTGAATAAAAGGTTCATTAATTAGATCACTCTTTGATGGTTGAAGTTTGCACTTTTGCCTTATTGCTTTAAATGGTTTTTACATATAAACTTATTGCTTCAGGGGAGAAATCTGATGGAGCAGAAAGACTTTCTAACAGAAGGATCCATAAAGCTGTCCCAGTGGGCAAGCATTTTGCCCCAATGACAATTTGATAACTGCTCTGGAGGCCTTTCCTTCTCATTTGCATCATTTCAAATTCTGTTTTTAGGATTCAGCAACTTCTTTGTGGGAGAGGCCTGGATGTCAGGATGTAAATTTGGAGGGCAGAAGCACCACCGCATAAACAGAGGATTTTGTATTGAGCTTATATAAAAAAAATAAAAAAAAACATTATTATTTTAATTTTTTTAATCGCATGCAGCCTGGAAGTTTCGGTACAGAAGTGTTTAAAAAAAGTACAAGAACCTGAGATTTTACAATAACTCTGCTTCCAAAAAAGGAAACTAAAACCAGTTCTGACCAAAGAAAATCTCTTAATAGGAGTAAAATCACAAAGCCAGCTAAATAAATTCCCAAACTAATATGAATGATTTGCTTTTAATCTGTCAGCTACAAAAAGATTGCTCTCAAAGTGTGAAATATGATGCTTCTTTTTGTCAACTAACTAAAACCATCCATTTCTTTGTCATGGAGTGAAAAACTGCACAAGTTAAAAAATAAATTAATAAAAAAAATAAAAATAAAATAAAAAACTTTCAGATTCAGGGACATTAAAACATTTCTAACTGCTTCATTCAGCTTCCGCTAAAGATGATCAGCCTGCTTTTCCTGACTGTTAATGGGCCCACACCCTCAAGAGGGCCAAGCATTTCCAAATGTGACAAGCGAAAAATCGTTGTGTCATGTTAGCTCGCTGGTGATGGAAGCTAACACAGCTCACACATGCTGGCTGGCTAATGATACACCACTTTATTTGGACAAAATGACTTGTATGATTCAGCTCGTGTTAAGATATTCAAATTTATGTGAAAACTGAAAAAACATTGCTGTGCAGATGCTGAGTCACAGTTTGGGTCACAATATGAAATATTAAAAAGTGAAACCACTGAAGAAATACAGAGCTTGGCACCAAACAATTTTGTAAATCAATTCTGGATGTGAGAAAGTTTGCAGCTTTAAATGGCTCTTAAAATACAAAAAGCTACGTTTATAGTGGAGTGCTGGATTAAACAAAACAGATTTTAGTGCAGGGTCACGGTGGTGCAGTTGGTAGAGATGATGCCTCTCAGCGAGAAGGTCGACAGGTCAAATATCGGCTGGGGGCTTTTCTGGATGGAGTTTGTATGTTCTCTCCTGTGCATGTGTGGGTTTCCTCCGGGCGCTCCAGTTTCCTCCCACAGACCAAAAACATGCATGTTAGTCTGACTGGTAACTCTAAATTGTCTCTAGGTGTGGGTGAGAGAGTGAATGGTTGTTTGTCTTTATGTGTCCCTGTGATGGACTGGAGACCTGTTGTCGTCCCCCAACCCCTCTCGCACAGTGATGGCTCAATATGGACACCAGTGACCCCGTGACCCACATTGGAAGAAGCAGGTAAAGATAATGGATGGATAGATTTTGGTGTAAAAGCTGACTTCTAGTGATGTGCTGTTCCATTATATTCCTCCCTTGTTTTTAAACGCCAGTCCATCGAGAAGGAACCAAACATGTTGATGGTTTTTCTTTCCTCCGCTTGCTTCTGCCGGGGTCGACATAGCAGAGGAAGTAGCATGAATGATTCGGCAACCGTTTTACACCAGATGCCGTTCCTGCAGCAACTTGGACTTGAAACCACAGCAGCACTGACCATTGAGCTACTTTAGCCCCCAGGGCACAACGTGATGTCTTACAAAGAGTGATCACCACTTGTTTTGTGCGGCCTGCTGCTTTAAATTATGGGCTAACCAATTCACTTTGTAAAAAAGGTTGAATCATATCATCTGGACTTCGTTTTTTTTTTTTTTTTGTTAAAAATAAACGTTTCGCCCCTCA